>CM052541.1:53177932-53220432 GCA_028533065.1 Trachops cirrhosus | reverse complement strand
TTTGGCCTATGTATTTTAGTGGAATGGTTTATTTTCTCCTTGATAGGTTTCAAATGCACAAGAAAACATTATACCCGTCTATCTGCATTTGAGTAGAATACAAACTGACTAATAGATAAACATTCTGTGTGAAAGTAAATAGCCTTAAAGTATACTGCCTTCACATTCCATTGATCAGCTCAGTCAGCAAAGTTTTCCATATTGTCACTAATGTTCTAAATATTTTGGTGAGAGGCATGCCAGAAGTGTAGAGTATTTCCATTTGTGTCACACATAAGGTTATTATGAACTACCTCTTGAATTTCTATTGATCCTTCTGAAGTGGTTTCCTTCACTTCCTTTTTGTCCCTGTTGGAAACGTTATTGCAGTTGTGAAGAAGAGAATTAGGGGTTGTTAAGTGGACTGGCTCAAATCCCCTGGCCAGACAGCAAGGGATTTAGACTGGCTCATTACCTCCTTACCTTCATTAGTAGCCTTCACCAAATTCTTAGCAGTCAAAAAAAGGCCAAGAGTATGAAGCCATATTACTCAGTTGTACTCTCACTGATTGTATGCATTCACTGCTGAGGATGTGGCACCCCCACCCCCACTCTAAGCTCCAGAAGGGATGGTCGGAAAGGAGCTCATTATTAGGCTAGTCCATAGAAGAGCTCATAATGCTGTCATGTAGAATCAAAGAATCACAGGAGAGCACGATCTACTCAAAGGTCAGCCTTATCTCCCCCAACACATCTTCACTGCATCAGCATGCCCATTTTCTAAGAGATCAAATCCTCGAATTCAGGAGGCTAAATAAAATTCACACACGGATTCAGCTTCTGCCTAAATACATGGATTTTTGACTACTGATATCTCAAAGTAATTTTTAAGTCACTTAAAGCTAAAAGCTAACAGGTATGACTTTATTTTCAGTTTTATAAACAATTGTAAAACATAATAGTGCAGTCATATATTTGGCATTAACTCTTACTAGCCACAAAAAATATGGATCAATATTGGGTTTTCCAAAGTTGTCTAAATAAGACGGAGTTTATCAAAACTTGCCGGTTGCTTTCAAGTGAACACAGCATGTTGGCAGAAATGAAATGTAATGTCTAAAAGACAGAGAATAGGTCAGTACTGTGCAAAAGTAAACTTGTCAGGGGGATCAATATGAACGTACAAGTTAATGGGGATATTAGAATTTCCTTAAATAGGGGATATGCAGGGTAGAGCCAGTACACAATTGTAGCATTTTTTCACTTGCAAGAAGCAGAGGATATACTTAAACATTATTTTTGTATCCTTAATGAAAGGCACTGCTTTTTAATGCGGAATATTTGTATGTGAGCACAGTTTTAAATCATAGAACATCAGAGTACATTAAATTCTGGTTCATTTGCTCAGTTTTTAGCAACATGAAAAATAAGAAAAACAAGGAGTAATGGATCAAGCATCATAAAATTTCAGAAATATCATGAAGTTCTCATTAGCTTTCTCTATGTTGTGTTTCAGAGAATTTAACATTGTGGATGAAATCAGTAAAAATTTCTGAAGAAAAAAAACAATAACAGAAAGAACTTTCTTGGGGCTTCCCATTGCATTTATTAAAATTTTAAAAAATGTACATCACTTTTTGAATACATAAAATGCCAGTGCTTTGCAACAGTTTTGTTACTGCATTTCTTGAACAAAAAAAAGGAAAAAAATGGAAAAAAGAAAAAGAAAAAAAAAACAGGAAAAATACATTCAAAAAGCCAGGCTGTTCTGCTTATGCATGGGCAGTGGCTTTGGAACGCTACAGCCTACATTGTCTGTTTAGGGGCACTGCCGAGCACCAGTCAGCTATCAAGGAGAAGTTGCACATAAAAGCATTAAAGGATACAAAGAACAACTTGGTGGGGAGGAGAGGAATGAGAAATTCAGAAAAATGCCACATATGCTCTTGGGGTGGGAGGTAGAATCAGGGAGATGTAAGCAGGAAGACTGATGTATTTGGAAACTGGATTTATGGGAAAAGGTGGAAGAAAACAAAGTGACATGTTTGGCAAGATATCTTGTGTGTGTGTGTGTGTGTGTGTGTTTGTGGGTCCACTTCCGATTTTCTACTTTACTTTCCAGGAGAAATGTAACAAAACTGAGGTAGAAATGAATGTGGGAGCACTACAGCCCAGAAGATTTTAAAATGAGAAGCAAAATTGCACTGACAAGAGAGGAGTCAAAAAGGAGAGGGGATGTGGGCATTCTTTGTGGGTATATGTAAGTTGGTTGGCTGCCTTTTGTATTTATTTATTATTTGTTTGCTTGGTTGCTGTCTTCTGCGTTCTATCAAACAGCATGGCAAGTTGATAAGCTAGATTAGTGAACAGAATGACACCATTCCCAGCAGTTTTAAGAGAGAACTTGCAAACCACCACCACCACCACCATCACCACCACCACCAACTATGCGGTACAACGCAGTCCCAGTTTTTGGGCAATGTGACTTTCAGAGTCCTAAACAGGTTTTGCGGCTGACTGTCCTAGACACTAACACAAACTGAAGAAGTAGCTTTCCGTTAACCAGTGTACCTTTTGAGAACATTTTCACTTCACTACCAAGGAGCAATGTACGAAGAATTCTTGCAGTTATTGACATAAAGAATTACTCTGCTCTGGTTAATTCCCCATAATTAGTAAAAGAAACTTAAAAAAATCCTTCCACTTCTACTTTAAATTGTAAATATTCAGTTGTATCACACTTAATTATTTTTCTGGATACATTCAAAGTAATTTTCCTTGCTATTTTCCAATTGTTGAGGTAAACATACATTTTAATATAAAGTAACATTGAAGCCTATCCCATTACTCTCAGCAGTACATAGTGCTTTCAACACATTCCTTTGAGGTACTGTACAAATCACAATCGCTTTCCTGAGTTTTTGCAGACAAGAACATTAAAAGAAATGAACTGCAGAAATTAAGGTCCAGATTACCGTTACCCTGTTTTACCTGTTCTTAGCTTAATACTGCAGAACAGACAGGATTGAGGAATACTGTTGCTCTTAAAATGGCAAAAATCTGGTTTTCTGTCACAACACAACCGTTCATCTCTTTAGTCCAATAATGTTTGAAGTTAAAGCTCTTTATATTAGCACATGCCACCAATGTAATTGTGAGGCAAACAAAAAATAAAGCACCACTCCAGGCACTTGACAGCAACTAAATCTCGAGAACAGCAGAATGGAATCAACACACAAGGTTCATGTCCTTCTGAAGTCAACACACTTGCACCTTGCTCCTTGGTGAGTGTTGTCTAGCTTGAACTGAACTGAGCATCAACAGATGCTTTCTGTCATCTGGGGCTTTCAAATCAGAAGCTCTCATTTGATGCATTTTTTCTCCAAATCTACCCTGACTCTAAAGATGCAACTTAATCATCGTCTTCCCCAGTACCCTTTGCAATTTAAACACTACTGGAAAGGGACTCTATACCCTATGTAGCAGGTTTATGTGCGTGTGCCAACATTCATTACACTTTTTTTTAAAAGAAGTTATCACTGACTGCAACCAAACATTTTGTTCCATTCAACATACATATCAAGCTCTTTTTGAGATATGCTAGGCTGAATCTTGCAGAAAGCATTTTCAAAGTCTTGATATGTAATGGGCCTCAACTGGCCGGGCATAATGGCTGAGAGGTCTGTGGCTGGCATGGCATGGAGGGGCCCCACGGCTGCTTCCTGACACAAATGAGCCACGTCTAGTCCAGAAAAGCCTTCTGTGCGCTGGACGAGCAGTGCAAACTCCTTGTCATTGAGACAGTAATTGTGCTGTGAGAGCAGTTGTACTATTATCTGGTGCCTCGCTGTGCTGTCAGGAAGTGGGATTAAAAGTCGTTTCATGAAGTACCTCCGAAGAGACTCATCTATTTCTTCTGGTTTACTGGTGGCACAGATTACTATGATTTGGTCCTCAGCCGATGTTAGTACAGTGTCCAGCTGCATCAGAAATTCGGTTCTCATCCGACTGACTGGACTGTGTTCCTCACTCACTTGAGAGGAGAGAAGCATGTCAATGTCACTGACAAAAATCACCGAGGGTTGGCGACATCTGGCCACAAGGAAAGAGGCATGGATAATTTTCTCTGCTTCTCCTAGCCACTTGGCAACTAGGCCAGAACCAGCGATTTTGAAAAATGTGGCCCCCAGCTGACTTGCTATGCACCTGCCTAATAAGGTTTTGCCTGTTCCTCGAGGTCCAAATAAAAGGATGCTCCGCGGTAAGGCCGTCAGTCCACTGAATGCATCTGACCTCAACACTGGCCATAAAACCTCTTCCTTAATGACAGCCTTCACTAGGTCAAGGCCAGCAATGTCATTCCAGTCCACCGGTGGTCCTTGGGTGATGATCTCATTGGTTACCAGGTCAATGAGGTGTGTGTCAGTATTCTTCAGTTGCTCGTCCACAGAGTGGTTGGATGAGGTAGCTGCACGGAGCCCAGCGCCTTGCATTGGGTGAGAGAGGAGTTGCCTGTGCTCGTCCCCATGTTCACTCATTACTGGCGACGTGTACTTCCCAAAGGATTCACTGGATCTTGATCCCAGTGAATTTTTAGCAGTACTGTAGGAAGGAGGGGTCAGAGCCCTACTGGACTGGCTGCTGAATTTCCTTTGCTGTTCAGAGGACATTAGCTGCTTCGTTGGCTTAAATGCTAAGGATGATGTTTCAGCACTTCTGTCAAAGCTATTCCCCCGATTTGAGTTTGAAATGCTGTTGTCGGGCATTCTGTACATAGGACTCTGTGTAGATCTCTGTTGGCCATAGCTGTAATTTCCATAACTGGAGTCCATATCCCCTTGCCCTGCCATATAGAAAGCTTTTCTTTTGAGAGAGCTTGCTGAACTGTTTGTCAGGGCTGAGGGTGCAATAGGTGTCAGACCATGACCTTGGTAGGTGTAGCCAGGAACTGTGGTTGGGGGCAGAGGGGTAGGAGCAGGAATTCCTGAAGGCAGGTATGCTGAAGGAGGAGGAGGTGCACCCCCAGGGCTGTACCCAGATCCCACAGCAGTCTGAGGAGGATAGCTAGCAGAGGGATAGCTATAACTGGAGAGGTTAGAAGTCCCATTGTAGCCTGGGACCAGGGCTGGTGGCGGAGGAGGTGGCGGTGGTGGCTGTAGGAGCCCAGAGCTATGCAGAGGAGATGGATGAGGCGAGGGAAGTGCAGGTGCTGCTTGGCTACTATACGTAGAATGCAAATATGATCCGTTGTATCCTGGGGCATATTCCTGAGATGGGAGCCCTGCATGAAGACTAGGTACAGTGTGGCTTCCACAGGTACTACTGGAATAACTAGGTTCTGTCAGGTTGCTGGCCACCCCAGGAGAGCTCCCTATACTTGCAGAGACATCTGCTGGAGGGAGGGCTGAACTAACTCCAGCTTTGCTGGCAGTGATGACATCTGGAACACAGTTCATGGGATAAACAGCTTCTGAATTCAAGGAAGGCTGCCAGGGCTCGCTTTCATTTTTCCGACCATTCACTAGTCCTGATGGTGCATCTGAGTAGTTGCTGAGTACAGGTCGGTCCACAGGGCCTTCCAAAATGCCAGAATACTTCTCTGCATATTTTTTTAGTAAGTTGGATGCAGTCAGAGCAGATATGTCATCATTCGCCCAGGCATACTGATAGGTCCGCTGCAGATGACCTCTGTAGGCTTCAACCTTGTGGGCAGGAGACCGAGTGGTCGAGGTGATATCAAAGTGCTGTTCTGGCCACTGGGCATGCTCTGGCGTCCACTGCATCTTCAAGCCTAAGGATTTGGGGGAAAATAGTTAGATTACTTAGATACTCGTCAGAACTGTTCAAGTCCCCTCTCCCCAACTTTTTGGTTACCTATTATTTTCCACAAACAATATGAACATTATAAAAGATTTCCCCAGTTTATAACACCTGTCATATAATCTCTATTGTAATATGTACACTTCAAAATGGACTGAATTTCAGCCCTGGATCAAAAATAAACTGAATTCAAATGAAAACTTTGTATAAATATTTTCCATTTAAAAGTCAAAAGTAAATCTGTTTCTGTTAAGCCTATTAAGTCACTTGCTACACAGGCAGAGAAACACATATATATGTACACACACATTCCTGTCAAGGCACAATTCAGTCATAGGTCCCTACAGTAAAATATGCATACATTTAAAATATCTAGCAAGTGATAGTATCAAAGTGCAAGATCTAGCTACTCTGTCTCTTCACATCACAGTTTCTGTTTTATATTTTAACCAATATAAAAATGAGACACAGCTGACAGATCACATCTAGGATACCTCTCTTATTTGGTACTGAACACCTAGTTAGCACAGTATAATGCTCCCTGCACAGAACAATATGACACAGACATAGCAGGTCATTCCATAATCCAACTCTCATCTAAAGTGGTCCACGACAGTTTCAAATCTGCTTCGTGGAGTGCAGCAAAGCAATCTCCCAGGAAGCGCTCCATCGCTTTCATCGCACAAAGCCTACAACTCGGTATGAATTACAACTCGCTCCTTTCTGCCTCTCAGTTCTGTTGTTGCGTCCCTGAAAAAAAAAAGCAAGCATCACTTGTCTGTCCGTCTTCTAGCTAGCATTCTCCCTCCTTCTGTTACAATCCTTCTCCTTGCCTACAGTCTCCAAAAGAGGAGAGAGAGAGAGAAAGTGTGTGTGTGTGTGTGTGTGTGTGTGTGTGTGTGTGTGTGTGTGTATGTGGAAAGAGAGAGAGAGAGAGGAGAGGGAAAAAGAGTAAGGACTGAAACAGGTAAACGGGAAGATAATAACAGGGAAAGAGAGAATCTGGATTCTAATTCTACATTTCTGTGGGAAGCAGTGTGTGGCAGAAACTCAAACAGTACAACTAGATTATGAGATGTTATGTGTAATTCTATCATCAGTTAGGTTACTAATTGAAGCAAGGTGACTATGTAGCAAACTATAAAACAAGAGTATTTTCTCATTGGGAAAATACTAAGCAGTTAGAATCAGAGAATCATTTGTGTTTTACAGTTTAAAGAGACCTCAGAAATTACTTTCTTTCACATATTAGAGAACTAATACCCAAAGGTATTTATAATGTACCTCAAGGTCCCTCGAGGACTCACGCGGAGGTAGTTATAGAAGAGCACCAAAACCCTGTTCTATTTCCCAATGCTGGCTCATCCCATTCTAATCTCCGCTTCCTGGGAACACTTCCTATCCTGGTGTACGGCTATATTAAACAGGCCCTCTTAATCTCCTTTGTATTACCCAAAGTGAATTTTGCAAACTGTCTTGCACCCTCTGGCAGAGATCCCTTGATAAGAAGGAAGCCTGGTCTAAATGAAGCATCTGTGGCATCAGCTCTCTTCTGTCTATTCTGACAGCTCCTACCCCCTTCTGCTTTCTTCCTCCAAACCCTTTAGCTCTTCATTGCCTGAATCTGGCTTCTGATATGGCCAGCTTTGACTTACAGAGCTAAACTGAACATAACACAGAGTTTGGTAACAGAATGGCATGTTGATTCCCTTCTGACTCCCTTTTCCTTGTTTGCAAAACCATTGCACCAGACACTGGAAGTTAATTAGCAGGATGATGCTGTGCTAATTGTGTTAATTTACAAGGTTTTAGTCAAAGAGAATCATGCCAGGGCTGGCACTGCTGTCATGCTTCAGACTTAATGATTAAAAAATACTGAAAACAGGGTAGGAAGGATTGCAGTAATTACACAATAAATGAATAAAGCAACAGGATTCATTTGCAAATATATTTTACTGCAGTTGTATTCATTTGCATTTGGATTTTTTAAAAGGATCCATGTAGATATTCATTTGCAAATCACCATCTTAGTTAAATTAAGTCTGAAAGCTGCACTGTATAACTTAATCAAGCTTTACATTTTCTTTAGTAAAAATACTAAAAACCTTGCTCCTCTTGTACATGCAACAGATTATTTCTTCACTTTCCCTCACTCCCCCAAATCTTCATGTTTCTGTTTTCAAAGTCTGTCTTTTAAAAACAATCTCATCAAATTGCAAACAAAAAAATTGTAAAATCCAGATGGAGTGCAGCTTGCATCATTTCACTCAGAGAAACTCTTGTGAGTTCTAGGAAGAACTAAAGTGATGTTCTTAATTGTTTCTGTTTTCTCAATCATTATTTTTTAAGGAGGAGGAAAACACACCGCAAAATGGGGGAAATGACCGAGACCACACTTAAAGGGGAAAAGATGCAAATTTAATGAAGCAGCACTTCAGGAATCATACTTTCATTAAATTCAACTGGAAATTATTAAGAGCAAATCACCAGGAACCAATCGCAAGTAATCAGTATCTAAATTCTTCTAGTGTCATGGGATTTACTTCAAGCCTCAAAAAAAGAGAGAGAATATTAATGTGACTATAATGTAGAACTGTCTAAAAGACCTACAAATTCATTAGTCCTGTAAATCATTTCCAGGGAATTTCTATTAGGATTTTTTTCCTTAAAAGATTATCAGAATACAGAGTTGAGAAAATAAGAACACAACATGTTATGAGTAAGAACTGACTAGACTGATGCAGAAGAAATATTTAAATAAATGTCTTAAGATTTCAGATGACAGTTTAGGAGTCACAGGCAATGGGGTTTACCATAAGCGCAACACAGCACAGCACAGCACAACAGAACACTACCCAACACAGTGCAATTGCTGAAGGCCTTCGCTGCCTTTCGGCGAGCTGAGCTAAGCCATAGGTGGCATGAGTTAACACACACACACAACAAAAATTATTTTTGAAAATGCCCATTAAAAAAAACAACTGCTTTAGATTTAGAATAATAATAATTATTTATTTAAATAGGCAACCTTCCACCTGGATTGGCTCAATTTTTTTCCTGTAAATTAATCATTTATAAAATATGCAAAAAGTGGTCTTGGTAAGTTATAGGCAATATAAGAGACAGAATATAAAGTTTAAATAAAGTAGTTTGGTTATTTTCATTGGGTATTTCTGCATAGTTTAACTCCAGGAAAGCTAATTACATTTTATAAGATTTGTTTCATCAGAAATTAAGCAAAGATTCTATCAAAATTATATATTTAGAACAATTATGGGAAACACTATTGCCTTTTGATTCTCATGCTATTTTTGGATGCATTTACCAAGATAATTAAACATTTATTTATTGATGCATACTAAATAACAAAAACCTTATCATGGCTGCAAAAGGCAAGATTGAGCTTTGATTAAATTTATTTGATTAAATAAACTTAAGGGAACAGAATCATTCCCATCCCCTGAAACACAAGTACTTAGCCAGTGCTTTGAAATCATGAATATTATTTTAAAATGTAAGTCAATAGGTTCCCATGAGCTAGTTCTTCATATCAGTAGGAGCCGAAGAAGCCAGCATTCAGGAGACTGTCCTGGCCTTGGGAGCCCCAGGAGCTTTTTTGTCAGTTTCCTGAATTTTAATACTAATTGAAAGTAGAACCAAACTTGTTTTTGTTGTTGCTGTTATTGTTCTGTTTATTGGTGATGATATTTCTGATGTGAAATGGATGAAACACATAGAGTCAAATGTTCCTGGAACAAAAAAGCAGGCCCCCTTTGATTGCATCTCTGTTATCTGAGAGGAAGAAGCAGCAGATGCACGTCACTTAACTTGGCATCCAGATAACAAGATGGGTTTTAAAAACAGCTTTCATATACTTTGTCTTTGCAATGGGAAGAGAAAAACCTCAGAAACAACACTATCTTAAAAAACATTATAAGAAATGTGACTCCAGAAAAATAGCCCCCACTGCTGTTTAGAAATAGCATATATAGATAGGTACAATAAGAATTCAGAAAACAGTGAGAAGTAAGGAAAATTGTCCTTAAAGATAATAAATTGCTCCAATATATCAATTTTGATTTTTGATAGGATAAGAAAATTCTTAATACAGCTGGAGAATTTTACACTACAATGTGTTTTTTAAAATGTGTATTTTAATAGAAAACTGCTTGTAAGATACTTTAAAATGTTACACAAGAATGACAGATTCGACAGTCAAAATTTTATTTTGTTGTTATAGGATTTATGTACGTATAAATGAACAGGTCTATATCATTTCCCATAAAACTAGACAGTTTGGATAAGCTTCTCCATTGTTATGACCATTTCGTAACTTTGGTTTAATTACTAAACAGTCGCTGCCTCATCACCTTACTTGCTCCATTATGCTCTTTCACTATTTGAAGCAAAACAACTGCGGCAGCCTTCAAAGTTCTGTCACAGCTTCAAGATTATCAAGAAACTCTTGTATAGGAAAGTGAAGAACGTAAAAACAACTTTCTGAATGGGAGGAAATTGGAAATAAAAGACTAAGCCTTCTAGAATCTATTTTTAGCACACATTCCTGGAAATATTAATCTAAGGCACTACTCACCACTCCACCCCCCACCTCTAACACACATGTGCTATTCAGCAGTTCATCAGGTCTAAAAAAGCAGTTCTCTTTTACAAGGTTCCCATGCGGTCATTCTGGCTCCTGGGGACTCTGCCTTCATTTGTGGGTTTCCTCAGACTTCCTGAGGGCAGGTACCTGAGGCAGACACCTGCAGGCACGGGCCAGCCTCTCCAGGATAGCTGCCCAGCAGTCTCACAGGCCTGCAGGACACACCACACGGATCACACGCCTTCGGACTACTGCATCTCTGAAACTTTCATTATTATATTTTCAGTATATATTAAAAAAATCAAATACCATATTTACCAAGGTTTCTCTCTAGAAAACAATCACTACGAGGGTGAAACAGTTTGGTACTTCACTTGCTATGGTGTCCTGTGGGATTGAATACTACTTAGTCTAACACGGTGTTGTTTGGGGGCATTGCTAGATCCTTGGGATAGAAAGTACTTGGAGAAAACATAAAGAAAGTTCTAGAATTTTGTTTGAAGAGTGACTATCCCGAGCTTGAGAATCAGACCACACTGGCTTTGCTTATTCCATCGCTTATTTGCTATAGTCTTGTGAAGGCAAGCACACAATAGTCACATTTTTCAGCTATTAAATCTAGATGACAATGGTATAATATGTTACTGGATCATTAAAATTATCTAAGGAAATCATTATTTGTGAAAATATTTTGCAACTGTGAACTGCTATACAAGTATTTTTTGCTAAACCTTGATTTTGAAAAAAAGCCAGAGGTGCATTAAAAGCAAAACTGACTAGACAGAAAAAAAGTAAAATAACACCTAGAATTTATAAATCACTTTTCTTCAACATCAGAACAGCTACTGAAAAGGAGATTTTCCAGTGGGAATGTTGGTTATAAGAAAGGTACAGAAATTCTTTAGTACTCAGCAAAACAAAGAGCATGATCTCCTTAATCAAAAAGGTGTCAAAAATTCAAAATTTTTTCATAGCATTTTATTTATTTTAAATGTTTTTTGACTCAACACTGTAGAGACCACAACTGAGAAACAAAGTACTTAGAGGTTTAAAACCAGTTAAGAATGATCTCAAAGCCCACAGTCTCAAAATAAGATATTCTAATTATATAGCAAGGCTGTCAAATGATTTTTCTCTTTAAATCACACTTTCACACCTCAAGACTTCAAATTATAATACATTTTGCAGCAAATTACTCTCTCTCCCCATTCCACCTTATTTGCATAAAGCAATCCTTTTTAACAATCATGAAGGCATTTCTGGCTAAATGGTCCTTAGTAAATATAGTTCAAACACCTCACCCTCTAACAGAAAAATTGCCACCTGACAGCCTGAGGGCAGTGTGCAGCCTGTTTTGTTTGGCCAGCACAGGGTTTTAAAATCAGTCAACTTTATATAAAATATCTGTATTCCCATATTTCCTATTTTCAAGACAAGTTGAATGATCTTGACCTCATTCTTGCCGGGCAACAGTTGGCTGCACTGAGGACCATCTGCCCTCTTTGGACATGGCATGCCCTCTGGTTTGTCACGTGGCCCCCCCTCCCCCATTACAACCTCAGGTATTTTTATGGCATTTACTGGGCACTCAAGCAACTGAATTTATGACTTCACTGTGGAGCTTCAAGTTCCAGTTTTATCACTTAACTACCTTTTCTTGAAAACTAGCTAGTGCTCTAAATCTTTTTTAAAAAGTCGTCTTCAGAAAAAATTTCTTCCAAATACTATTTGTTATATGTATATGCATCCTCTTAATCAGGGTACAGATAGAATAATTGCTATTTTTTTTGTTCATCCAGTGTCATTAGTACAACAGTATAGAATAATGAATAATCATTAAAAAAACCCCTGATTTCCAGATTGCTATCATTTCAGCGTCTTCCCCTAGTTGTGCTTTGTCAGATACTTTTTCTAGTTATTTTATTTATGTCAATCCATGCCATCCTTAATATGCTCCTTTGATTCTGCCATAGATTCTGATTCCAGAAACCAAAGGTTCATTTAACAGTAAAGCATCTCCCATTAGTCAGTTACGAGCTTCAGAACAACTGTTGTGGGACTGTTTAGGTTACTCCAAAGTTACACTCCTTATTTCTTACAGAAAGCTGCTGGGTTGATGGTGTCTGGATAAGCAACTGATCTTTGGGTTTAGGTGGAGCCTGTATTCAGTGCTACATGCACCATGACTTTACTGGAATGTAAATGTCCTCTCCTTCAGTTGAATTGGTGGGTAGCTTATGATCTGAGTTAGTTTGTGTGAAAGGCATTAAATTTTATTCACAAGAACAAAATATTCACTCATCAAAATGTGATCAAATGTAAAAATGACTATTTTGCCAATATTTCATACTGACGGTGAAACTTGGTATGCATGGGTCTGACGGGTCATCATTGTTAATGTGCAGGACATACAAAGAGGACGGCTTGCGTTTATGAGGCTGAACGCATCAGCACTTATGCAAAGCAAATTACACTGATGAACAAATACCGCTTTTAGTCCACTGAACTTATATTCAATACATGATCAGGATAGACTGTCTACCACTTAAAGCAACCCAGGAAATCATAATCTTAATTCAAATAAATACCTGTTTTTCTGTATTAAAATGTCTTAAAATTTCCATTAGTGAACATTTAATCACTCTCATATAAAATCCTTATATTTTAAAATTATAATTTAGATTCATGTTGGTTTCTTTTGGAAGAGGGTAGATTTTTACAAAAGTTTATGGGTTAATATTTTTTAATAATCTGTATACCTTAACATAATTAATTCAAAATTATACACAACTGTGCATATACAAGCAATTTAAAATATACAACTGATTCATACTCAGAATGTTAGTATTTACTGTTAAGTATCATCAACTAATGCAAGGGAAAGGGTTTGAAAGTTAGTAGGTAAGAAGACTGATATTCCCATGTTAAGTCAAATGTTATTTTGTTTAATCTACTGATGAGAATGATTTTAAGTAACATAATCAGTTTAAATAGTGCTTGGTAGTTAACCTTTAAAGTTGTTACTTCATGGCCTTTCATTTCTCATGCTTGTCTTTTCGTTTTCCATGTATATTTTCGATCCATTTAGGCCATCTACCCTTTCCCCCAATTCCTTTTGTCATACAAAGATCATCAGGACATGCCACATGTGTCCACAGGGACTGCCATTGCTAATACATATGTATGTTCTGTGTCACAACAGAGCACCCCTTGTTCTGCAGTATCAGCCCTCTTATGTGTGTAAATACAGGTGAGCTGTAGTGTGGAGGGATAGGTGGGGTTACCACAACCTGAAAGCCCCATGCTAGATTCCTAGTATCTGGCCTGCAGTGATTGGTCCAGAAGGAAAAATCTAAATGCCAAAAGTATCGCACATTTTCTATGTGTTTTGAATTTTTATTTTAAAAAGGACTCTGCTGAGATAACATTACCACCATCCTAAAGTCTGAGGTTATTCTGGTTGATTCTCAAGATACTGTTGTGCCATATAAAATAAATTTGCACTTTTAATTAACACAACCCAGGGAAGGGAGGAACCTTGAATTATGACATATCTGGTTAATTTCCTTGTTCTCTATCTTAAAATGTTATGTTAACCATTATGTGCACATATAGCTATTTGAAAATAGGTAGTTGTGTGTATTCTGTTTCAAGTATATAAATGCAAGGCTCAATTTAGTTATATTTAAACTGAACTATATTCATGTTTGCCCAACACATCATGCCGATATGGGTCAATAAACAAATTCAGAATCTCCCAAGCCCCATGACCTTGTGTAAGATGAAATTTGCATTCATCCTTTTTCCTGTACTCCTCTAAAACATTACTCAAAAAAAGATACAGTTTACATAAAACAAAATAGATAATTAAGGATGCTCATTTAAAATGGAGGACTCCCTCATATAAATTAGACAAAGGAATAAGAATATTATTTACAAATAAGTATATAATTCTTCAACCATTTCCCTTAAAAACTCTTAGCTTAAGGTGACTCTGAAGTGTGCAAAGCCCTGACAAAATTTGTTTAGGTTATTTATGCATTTTTCTCTTTTTGGTAATCCGTGCATTAATTTTTAATGCAATAGGAAAATAGTGTCTTGGACTTTGATAAAAAAATATTCTATAGTCAGGGCTGGGTGACATAGTGCATTAATTCAGTGTCCTTCACTCCTGGGACCTGTGTATAATTTAGTCCAGCCTGAAGAAAATAACTTTGATCTGAAGGCAGTGGAAAAAGCTACATATGAAATGAGTTTTGGTAGGCTTAGTGTTGTTTCTTCTATATAAGATGACGTATGAAGATAAACTGTTTTAGAATGCTATTGGCATGGCCTAGGATTACAAGTGAAGAGTTCTCAGTAACAGCAGTAGTTTCTTCACCTCCACACTCTCTTCCCACCTGGCCCCATTCTATGGTCTCGTGAAATAAACCTCTGCATCACCTACAATTGGGATGCTCTAATTTCCAGATAAACAGAGCATTGTTAAAGTGCAGTGTGAATGACCATCCAGTCATTAGAACATGGGTTCTTCCATTTGTAAAAACAAAGAAAGCTGCATAATGAGACAGAAGCAGAAGAGGGTATCAACATCCTCAAATAAAGTGGCATTTCCTATCCTGGAGGGGGTGCCCAACAACCTAATTCTTGGGAAAATGCTAACAATAGGAGAGGCCACAAGAAATTGTTTTTTCAAACTCCATTTTGATTATCTTCTCTATGACAATATTTAACTGCACAATCTCATACTATTTTAGCAGACAATGTCATTACGTTAAACAATAAATGTATACTCTTTGGCAGATTTGAATGAAATGGTTGATCCAGTTGCATTAACTACCTGAAATACAGATTCCTCCTTCCTTTTGTAATTCTGCAATTAGTTTCAATTGTCTATTGTGAATAAACATGGCTTACTGGTACTCTGTCTCTAACATAGCAGTTAAAAATAAAGTGGCTCCCATTACTGTCAATAGAATTAAAGTCTATATGGATGTTATGTCTATATGGTCTAAACTATTCTACAATTTTTTACTTACTGATGATCATGAACGATTTTTATTAGCCTCCTTAGTTATGGGTAAGCTCTGATATTTCTTAACAGTTTTAGGGAAAAGGGAGAGTTTTCCAGTCACAGTTTTTAAATTAGCAGGTAACTTGGAAGAGATTTAATTCTAAAGTTTCTAGTCTCAGTTGCTTACATTAAAAGAGTAAAAAGCCATACCTTCCTGCTATTTCTTCAAATTGCATGCACCCAATTTACACAGTCCCTAAATAACAGGAAAACCAGACCCCTGTGGGTAACACATGGGGGCTACATGCAAAATCATATCTAGGTGCCTGTATGTGGGTAACTGTTATGTTTGTACTAGCAGAAAGGATATAGAAAAATGGGGGATAATGACAGAGAGAAGGAAAAGACCTTTTCTAAACTGATTTTATTCTAAACATTATCTGTTTTACTAGTACTGTTATTACTAATAATCTCAAAAACTCAAAGCACATTCTAAGCTATTTAACTAGCAGGTACACGTCATACTTTTTATCAAAAGTAAGCATTACTTAAGGTTTTCTTTCATTATATTTTTATTTGTAGCTTGAACCAAGTTATAGACCTCAAAAAGTTTTCATACTTATAAAACTTATAAAGTCTTATTGATGGCCTCAAATACACTGTGCACACTCATTCCTTAACTGAGTACTCATTTTTAAGGAGGTCTTTACATGCGTATTTTTCTTCAAAAAGGAAACCTAATAACAATTTTATTAAGTACTGAAACACTTTTGTTTCAATTGTATACAAAAAAAACATTAAAATCACTTGAGACAAAATGTTTAAAAAATCCTTGTAAAGCAAATTATGTAATGATACTTAGGAAAGCACCCCAATTATTAATTTAGGATTGTTTTGTTTTCTATACAAAAGATATTTTTGAAGCAGAATGGAGAAGTCATAAACTTAATGAAGAAAGTGCATTCTTACTTAATGGCATACTTAGAACTGGTCTCCTTTTTAAGCAAATCTTTTGAAACCATTTGAATGCCTACAAGATAATGTGTTAAATTTGAGTTTCAGCTTTACAGCCATTATACATGATCACTTATAGCTAACTTATAAAGTAACAGGTGAGGATGCTTTATTGTACCTTCCTTTTTAAAAATTGCTTCTACATCCAGCCATTGTTTTCATATATTACCTTAGAAATTATTTTATCCAGTTCAGTGTCAAATGATATTACACTTTTAAAACAATCTATTCAGAAAATATAGCATAAAATAGTGGATTGCATCCCTTGCCATAGCTCCCAAAAGCATTAAAATGTTACTAGAGTACCTGAATGACAGCAATGACAGCTTAATCACTTAAAGGCTTTTTACATTAACAGTTTTTTTTTCTTTCAATATGAGTGGTAATATTCAGGCATGATTTAATAGGAGGTTAGCTGTTAACAGTGGCTAAATAACATACTTTGTAAAATATCAAGTTTAGTGTCTCACAAACAGCCCTTTATACTTTCTGAAATATTAGGGCACATTTATAAAGCTTGGTTTCTTTTTCTCCCTCCCAATATGTGTATTTAAAAAAAATCAGTGTGATAATTAGCATGCATAGTCCAACAGCTTCCTGTATTGTTATAATTTTAAGTAGAAGATCCATGGATAAAACATAATTAAAAGGTGAGCCTATTAATCTGGAGAATAACCTCCACAAACCAAATAGGAATGAATCATTTTTTAAGTCTCCAATTCATTTATAGCTTTATATTGCTAAGGGGAAAAAAAAGGAGGGACACTAAAGGTGACCTTATTTAGACATATTAGTCAAGGCAGCCTTTGCTGTTTCTGAGCAAACATGACTGTGACTCCACTTTGTCCAGCCAGGTTTCCAGTGCGTAAATTGGATGATGACTTGAACAATTCTCTCTTCATTAATGAACTGTGCAAAAGAAATATAGAGGTGGACTTTTATTTTTTAAACTGCGCAGTGTCTTGTAGCTGCATTCTGAAGCATCAAGGAAAAAAATTATTTTTTTTTTGCTAGACAAGCTGTCGTAATTGAAATGAAGTCTAATCAGACTCATTACTGTTTTCAGCAATTTGCACCACCAAAGATGCTTATTAGGTAACTGTGTTTAATAAACCACTCTTTAGAAAAATACCAGTAATGAGCTCTTAACAGCCAATCTTTAGTATGAATGTAATGTGGAAAGTATTCCTAGCGCTGAATAGATTTTCACATTTAGTACTGTCATAATTAAGCTCCACGAATTGGTTGCTGTGATGTTAGATTTATTGCAATAATCTTATTTTTTCTATTTTAAATATACTTGGAAATATAATCATCTATTAGAGTTGAATTATATTCATTGCACAGCAAATTTTAGGGTTGTGTCAAGCTTGTCAAAAGGGTTTTCAACAGGGCATTTATTAACAAATGATAAGTAAAGATTTTATAGCCAATAATTGATGCCAGCTATCAAGTCTTTCCTCATCAGCATCTCCCACCTCAAAAGAGTCTTTCTGTCATTTCATTATATATGAAACTTGTCCAATATAAAAATATATCATGACCATTAAAAGGAAAAATTGCATTTCTACCACTAAGCTAAAGCATGTAAAAATGGATATTCTGAAGGGAATATTTGAAGAAATCTTGGCCTTTCATAATAGCAGCTATAAATTACATTAGATATTGTTCTTTAAAATATGAATACTATTTTCCTTCCCAATTCTTTTTTTTTGGTAGCACTATTTACTAAGAACTTAACATTAGAGGGCATTATTGCCAATACATATTACTTATATGCACTAAAGGCGATCATGAGTGTTAGCTAGGCTTCCTATTGATAAGGAAAACTAGACACACACCTTTAAGGACAGGAGTTATTTCCATACAAGGGGATGCATGTGCTAAAATAAGTATATATCTATAGAGTCTGTATTGATTACTCCATGAATATAGTATCACCTGAGGCATTTTTCTCCATATATAATAATTATATAGCAGGAATTGAAAATATTTTGGGGGAACCTCTAAAATAAGACTTATAGGGAGCTCTTGAGCTTATAACCATGAAATGTCTTGTAAAAGAAGATGAGACATTCTATCTCAGAGCAATCCAAAAGATGACCCAATGAGCTTCGAAATGAGATTCTGGACATTCTGAAGCAGGTCCATGAAGATAATCAAGAAATGAAAAAGTACAGAAATAACAGGAGACCAAGAGTTAATACTTGTTCATAAAAAATGTTAAGAAAAATCCTGTTACTTAATGATTCCTCTTCCAATACACTCTCATTTCGTTTAATCTCAAGCTTCCTGATGCCTAATTGGAGCCAATAAGACTCCATACCTGCTTTCAGCTTTCTGAGTCAATAGAGTTATGAGAACTGAAACTGTCAAATTAATGGTTTGTTTCATCTGATTTTGTGAAATACACTTTGTATTACAAGGTAGAGAAGGAACCAAATCCATTCCTTTGTGAATTCACATAGCTTTCACACCAAGATATCTTCCTATTTCTTTAAATCTTCACTATTTGCATATTCAGAACCACAGAAGAAAATTCCAGTGTATAAAACTACTGGAAAACTAAATCCTGCATCTTTAAATGACTTATAGATAAAAAATCAAAAACTAAGACAGGGTCCCTTTTAGTGCCTTTAGAATATCATATCATAATGTCAAATAGCTTCAATAATGAATCATATAGTTTATCAATGTTTTATAAAAGAGAATGAATGTTTTGTACAGTTGAATTTATTACAAATAAGAGGCTCTGAGATTCCAAATACAGTAATAAAGACAATATAATAATAATAATAATAATAATAAAATCATTTTTGGTGAGCTTTAAAAATAACTTCCCATAATGATAAAGCTATAGTTTTACTTATAAATTTTATTTAGAAATTGAGTATTGAGTTGATATAAATTAAGGCTAAGATGAATTGTGCCCACTTTCTATAACTATGAGTAGATCTAAGTAAAATACCTGTCAATATAAGGAAACACAAGCTAGGGAACATGGATATATGCACAGATAAGATTCCAGTGCAGAGAATTAACACATACATACTTATTAGGTAAATATAAAATATGGCTAATAGGGCATAACAAAATGGTAGGGGTAATGAGAGACCTGTATTGATCAGGTAAGACTTTTGGGAGAAGGTGGGTTTTAAACTTTAACTTTGGGCCATACCATTTAGACATCGATCTAAAGATGCAAAGAAGTCATATATAGCTTGTAAATAATTTTGGTAAAGAATTAGGGCTCATTAATACTCAAAACTTAAAGACCCACAATACCTAGCGTCAGCCTTACCATTCTTAGACCCTTACTTCACTTTATCATTTGCCATATTCCTGAACTAAAGAGGCTTAAAGTAAATATTCTCCCACATAGCAAACAAGTAAGCAAACAAACAAGGAAACAAACAAAAATAAAACTTGAAAAAATTCAGTTTCTTGTACTTGGTCTTAAAATTCTTTCAGGCTTACTGTATCACACCCTGCCCCTATTCCCTCAACCTCCTTTTCATTCTGGCACGTGGGCCAGTGAGTTACTTTCTCTCTTCTCCTTCCCTACCTTTTCTTTCTGCTCTCAAGCAGTTTGTCAATTGTGAGAAAAAAGGTTACAGATAAAATATATATTTAAGTCTCAAAACTAGAATCTTAAAAAATTTTCCTTGAACCTCTGAATTTTAATAACTATTGTCACTAGAAAAAAACAAGTATGACCCATTGGCTAAACTGTTAAACGTATGATAGTGACATTCATGCTCCGGTAACACCTGAGTGCCTACTTAGTGAGCTTATAAAACATCTCAGTGCTGACTTGAGAGCTTCTGCTCTAAGTGCTGAAGAATATAGGGCCTTGCGCTGATGGAACTTAATGTCTGTCTTTAGTGGTGATTTGCAAAAAGAAGATTTAGTTCTAAACCTGTTAGGGAGAGGGGGCTAGACAGAAGACTTAAAAAAAAGAATAGAATTTCACCAGTTAGAATAAAGAGAGATTAGTTTTCTTCCTGAGACAAAACATAGTCAAAAGCCAAGATGAAACAAAGTGTACCAGGCACATTTGGGAAACAGGTAGCTTGATATTGTTAGAAGCTAAGAAGGAGATGTATGTCTGTCTATGCACAAGGTAGGATGGAGGTAAATGAAGCTTCAAGTCAGATTGGAAAGGGACCTGAACGTTTGAACTTAATTCTACTGCCAACATAAAGTGCTGCCCTCATTGGTTCTTCAGAAATACAGTCACAATAACAATACATAGGGCAGATTAGAGGGGGAAACAGGGCCTGCACTTGAGCAAAAATAAAAGAAAAATCTTAAACAGATTTTAGATATAGAATAAAAAGCATGGGCTGCCCAGTTGCATTTGAAGGAATAAAGAAAAGGAAAGGGGACATTCAAAGGACAACACAAAATAGAAATATTTGTTAGATATCTGTCCAATAATTAATAAAGAGATTGTGGTGGATATTACATTTAATCCTCCAAAAGCCTAGTGAGAGGTCATAATTACCTTTTTATACATGATGAAACAGATTTCACAAATCAAATGAATTTTCCCCAGGCCACCCCAGAACCAGAAAGGCAACCTGGATAATGTGCCACCATTTTGGAACCACCCTGCCTGGTTTCAGAAGCTTTAACCCTCCAAGGCTAAGGCTGAGTAAAGAGACTTTGGGACCATAAGCCACTAAGGAGACAAAGCTTATCTCCCTGGCAGAGGCACGGACTCTACCACCTTTTACTTCACCCTGCTTAGCCCCGGGCAGATGACTGGTTAGCCAAACAAGGATAGAATTCTTCAAAAGAAGGATGACCTAAGACAGGCACAGTCATGAAGGAGCCCTCAGGGAAGAACTTGGGGATTATAGAAAAAGGGAGTGATGGACCCTTGCCCCTCCGCTTTGACATAGCCTGAGTCCCCATTCTGTCTGTGAGCAGGGTCCTAATCCCTTGGCTGCTCCAATACTGGACCTGACTTAAGCCTGAAACAATGCCAGAGGTGGGTGTGGTCCTATGCTAGAAAGGGCAGGTTCCCCTGGGCAATCAGGTCTAAGAAAGAATGCATAAAATCCTGTGAAACCTGCTTTGCTAATACCCTCAATTTAAATGGTAAGGTTCCCAGCATAAAATGAGTTTGTTTCCCAAAGTTTTATGGCCCTTTAGCTAACTGACCCTAATTTAGAATAAGCCCTCATAGTTCTCTGAATGTTATCTACTGTTTGATTTTTACTGCCTGACAGTAATTGATGACCTTTACCTGAATTCCTGTGCAAACTGAACCCAATAAAAGTCCCCTGAGGAAAAGGCTCATAGCCCTTCTCCTTTGAGAGATCAGCCACCTTTCCTCCCCAAGCAGATCATGTCTTGGTAGGCTTATTTTCATCTGTTGGGGATGGGGGCGGGGGGTGGGGGAGGAGGATGCAGGTGAAGCCCCCCCCATGCCACAAAACCACAAAACTGCAATATTTTGTATCCTCTTGGAGAACTCCAAGACTTTTAGCTTGTACAACTAATGTGTTGGTTGCTAGAAGTTCCCATCTTTTGATGCAAGAGGAGTTAAAGCTCTTCGATGATATTTGGAAATCATGCACATATGAGAATTTGCTGAAGTTATGGTAATGGAAGACACAGTAGAAAGTGTGTACGAAGTGTGTACAAAGTTATCTTTCAAAAAGAAAACTCTTGAGTCAAACAAAATTTTAAGAAGTAGGCAATGGGCCCTGGCTGGTGTGGCTCAGTGGCTTGAGTACTGGCCTGCAAATCAGAGTTGCAGGTTCTATTCCCAGTCAGTCGGGGAACATGCCTGGGTTGCGAGCCAGGTCTCCAGTAGGGGACATGTAAGAGACAACCACACATTGATGTTTCTCTCCCTCTTTCTCCCTCTCTCTCTAAAAATAAGTAAAATCTTTAAAAAAAAAAAAAGAAGTAGGCAATGCGGATTGGGAGGGCATTTACGGAATAGAAAGAGAAACGGAGAGAGGAACAGAATATGCTGTTTCAAAAGACAAGTGAGGAATGATTTTCAAGGACAAAGTGTTTAAGCACAGCATATGCACCAGAGGAGTCAAATAGGATTAAAAGATAAAATAGGTAATTAGGAGGCTAGAGATGACCTGTGAGAGAGCAACATTAGTAGAGTGGTGGGGTCGGAAGCCATGGTGAGCAGGTTGTGGAGGAAATGGGTTGTGAGAAAGTGACATGGCAAGTATGGAAGAATTTTTCCTCACTGATAAACATCTTAATAAAGATGAACGGCATTTATGGGGCAAAGAAGAATCGAGGCAAACTATTTTATTTTTAAGAGATATGGGGAAAACCTGATCACCGCCCTAGACCAAACCATGGGCAGGAGGCAAAAGACAGTGTGACATTTTCTTTGTTAAATAAAGTGGTATTGGGACACAGCCACACCCACTTATTCATATATCACCTATGGTTTCTTTCGAGCAGAATGAAGAAGTTGGGGCAGAGACCATATGGCCACAGAACTGAAAATTGTTACTGTGTAGCCCTTTACAGAAAATGCCTGCCAACCCCTATTCTAGTTTGAGAGAAAATAAAGAGTGGAAAAGAAAGAAAAAAAATACAATGCCGTATGGATGGGGCAGGAATGGGAATTGATAGAACAAAGTCATCAAAAAGATGGAAAGAGACAGATGAAGGACACACATGTTTCAGACATAAATTAGGAAAAAACAGAGGGCCACCTCTTCATCTGACATGGGTGGGGAGTTTAAGAACAGATGGAATATATCTGATCCCTGGATTCCTGTTTATTTCCCTGAAGACACCTTCAGGAGTCAGTTATCCCTTCTACCTTCCTATAAGCCAGTCAGTAGACTTATGTTCCATGTCTTGTTCCATGACCCCTAATTCCAGTCAGGTGCAAACCCTGGGTACCAGGAGAGAGAGAGAGGACGAAAGAGAGTGTGGGAGGATTAAGGAAAATAAATGCTCATCACCATTAGAAAATCACCACAGGCAAACTACAGTAGACAAGAGTGCTGTTGTTGTGTTTGACAAGACAGAACAACCCTAGAAAAATAGGTCTAATTGAAGACTCCATCATCCAAGTTGTAGTAAAGATTTGTGTTATAAGAAGGGTAATAACTGGTAGTCATTGCTGAAGTATTAAATAGGACTTTTAACTTTAAGGAATACATAGCTTTTGAAGAAATATATGAAGCTTTATGGAAAGAGATAATTATCACCCAAAGAATCCTTATTTTCTCTCCCTTCAAGAAAAAGAAAATCTCATTCTATTTAGAATTTATTAAAAATCAGAACATGTATGTACAATATTAAGCAGGTGACTGTTCTGTATACTCTGGTCTGTGCCAAGCACAAATACATTTCCGTCTATTCATCACCTTCTTCATTTCAATAAGCACATAACTGTTAGGTACCAGAAAACTCTGCCTCTTGTCTAGCCTTGGGTCTTCCTCTCTTTCCCATGAGTTTGCTATTGGGCTCTTTACGGTAGGTGAGATGCTCCAGGAGCGTAACCAAGTGTGACCCAGAGCTTGAGTTAGGCAGGACCCGGACTGGAGGAATGTGTGCGCAGTTCCGACTCACTTCACAACGTGTGAGTCCCTGTGGTTTCACTTGTACAACAAATGTTTGCACTATGCTTTATTGACTAATTCTTAAGATTGGTTTGGTTTTAGTATATTTTTGCATATTATGCTCACTATCATCATGTTATATATCATGTAAACATGCATTTGCACAATGAAAGTGAGTGTTTTAATTAAAACATTTACTTTGGTTATTTATGGATGGTGTGAACTTTGTTCTCCAAGTTCATCATCCATTTCAGTTTTATTTAGAAATTAGAAAGTTAAAGTGTCCTTGTTTGGGATTAAGATACTTAATTCCCTAAGAAATTTAGGTGAAAATATTTTTACTCTTGAAAATTCTTATTCTTATTCTCCTTTTCACTACTGTTATGGCTTCATCTGGGAAGACTTCCCAGGTGTCACTGCTGTCCCTCCCTCTCTACCACCTTCCATATCACCCTGTACTTATACTGCCTTTAAATATATATTTCCTATTTTATCTGTATCACCTTCTAGATTAATCTCTTGAAGACCAGGAATCTATACTATTAGAATAGGACAGGGACCTTGTCTGTCCTGTTCACAGCTATATGTCCAGTGACGGAGTATCACTTATATCTTCTACTTATATCTTCATCTCTTTGTATATAGAAAGATTTGCTTCTTGCAGGCCCTAACTCCTACCATATGTCTAAATATTTAAGTTATTTAAAAAGTTGCAAAGTTATAAATTATTTTGAAAGTTATAAACTGAACAAAAATGTGAAATATGTTCTTTCTTTCCATTTGACAATTATGTGTCACAAACACCTGGAAGGCTGGTTCAAATACAGCATCATCTGGCTGCTGGGTCATTGGAGCTTTTCCAGAATGGAACAGGCTGACCAGTGGCCGACTCTTTCATTCTTGCTCACTATCACCTCACTCACAGGATAAGGGGCTTCATGTGCAGGATGAGTGTTCCATCTATTCCCTGATATTCCCCACCAGCTGCCTCCTGGCCTTACATCAGGTCTAAAAGTGCACCTATTAAGGGCATTTTTACTTGGGAGAGGACAGACTTGGAGAATAGTCTTCCATCGGTCCTGGAAATAGACTCAGGGAATCTCAGGGGCTTGGAACACAGTCTGGAAGGGAGCCCGGGTTCCAGGTGAACACATCCCCATGACCCCCTAGCTCCCTCACATGAGAGTAAGGAAGGGAGGAAGGCAACACCTGACCTTCTAAAACATGGCGCCCTTCCTGTCTTGGTTGTAGTGACTTGTATAAAACATTTAGTGGTCTCCTAAATTAAAAGAAACATTAAAGTAATTTTAATATTTTTAAATGGAATAAACTATGTAAAGAGTCAAAAGACATATATTCTAGTACTATTTCCCTACTCCTCACAACAATCTTGGTCTGAAGACCAATCTCTGAATTGAAGGTTCCTCACTAATCAGTTGCATACAATTGACATTCTGTATGCAATGGATACCTTATTACATAGTAGTAGTTGGCAGAATCTGGGCCAGATTTAAGCTTACTGTTCTCATTTTAACGGTATCATTACTCCATACATTTTTACTAAAATCTTCTATATTTCCACACATTGCCTTTGGTACTGCCTTCTAGGCCAACATTGAACAAGATATTTTTTCATATAAAAATAACCCTTCTAACTTCACCATTCACAACCCTTAACAAGTTCATCTTTGTCTCTCTGTTGGGGCTTGTCCATGTCCATATTCATGGGTATTCACTTCTGAGACAAAGGCTGTATGGCCGTAAGTGTGATTCTTACCCTTGCTGTATTTTCTGGACCTCTTACTAACTTTTATCTATAAAATATCCATTGTCATTTTAGGCTAAGAGTCTACCTTTTAGAATAAACATATACCTTACAGGATACAGGAAACAGTACAGGATCTCATAGTAGAAA
The DNA here is from genome assembly GCA_028533065.1 of Trachops cirrhosus. Classification (NCBI taxonomy): domain Eukaryota; kingdom Metazoa; phylum Chordata; class Mammalia; order Chiroptera; family Phyllostomidae; genus Trachops; species Trachops cirrhosus. Next base: position 53,194,525 of record CM052541.1, on the reverse strand, counting down.
TTTAACAAGGTAGAATTTGTTATATGATACAATACTTGCATTTATTTACAGGAACAAAATAGGAAATAGAGTCTTTATTTCAGATATTTTACCAATATCATTTTTCATACTGTTTACAGTATCTTATTCACTCTTCCTACCAAGAGAAACGACCTTTAACAAATTCATCATTTACCATCATAAGGATCATTAATTCTTAACTGTCAACTGCTGAAATGTCCATATTGTCATATTCTGACCATGGTGGATTTGAATTTGGGCATCCACTTGAATTGTTCCAGGTTTGAATTCCTAGACTTCCACTTACTAGTCATGGTACTATAGGCAAATTATTTAGCCCTCCTTCGTCTCAGCATTCCCACCTCTGAAATGGGAGTAATAATTTCCTTGAAAAGTTCTTCTGAGGATGAATGAGATGATAGAAGGAAAGCAGGTAGCATATTATGTTACTGTCCAGGAATTACAACTGTCAGATGAGTTCCTTGATATTTTAGGGGACAGAACTAAAGAGACATAATAAGGGGAAGTTATAGGTAAGCAGATTTCAGAAGCAAAACATGAAACATTCTCCAACCTTTCACCCATTCATTTGTGATTAGGAGATTTAAATTCCTTTTCTGGCCCTGCCAATAACTTACTGTGTTATTTTATTAAAATAATTTCTCCAAGTGTCTAGAATTAAGTTCTCAACATAGACATAGAAAATGCACCAATCACCTTCAGGTATTATAGTAGCTCTTCTTCTCTTAGTCAATATTCAATCAGTGATGAAGTCTCCTCAATTCATGTTCTGAAAACACTAACACCAAATCCTTCTGCTTTATTCCCATGCTATTGCTTTAGATCTGTTTCATCTCTCTTCCTATGTATTTTTCCTTCTAGTTCCTCTTATTTTGTATGTATGCGTGTATGTATTTTTGGCTTACTTTAAAAGAAAGAAAACCTAGTTTCCCTGGAAAAAAAACATAAATAACAAGTCATCATTATATGCAATTACGTAGCAATAACCTCCACTGAAGTTATTTTTCTCTTCAAGTTTTCATTTTCTCTGAATATTTGCTTTGACGTTTTCTATATATTTCTAGTTCTTATATCATTTGAGAGCATAGTGGACACACTATTAATATTAAAGGAGTATCCGAGACTTTCTTATTCTTTATATCTTTATATGTGCTGCTCTTTCTGCTTGCAGTGCCCTTCCCGGTCCCACCCCATTTTCTCCATGTGTCCACAGGGCTCTCACACTAGACCGTGAGGTCCTCAAGGTCAGTATGTATCATTTTCCTGTGTGTGTTTGTGTATCAGCATCTTATAAACTTCTACATGTGATGCTACAGTGTACTATTCTCCAGAAAATATCTGTGATAAATAAATGTGAATGTTATACTGCACAGTGTCCACTGATTAGAATGACACCTGATTACCAGTAACACATAGTCATGCAAAAAATGTTCTGGGAAATTAAAAGGAAGATAAATAAATCTGCATGAATAACTCCTTGTAAGAATCATTCAGTCAATTATGGCACAAAATTGTTTGTTTTTGAGTTAATCTCTTTCACTAGGCTAAGTAAGATGTGTCTCATTCAACTTAAGTTTCCAGCACCTCCCACTACACTTTGCACAGAACATGTGATTAATAAATAAGAAAAAAGCTTAGAGAGGGTGGTGGTGGCTAAGAGCACAAGTTCTGAAATCAATAAATAAGAAAAAAGAATAAAATAAGCAAAATGGCAAATTACTGATAATACTAGCCCTACTAAATTCTTATGAAACACAGAGCTGTCACTATTTAGCTATATTATACCTGTAACGGTTTTTTAAATAAAATCAGAATAATAGATATTTCCTATTAGTACTTGCCAGCTTAATGTCAAATGTGGTTGATAATTATAATATTCCTTAAATCCCACACAACATGTAAAAAATAAAATAAGACTTTATTAAAATGTTATGGGTACTATTGAATAAGACTATAATATAGTAAGTTTATCACAAATACTTAAACCATATACTTAAATACTACATTTTAAAACTGTGTATGAATAACCACATAACAGAAACAAGCATTAAAATGATTTTAAATTTCTTATGGTTGAAGTCACATCATTTGCAACCTGTTGTAAAACTCTAGTAACAGTTTATGGTCTAAACGATACTTGATAACTAATGATTACAGGGCACACACAGACTAATATTTAAGATATAAGGTAACTTTGTAGTTTATTTTATGTTGAGGATAAGAGTTATGACACTTCTAAAAAAGACCTAGATCACTAAAGGGAAGGAACTGTTTAACTGCATCAATGGGAACTGATCCTTAGCCTCGCTTTAAAAATATAGCTCTATTTGGAGAAATATCTAAATGGGGGTTGCAGGGGGTGGGGGTAGAGAGAGAGCAAGACAGAGAGACAGAGACAGAGAGAAAAGGAGATGTTATTTTTGCCATTTTGACAAGAGTCATAGGTATTTCTAAAATCAGTTGTGTAGCTTGCTCTTAATACAACGGCACAGTTCCTTCATTGTGGTTGATATGTTAGGATCAGTTCTGGGTTGCTTTAGAATATGTTTGTCCTTTTTAAAATCTTGACTATTATACATTTTCTCTTTTGTGTAGAGTCACTTAGTTAAACTGTTTGCTATAGCACTACTTCTCAAACTACACACGCCTGCTTTCCAAGGGTGATCTTATAATGAAGGTGGTATGAACGTGCCACCGCACAACGACCTGCATCAGTAGACTTCTTAACAGGTACCGATGTTTAAGGTAAATATATTTCCCTACATGGAACCCTAGGGATGTATGTGAAACTTGTATCTGGGAGAAAATAATAACATTAAATAGAATTTGCTAAGGAAAGCATAGGACACATTGAACAAGAATCAGGTACTAAGAAAAATAAAGCAAAATAAAGAATTCTTAATTACAAATAAAAGAGAAATGCTAAGCATCATTTACTCACTTTATCATAAAGATTATTAAGGGCCAAATTTGTGCCAAGAGCTCTTCAAATAAAACAGGGAAATTAAAGTGAAAGAAGAAACAAAACGAACCACTGGCATCACAAACTCGAAACTGACAGTCGTTGAAACTTGCTTCCTGGTTCTCTGGGACTTGGAAAGGGACCATATCTTCTCAACTTCCATCTCCCTCGGCAGGTTATGCTCTTCCTGGGGTTTTCAAGTCTCTCCTCACAAATCTAATTCTGACTTTTTAACTTTGCCCAATAAATCAAAGCACAGTAACATGTCCTATGATAACAAAGGAAATCAAACAGGAGAAAACATCTTCGGTGCTGACTTCTGGCATCTAACACTTACTGGCAACTCATGTCTTCTTAGTGCCTCTCACTCAAAAGAGATAATGCATGTTAAGATAGACAAAATGGTACGTTCAATCATATTGAAATGTGATTTATGCCAAAATAGATCCGGGAATGTCAACAACTTCAGAATAAATGACTAGTTTTAAACTCCTCAAAAGAGAAGTGAATTCAGGAACTATTTAACTTTTTTTCCTACCACAGTGTGGAACACAATCCTTTTTTACAAAGCTTTAAAATTTTTAGTTTCCTTGAGAAAGCCCTGGGAACCTAATAAAATGCTGTAACTCCACAAGAGAAACACATATTTTAGTGTTTTTACCCTCCTCACATATTTTTAGCATGATTTGACTTTTGCCATTAAAAAAAATGAAATTGAAGTTGCACTGAGAGAATTTCAAGTAAACAAAGCCCTGGCAGAAAGCACAGTGCCTCAGTGTGCCGGAGCTCCACCAGTCAGTCCTCTGCAAATGGACAACTTCAATTCGATTCCTGGCCCCACTGGCCGCGCTGAGAATTCCCCTATCTCTTCACACCAGGGGTTTGCTCTTTTAAGCATTGCTCCCTGAAGGGAAGGAAAAACTAGAGAGCGAGGATTTCCAATGACCCTGCACAGATGAATGGATATGTCAATGGTGACTATTGGTTCAGCTTTGAAACAGGGAATCCTGCAGTGGTCTCGCTTCTCCAAGTCCTTCTATGCTTGTGTGACTGTCGCCAAAGACTTTCGTGAGAAAGAAAGATCAAGACAGAGAAGGAGAAAGTAGAAACAAGCAGAAAAAAGACAAAATGCTTTTTAAAAATTAATGATAATTTAAATGTTTGGGAAATTCAATTTTCGAGAGACAAATATGAGAGTATTAACTCTTGTGTTAGTCAGGATTTACATTTAAAATTTGAGGCTCTGAAACATATATTCCAAAACACTAATTGCTCACAGAGGCAATTAGTAATGTGGTATCCATCTGACAGGTCTTGAGAAACAGTTAAGGACTGAAATAATCACTTTGAATCCTCTTATTATTTTCCCTGCCAGTATTACAAAGGCATACACGGATACAAGCAAAAAGAACAAATATCAATTCCATTCTGTTGGGAGATGAGCATTTCAGTTACTCAATTCAATAGATGCAGAAATTCTGCCTGAGTAACTGCAGAACACGCATTCATTTTCACATGCTTTATGGTTAGTTTTCACTCAGCTATCAATCAATCAATTATGCTGTGACATGATATAATTTCCTAATCATACTAATATTCCTGCTTTTATCACTATCAAACCTAGAGCACATATATTTCAATGAGACAGAAGTATAATTATTTAAATATGCTAGAGCATATTACATCTCCAAGGCTGTTTCCTTTATGAGTTTTTCTCCCCTCAAAAAAAAACCACATCTAATTTAATTGCAGAGAGAAAAGTATATTAAACAGCATTATACCCCTCCAGAAAGCAAAACTGATTTTTTACAGGTTCCAATAAGTATAGAATTTTTATGTATCTTTATTTAAAGTTAATGTTTCTGCTTGTTCCTGAACATGGCAAAACAGAATTTATGTCACAAAAAAATGAAAATCATACTCAAGGTGAAAGATAAAATATCTAGGTTTTATTTTTCAATGCCCTTGATCTGAAAAAATTATTATAGGGATTAACTAAGAATTGCTTTATATCCTAAAAATATAATTTTGTGTTATTTTTATGACTGGCTTACTTTTCAAAATCTTTTTCTACCCTTAAAGTTTTCATACTTAAATGACTATATCAAAGTGCCAGAGAAAGTTTATAGTTTTTCTAGCAAGATCGCTTCCCTGATGCCTATGTTGCAATCTATTATTACAGGCTCTACTATGCAGATTTAAAGCAGTAAATCATCTGTACACAGCACAGGTCACACAGGGCAAACATATACATGTTCCCTCAGATCTTATAAGGAGAAAGAAATCAGACTCAGTTGCCAGTTTGCACTTCCTAAAGTACTCAGAGGCACACGGTCCTCTCAAAACATGGATATAACTCACACATTTTCTACAATACCTGTTTTAATATTCGTCTTTTCAAGAGAGCCAGGAAGGTTGCTCTGTTTGGTGGGGAGTGAGCACAGATACGTTGAAACCAAATAGGAAACAGTTACCTCATGAACAGCACCAACAACAAAATCTAAAAGCACTATTTTTCAAGTACAAAATCAATTATTTTTCAACCCATAAAAGTTGTCTGTTCTCAATTTCCCAGGGAAAACAACAATCCACTAAGACTCCTTTTGTATTTTACCTAAGTATTGTTTTTTTTTACTGTTCATCTCACATTCTAGTATTTTAAGTTTTTGTAAACATAAAATATACATGAATATTTCATGCCTAATGCAGCTTAGGTTGACACGTTTCTTAGAGAAATCTCATTATTGTTGTCATTATCATCATTCAAGCGCAGTCCTCAGTGCTACCATTCTTACCCAGCCTGCTGAAGAGCCATTTCATATGAAGCCAGTGGCGAGATGTGCACCCACTCGCACATGTGAACAGGAAGTGGTTCCTATAAGAAGTTTTCTATCACCATTCTATACACTTGTAAAATAAAAAGCTTTTGGAGAACTTTCCACCTGCTTTAGGATTAGCACATACTTATAAAATAATTATGAAAAAATATGTTTAATCAAGTTGGCAGATACAGAAAATATTGAACTGGAAAATTTCACAACATTGAACTAAGGAACAACAATGTGAGAATTAGAAGACTCAGTCTATTTTTAATCATTTTCACGAAAACCTCCACTGGTTATCCATCTTACCATTTTCTTACCAGCGCCCCCTCTCCCTCGGCCACCATAATTCATAGATATGTTTGTATATGTATTTGTGTGTGTCCACACATGTATTTCTACACTTAGGTTTCAATTGGTTTTATTTTATACATTTCTGCTCATGAAACAAAAAATCATTTGTAACAACTGACTTTAAATCTTTTGTACACTTTTAAGAGTCTGTACTTTGAAAGCAGTTTGATTCATTTCTCTGGAAATGAAGTTTCTCCTACAAGAACAGCTCCCCTCTGTCTCGGACTTCCATAATAAATCAAGACCTGTTCACTGGTCAAAACACCAACTTGTTTAGATTCTAAGGCTAGCTACATTTAGTTACACAAAAGGTAGAGTTAATAAAAAATACCTGCGCAGAATGGCAGTGCCGTCTTAAGCTAAAGACAAAGAATCAAAAGAAAATCTCTCAAAATGTGCTTGATCAAATATTTAGAATAAAACTAAATATGAGTTCTAGCCCTTTCAAGCTCAAGTCTCCCAAATAGTGATAAATGCAGGACTCCCCAAAGACTCCTCCTCGTCCCTTAACAGCCTGTTTGGCATCAAGTGCTCAGTGGGCCGGAAACCCACAGCCAGCCAGGGAGGGACAGCACAGACGGAACCGTGTTTACTCTGTCAGAGGCAGCTGATTAGGGTGACACCAACTCTTCACATTAAACCTGCTCAGCAGCGCTTTACCCAGAGGGCTTCTCAAAACTCGGAGCATTCACCACTGAAGTTTGCCAACTAGCTTATATGTATGTATATATACATATGTATATAATGACAAAATATTTAAAATTTTGGACAGATACAGTTGTGACAGAAAAGCAGTTTCATATCAGTAATACACTTTCAATTACTTTATCAAGCATATAAAACAATCTCCATTTATTTGCTTTTTCTAGAACTTAATGTACAGTAAACATTTGATGTTTATATGACACACATGCAATTAAGCATGTAAACATAAAAAGAACATGCACTAAATGTGCAGAAACAAAAGTAAAAATAAATAGCCATGATAAAACTTTGAAAAAATTATGCACATTTTACTTGTGGAAAGTTAATTACATATACACAGTTATAGTTAATAGAAAGCAATCTTTCTAAAACTGCACAAAACATGGAACCATTAAAGCATTATTTCTTATGGCATGTAATACTATAATCCTAGGGCAAATTTGTTGCTCAACTCCAGGATATAAAACACATTAATGTTTCTTTACTATAAATTCTTATCTCCAACCATAGTATATGTTAATAATGGCGGAGAGTAGGCTGTTGTAGCTGCTTATTTAGAGCATGTGAATTAAGAGCTCTCTGCAAGTGGATTTCCCTCAAAGATTGTTTTTAACATCTAGAATTGCACTGTTTAAAGTTATTTGAAAAGAGTATCTACAGTAACTTAACCATCCTGATTTTTGTTTGAGTTATTTTAGGGATTCCTGAAGGAGAATCTCATAAATCAATGGAAAAATTAGCAAGAGCTCCAGTTTCATATTACTGAATTACATAGCTTGAAGGGACTTGGGAGGCCATTCGTTCAACCCCTTCACCTTATAGTTGAGGGGACTGAGGTCTGGAGCCCTTACATTTCAGTAGCAGCTGAAACGGAATTAGAGAACCGGGACCTGCTGCATGTGTCTAGGGAGCTTTCCATTACCCAAGCCTGGGTGCCTTATACCTTTTCAGAAAATCAAAAATCCACATACTGGAATATAATCATAATTTCAAATGTAGCCTCCAGAGGCAAAGAAGTTGGAAATCTGATGAGCAAAAGAAAATAGGCCTGCAATAGGATTATAATAGCTCTAATTCCCATGGGTGGTATACTTAAAATAAATCAGATGTTACAAAATATTTTCAGTTGTTACAAAATATTTTCCTCAGAATTATACTATTACCTGTGTTGGTAACATGTGGGGATCAGCTTATATCATTTATGTTTCACTAAGAATCTAGTAAAGTCTGAGGTCACGTGTTATAGAACTCATGTTTTTTAGACTATTGGGCTACAAATATTCCTAACAGAATTCATGTTTATGCATATGATGTATTTCAGTAGTAAAGAACACTTCTCTATTAAAACTGCATTAATCAGTTATGGTATAATCATATACTAACCTAATCTGACAGACTCATTTAGCTGCAATTTGGGGTGAATGAAATATTCTTTCTCTGTCACTATGGAATAGGTCACTTGGGAATGACTGAGTCATGACTTCCAGTCTGTGAAACACACATTGAGAGTTTATTTTCTGAAAGTCCATTTGCTCCCCAGCCATCACAGTATAGTTTCACACACACTGTTGGGCTAGGTTGACACCAATGACTAGCACCCACCCTAGTGATCCAACAGAAATAATGACTGCTTCCAAAAGCTTCTAGAAATACTTGTAAACCATATGGGACAGTGACAACAATGCTAAATTTAGGAGTAAAGAAGTCTGAATAATTAGTCTCAGCTCTACTAATTAGCTGTATTCACTAAGCTCTTTGATCATTTATTTTCTCATCTACTAATGGAGTTAGCTTACACTACCCCTAAAGCCTTCCTTAAATCTTTAGAATGTTATGCTAAAAAACTAACTCTAGGAATTAGAGAAATGGAAAGTAGGAGAGTGTTTGTGTGCTTGTCCAAGAAACCTAGAAAGTATAACAGGGCAAGTACTCAGAGAAAGAACAGATAATGCATAGTAGAGTTGGTTATAGATTCCACCAGAACTCTAAGTTCTCAAAGGCAAATAGTGAATATAATTCACTTTTATGTCATCAGGAACTAACACAGTTCTTGGCCCATAATAGGCCCTCATTAATTGTATATCAGATGAATACATAAGCTGAATCTTGTAGTAAGAGAAAGTAGCATTCTAGAGAGATCGAATACTTCAAGTACATGCTTTGCAGGGTTGAAAGGGAAAAGAAAGAAGTGTGCCTAGATCATGGGGAATGTGGTATAATAGAGGTAGGAAATGAAGTCAGTTTCCTGTTCATAAGGGCTCTAGCATTAGCAACCAGAACACTACACATCTGAGCTGAATGGGGAAAACACTCCCCATTTTGAATGCTAGTCAATAGCACGCAAAAGAAAATATGCTAACTATATAAAGAATACATTCACAGTGCCAATATATGCCAAACGAAGTGCAGTTGGTGGAAGTAGCATAGCAGATTAGACTGGGAGAAGGGAATCGGGTGTTCTGCTTCCTGGGTAGGATTCTATACCTCTCCTACCACAGTGTCACTCCCAAGGTTATACTGAGCTTCACCATGGTTTAGCAGAGGAGTCCTTTGTATCCTCGACTCTGAGCGGCTACACCCACTACCTTACTCTCACTTCCCCATACCCTAGTGGATTTGGGTGCAGACCCTTGTTGTCTAAGACATTTTCTTTTCCCTGGGAAAGTACACATGGTTCTGCTCCAGAAATAATTACTCTTCAGGTAAAGTTGGTGGTAGTTACAAGAAAACAAAGCCTCTAACTGTGTTTCTTAACTAGTCTCCTCTGATGAATCTACTTTGAATAATGAAATCTGAGTAAAGGTTCCAAAAGCAAATAAACACCTGAAAATAATTCAGACTTGATGAAAATAATTGTAACTGATTATATATAAGGAAGTAAATGGGTGGGCCCAAGAAATCAACCTATTATTATAATACTAGTCACTATGTATGGTATAACAAAATTTGAAATTGAATGTAAACTGTAAGCAACAATAAATTTATTAGTGTAGTCATAGAAGTCATTAAGCATTAGTTAATCTCCCTGGTTACTTACTACCCTTATCGCTGACAATCCACATCTTTGTGTATATGTCTTGAGATAGAAAACTAATTTTTATGGTCTTACCGTTAGATGGAGAAATTATTTAAAAATATTCATGATAAAAATTTTCCCTTCACATTCTATATTCTTATTTCAGTAAAATCTAATATACAATGTGAATGTAAAGTTTTGGTGTGACTCCAAAATTATTTATATGGAAAAGTTGGCCATTACTAAAAAGGGAAGCATTATACTGTTTTTTCTTCATCTAAATGTGATGTGTATATTTCACTTAGGAATTTAATGAGATGCTTCTGCACTTTTTGTTTAACTTTAGGTATTTTTTCAGCAATAAAAGGAAAACAGCATACTACTGTGATGCCATTAGCCTATGATACAAGTTAGGAATGGTTTGTCTTTTAAGAGTTCCTTAGGTAAGTCTTCTCATAGAAGTGTCATTTTAAATGCAATAGTTATATTTGCTGGTGAGTCCACAGAATGACCTATTAAGTACTTTACATAGAGGATTAAGGTTTACTCTGGCTAAGTGGAATAGGAGGTCTGAGTTACAACTACATATGCCTAAAAGACACGCGTGATGGGACCCAGTGCTCAACAGCACTTAAAAGAAGATGTATGTCCAGGTCAGTCATTCTCCAATTTCAGTAAACTGGGGGACAAAAGTTCCTTGTACATGTGAGTTGACCCTTCAAACTTTTAAATGTAAGAAGAAATCACTCATAAATCCAGGATATGACTATATTTGCATATTTAAATTGATCACTGTCATGTACCAATTTTCGCTGGAAATTAAGGATGGAAATTATTATTTTTCATCACTTCTATTCATATGAGTGTTAAAATAAATATGTAATTTGTAATATGTGGCTTTTGGTAAATAGATGGAAAGCTGCTTTTTTCTGGTTGTTGAAATTTTACTGTACTGTCAAATCATGAGCAATATAAGCTGGATGAATGAATCTGCTCAAAAACCTTCAACTATATTATAGAACTAACTTAATATAGGACTCCTATATAAAGAAATGCTTTTGTTCTATTGCATCCCCTTTTTGTTAACAAAAACTGAACTCAAGTATTACAATGTATATTTTAAAGTAACAAGTCATTGTTTCCATGGTATTAAACTCTTATAAAGTATAAGACATCTTTGGAATTTATGCATTTCATTGAAAACATACACTGAGGTAAGAGGTTAAAGAGATATTAGGGGCTCATAACCAACATTTTACTTTCAAGCTATAGTAGTCCTGGTATGTCCAAAATTTCATTTTTAACAAACATACAGCAGTAGTATGTTTCAATGAAATTATAATAAAATGAAAGTAGTAAGAAAATTTTATATATATATATATATATATATATATATATATATATCTCAAATAAGCACTGCAATTTCACTACAAATTTTAGGTGAGTCTATGTACCAGTCTACTGCAACAGGATAAAAAGGGACTGCCACCATCTCTGTTGACAATACATTGATCTCACATTAATTTGATTGAAGGTGGCTTGCCAACACATTTCACTTTTCCCATTTGAGAGCACTCAGATAAGAAAAACATAGTGATGTTTAGCAGATAGGCCTGGTGACACAATAGAACACAACTCATTGAAGAAGCATAATTATAGTGATTACTTTAGAAAAGAGAGTAGAGACACTGATGGGGAGAAGTAAACATTGCCACAATTATGGAGCCTGGTTCCCTTTTGGTATAGATTCAGGCATCCCAGAAAACACCAACCTGGCAATAAGAACACAGAAAGCTCTCCAATTTAACAATACAGAAGCACCAAAGGTTACAAAAATGGCGTAAGCCAATTTGTCAAATGCTGGAACAAAGGCCCCCTCTTATTTGGATGAATTCAGTATATCAAATAGATTAGTTGAACAGAGAAGTGCAACCTTCCACAATTAAAACTAATACAAACATCAGGAAAGTTTGCCCCAGAGAAATGTAATCTGTAAATGCTTTTTAAAGCTGTTATTTTGTTGGCTGTGAAACATAAATAATAGGAGGCATCTAGTTCTCTGAGGTCACGGTCCCATGAGAACAGTTGTGGAGGCAGGAAGGGTTCATGTGTGTAGTTAATTAGGCACATATAATACACTGGCATCAATGCACCCAAGAATTGTTTCTTAATCTGACAAAAATAGGGAAAACCTCACGTCTCCCCAGGTTACAATATTAGAGAAACAAGCAGAAAGAAAAACAGGGTTTAAAAAGGGCACCAGAGCTCACCTAATTCCCACAGAAACAGACTCTGAGAGACTTACAGCCTGGCCTCAGACTGCACAGCAAGTCAGTGAAAGGGTGGGACTAGAACCTAAGTCTCCCGACTCCCAGTTCCCTGTTTCTCCACTACAGCTTGATTGCTTTTCAGTAACAAATCTTATAAAATAAAAAGCAACTATTTATAAAATAAAAGCAACTATTTATATAAGTTTGCACTGTAAGTTATAACTGAAAAGTACTTGAATCATCTTATTTGTTTATGCCTTTTTTCCCTCTCTTTTGACATATCTACATGTATAAGTACGTATACTTACATATATGTAGACATGTAAAGAGTACATAAGGACATATACTTACATACATAGACATGTCAAAGGAGACAAAATGGAAGAGAGATGTACAAAGAGACTGGAAAGGAGAGAAAGAATGTGGGAGCCTAAGAGATAAGAAAGTATGATAGGTGAGTACAAAATCCAAAGAAAAAGTGGCCAAGAGAGATGCACACAGATGCAGACAGACAGACAGACACACATGCACATGTGCATGGGCAAGCAAAAGAGAAGAGACAGTAAGGTCTTACATGCATTGCAGGTTGAAGAGCTGCACCTCAAACCCAGTTTGAAATTCAAATCTCCCTCCTCCTTCCACAGACCTCAAGGAAGGCTCCAAACCATCAAAAGCAAAAGTGGATCAAAATACAACTATTTCTTTTTGTTTTTGGTTGTTCTTTTGTTTTTAGTCCTCAAATAAAATGAGTGGAATCTTGTTAATAAAATCAAAGCAATGGCTATTGTTGAAATGGTTGAAGGAGTCACTTTTTTTTAAACCATTAGCTAAATTCAGCTTTGGGAAATAAATATAAAAAAGATCTTTTTTCTGTCATTAGGGATTTAATGACCCCTACAACATGAGGTTCTTAACCTGGGATTCACAGAAGCATCTGCCTGTATCTGTAAACCCTTCATACTGTAGGAAGGATTTAGAATACTTGTGCAGTTTCTGGAAAGAGCATCCACATGATGCACAGAGGTCCCTCACTCAGAAATATCAAATCGAAGGTTTATAATTTGTGGAATGACTAAAGGCATATGTACTTTTTTTGTACATAAAGGATTGATCACCTGAATAATCTGGACAAAAATAATAACTCAATTTAGAAACTAATGGTAATCTATCTTCCATGTTCCTCTTTCATAAACATTTTTGTTTTGGGTTTAATTGCAAAATACTTTCTCATTGTTTTTGTCCCAGCCATTTTTAGCATGGGACTTATTTATGGTACTAACAATGAACTGGTAGGCTCCTTTTTCTAAAGCAAATTCTATATAAAAATAGAGCATTGAATTCAAATATATTCTTAATTGGATGCTCTATTCATCAACATTGGAACAAACTGTTTTAAAGCTAGAGCAAGAGCAATCATCTCATGTGTTGGAACTTGTACAACTATCGGCATTCTTTGCTCCTAAATTAAAGCAGAATTATAAAGAGGACTTTCCTAGACTGCTAAAGCACAACACTCCCTAAGTCATAGGAACAAGTCAGGGACAAAGAATTTGAAAAACAAGACTGTGGTAGAGAGCTTCCAAAATGGCCTCCAATGAGCCACACTTCCCTGCCTTCTTTAGTCCTCCCAGACACCAACTGGAGTCAGATCCCTATTCCTTCTATCCAGCAGAATGAGCAGAAGCAGCACTGAGCCAATTCCAGTGGTAGCTTTAATACTTTTGGGAGCCTGACCTTTGATGTAAGAAGTCTGCTATCCCACTGAAGAGGCCCCCATAGAGGCCATGTGGAGAGACATTGAGAGGAAGAGGAGGCCCTGTGACAAATGCAGGGACAGGCTTAGCTCTGCAGTGTCCAGTTGATCTCAGCCTCCCTGCAGTCCCACCAAGACACTGGACATATGAGGGACCATCCTGGACATTCTAGCCCAGGAGTCCTGGCATGGCTGCAGCTTCAGCCAATATCAACTTGAAGAACTGCTCAATTATGCCCAGTTAATCCATATTATAATAAAAATAGTAAATTGCTATTTAAAGCTACTAAGTTTTGGGGTGATTTTTTAAGCACCAATACATGACCAAAATTGAAGCTAAGGGTAATATGGCAAGAAAAGTGGGTTTACAAATTTAGATGATAATAAAGCATAACTCCAGCTTATCCCTGTTGAGCACGAACAAATAACATTTATTAAGTACTAATTTGCACACCCCTTATTAACCCTCATCATTACACTGACAAAGAGAGTTTGAGTAACACTGTTGCCCAAGATGATGAAAGTAGAAAGTGGAAAAGCCAGAAGTGGAACACATATTCAATTTCACAGCCTCGTTGGGTGTCGGCTCTGAAGGGGGAGGTAGGGAAGCAGAGAGGAAGACTGACACACAGAGAGGCCTGACAATCTATTTGTGATGAAAACCATTCTGAAATACATCCATGCTTTTAAGATAGAATATGCCCATTATTTAACCTGTTTTAATGGTTATTCATCATTATTACTGATAATATCTACATTACAGTGCAATGTGCTGTAACAGAATATGCACTCAGAGACATGTAGGATTACTTGACTCTATATTAAAATGATCCCAAAATTTCATACATATACTCTATTTATCTCCTCTTTCTGATTTGCATACATTTTCTGTTTCTCACTTGCAGCTAGGCTGTCTCTTGTCTCTGGTAGGCACAGAAACCACAACAATGCCTGTATCTTTGTGAAGAGAAGATGGCTTCTAAGAGAGATCTTGCAGGCTTTCCTATGAACAAGGTGCATGTGCTTTCCAACATAAAGTGTAGTGTTTGGGGTGGCTGGATAAGGAAATTCTAGATGAGGAAGTTTTTAGGTAGCTACTGATTTCCTTGTAACATTGTGTCAGGAATTAAAGGGATAATTTCTGCTCTAAAGAGCTCCAAGCCCTGTGCACAGCCTGGTGATTTTCAAACTGGGCTGTTAGGAACACAAGGGTCTGTGCCTACCCAGCCAAAGATATTTTGCACAGACTGCAGTTAAGTGTTTTCTGGCAAATGCTAAAGACTCAAAACCATCCTTTCTTTGTTTTGCTCATTTTATAGTTTGGGGTTCTGAGTTTGATTTAGTTTGAAAACATAATGTTCTACCATTCAAGTACTTTTGAAAGTAAGTGATCGGGGGAGATGTACCATGGTTGAAGATGGGAGATGGCAGAGCCGTGGGGTTGCCTGGTGAGGGGAACTTCGATATTTTGCCAATCTTTATGTTTTATATACAATAAAAATGTAATGCTTGAAAAAATGGAAGCTAATTTTTACTAAGAAAGTTCACATGTCAAAACTCTGGTGGTGGCCACTGTATGACTCAAACAGCTTCAATAATTGGCAGCATCTCTAGCTCAATTCATTCTACTTAGGAGATTTAGAAGACTTTTGATACCAAGTTCACTACATCATCACAGGCAGACACTTAGGCAGTACAACACTAGACCATGTTGTTGTCAGCACTGAGACATTCAGCACGTTGAGGTTGCCTGAGAAGTTTCTAAAATGTCAATTTTAAAGGAATTAATTCAAGCAAAATTTATACCTAGTAATAACTGCTTCTTTCAAAGTGAACTTAGGGTATTCACTGATCAAAATGTCTATAGTGATCATTTGGGAACATCCACAATTACTGCTGTCATACCCAGGAAGGCAGTCCAGTCTGCGAAAACATTGGGAAGTAACCACTTGGCTATGTTTGAATGGAAGTTATTTGCCCTCCATTCATATCTCAGATAGCACCTTTTATGCACATATCTCGGGGTCCTGTGCAAAGAACACTAATCAAGACACAAAATAACATTGTAGCAAATAATCTTGTCACCGATTTCATTACATAGTAAAAGCTAAATAAAAAATAACAGCTTTTCTGTCTATATTTAAAATTTTATGTCACTTAGTGTCAGGCAATTCAGAGAAGAGAATTCCACAAAAGAGAGGAAGGTGACAGGAAAAGATCCATTAACTTACACACACACACACACACACACACACATACTTCACCCAACAAAAAATGTTAAGAATAAACCTAGAAACTTAGTGATTAGGGATAGGATTTTTCTTTTGTTTTAACATATTTTACCAGAAAGTTAGATGAATTGATAAACTGACTACTCTGAAATTACTATGAACAAATATATTCACCCAGACTTAGGCAATAACATAATATCTCAATTTAAATTATGCAGTTAAAACTCTCGCTTTGGTTAGTTTGCATATGTTCTGCTAAAGAAGTTCATGAATTTATCCTTGCTAAAGAAGAAAAGTATAAATTCTGGAAACAACCTAGGTGTCCATCAGTAAATGAATGGATCAAAAAACTATGGTACATTTACACAATGGAATTCTATGCAGCCGAAAGAAAGGAGCTCATACCCTTTGCAACAGCATGGAGTTGGAAAGCATTATGCTAAGCGAAATAAGCCAGGC
>CM052541.1:53000364-53177832 GCA_028533065.1 Trachops cirrhosus | reverse complement strand
GGAGTTAGTGACCAGAGGGGAGAGGGGAGGGAATTCCAGGGGAGAAGGAAAGGGTTTACAGGAACAAATATAGAGGACAAATGGATAAAACTAGGTGGGGAGCAAGGGGAGGGAGGAGGGGAGGAATGGGTGGGCGGGCTGGAATGGGAATAAAGGATAGAAACTGCACTGAATAAACTAAAATAAAAAAATTAAAAAAAAATTTTAATTAGCTATTTTTTTCAGAGAAAGGAGAAGAGAGGGAGAAAGAGAGGAAGAGAAACATCAATGAGTGAGAGAAACAATGATTGGTTGCCTCTGGCATGCACCCTAACCAGGGATCAGCTCAGCAACCCATGCACATGCCCTGACCAGAAATTGAACGGGCACCCTTTTGACTTGAGGAAAGATGCCTAACCAATTGAGCCACACTAGTCAGGGCACCATTGACTTCTAACAGGGCAAATTCAGTAGATGCTGGCCAGTATCCTCTTCATACCATTTGATGCAGTTGGTTCCTTCCTTCCTGATGTTTCGTCTTTCTGAGAGTCCTGTGACTCTATTCTAGTCCCATTTATCTTAGTTTCTTGCTAACTAATATCTCATTCTTTTTGTCCATATACTTACTATGGATGAGTATACCTAAGACACATCTTTTATTCTTCTAATTTTATACACACCTCTAGATGATAACACCCATTCTAAGATTTAGCTCCCATTTATATTGATCATTTCTAACAATCAAGGAAATGGAACCTGCAGGGTCAGCCCCTCTGAGTTCAGATGTGAAGACCATCTAGTGAATGAAACTTGGGACAAAGGAGAATAACAGCACATCATCTCCATATCTTACACAAAGTCTTACTTCAGACCATCCTCTCTTTTCACTATGTGCCAGGCATTCTAAGAAAAAGTATAAAACCACAATGAGATATAATTTCACATCTGTCAGAATGGCCATCATCAATGAATCAACAAACAAGTGCTGGTGAGGATGTGGAGAAAGAGGAACCATTTTGCACTGTCGGTGGAATGAAGATCGGTGCAGTCACTGTGGAAAGCAGTATGGAAATACCTCAAAAAATAAAAAAAAAAAATGGGTCTGCCTTTTGACCCAGCAATCCCACTTCTGGGAATATATCCAAAGGAACCCAAAACACTAATTCAAAAGAACATAAGCGTCCTTATGCTCATTGAGTATTATTTACAATTGCTAAGATATGGAAATAATTCAAGTGTCCATCAGTAGATGAACTATGGAACATTTACATGATGGAATACTACTCAGCTGTAAAAAAAAGGACGAAAATTTTTTACCCTTTGCAACAGTATGGTGGACCTGGAGAACATTAAGCTAAGTGAAATAAGCCAGTCAGAGAAAGATGAATACCATATCATGTCCCTCAAATGTGGAATCTAATGAACAAACTGAACTAACAAGGAAAGTGGGGACTGATTCATAGATGGAGAGCAGGATGACAACTGGGGTAGGAGGTTAATGGGTACAGGGAATGCGGAAAAAGGAAAAAGGACTCATGGACATGGACAACAGTACAGTGATTACTAGGAGTAGAGGGTATTAGGGGACTAACTGGTAATGGAAAATACAATAAAGATTAAATTAAAAAAGAAAAAAAGTATAAATTATTCCCATTCCCATCTCTCAGGCCTCACAAACAAACACCCTTTAAACCTCCACAGCCCTACAATCTACAATTTTAAAAAAATCTGTATTTGATGAGTAATTTTCACTGATTCCTAGACAAATACAATTCTAATTACCATTACTGTTATACAGATTAAAAAATTAGAAGTTGGAGGAAATTAGTGACATTAGTAAAACACACACTTAATGGTGTGTATATGAATTGACCAATTACAATGACACTAGGAATACTAATTGATTTTGCTTTAGGCCTAAATTTTGGACATAAAATTGAAGGCAATATTTGGCTTTATTTAAAGTTTCATATATTGCTGCTTCTGTTATGAATAAAATTGTATGACAATAACATTATCAATTTTTCCAGAACCAAATTATGGTTTCAGTTTATTTTATGATTTATTGATTACTTTAAGGCATTAGTATTAATATTTTAAAATATCATTGCTAATGTTTTATATCAAAGTTATCTATTTTAAGTATACAATTTTAAAATATTTATGTGATTTTAGTCCATTCAAAGCAACTCTCTCTCCTCACGATGAATCTCTATAAGATGAAACTCAGTCCAAAAGGCAAAATAGATTTTGAGCAGCAGAAATTTACTTTTAAGGAGATTTTTCATTTTTCTTTTTTTACTATTTGTTTTATAAACATTTCTACAGATACTTTTTCTTTGTTTTGAAAAATAACATAAAGGCAACAGGATGTTTTTAAGGTCTATGTTTAATCCTATCTAAACCATCTTTGGTTGTGGACTTAAGTTACATATATGTCTTCTAAACTGGAGCCAGAAAACTAATATGAATATAAGAACTTGAAAGCTACAGTGTCTACAGGTCTCATTTGAGAAAGCTGGCCGTCTTGACCTATCAATAATATTGAGGATCGTTAGAAAGGTAGAAATAGGAGATTTCCCACATAATTTCATTAACTGTTATTTTTATTCCTGTCTGCTACCATTGATTTCATTTAATATCTAAAATTATCATAGGCTGGAATGGGAATAAAGGATAGAAACTGTACTGAATAAACTAAAATAAAAAAAATAAAATTATCATAGAGATCATACTATTGAATCCTAAACATGATATTGTGCAATACTTGATATGCTGTATAATAATTTGTATGTAAAGGGAGAGTATATGGGAATGATCAAAGGTACCTGTTACACTGTAATTGTTTATAGGCAGGAACCCTGTTACTTGGCTTTAACTTTGGCACAGTGCTTGGCACTTGTTGGGCTAAGAAATGTTATTGATGAAGATGGTGATATTCTTAATAATCAGGATTTCACTCATTCTCAAGAGCACTAATGCTCCATTCTAGGTTACTATTTGTTTATGGTAGTTGGGATCCACTTTTGATCCGCTTTCAATCTGAGTAATAAGAATTAAGCTATAACTCAGGGATGTATTTAACATCTAAATACCAAGTAAATAGGCATGAAGTCAATTAGGACTGCTTTGTAAAGAGGAAGGGGGAAGGCAAACCATGAAGCCTCCATTATGTGCTGGTGTCTATGACTAGTTATTTTTCACAGGCCCTCACATTTAATCATTTTTCTTAAAAATGTGAAGAAAAGAGATAGGTAGGGATATTTTATTAATTCACAAAAGTGGAGAGTTCCAGTAGGAGACTGATAAATTATAGATGGCATTCCAGTCTAGGATGAGAAGTTGAACCAGGGGCTTCTAATGTGAGTTTACTAGCTCTGTTGTCATATGACTTTATTCTAAAACATGACCTATTTTAAAAATATATGTGCATATTTACACACACTCACACACATGCATAGTATATACTTGACAGACTTTTACTCTTCGCAGAACTGGTTTTCAACTAGGAAATGCAGTATCTTGGGCCATTATCTTCTCTCAAGCTGAAATAGCCAACACTTGACAAACCGTGATTGGGTATGGCTGATAGCCCAAATAGTTTCTAACTATTTGTTGAACACATCTCAAATATATTAAACACCAATCTTTGCCAGGTTCCAGAGACACAAACACGACTTTAAAAACCTCACAGTCCAATGCTAAAGTCAAGATCACAATGAATTATTAGATAACGTGTTAATAGGTGTAACAGAAATTAATGACTAACGGCCTGGTATTTTTTGAGTTGACATTGGAAATACAGTGTACACAGATTGGAAATGTCCTATATACCACATCCTCTCTGTGTTCTTAGCCTCCCCCATCAAATTCTACCACCAGCTTTTATAACTAATCATACCCTCCTCACTGAAAAAGGTAATAGCATTTCTATAATTCATGACTGATGAATCCATGTTGATATGTTCTATTGGAAAATCAGTATATATTCCAGACTTGTAAAACTGATGTTATCTCCTTCCCACCTATAGTTTGGTTTCTCAGGCAGAAATATGTGGTTTAACCTCTCATGTTTATAATGACTCCTCTAATGAAGCATACACCACACACGCACAGACACACAGACACAGTGAGATCTACATTTGCAGAGACAATGCCTAAACACTCCAGGCAGCAGAGACATGTCAGGACCTGCTAATACTCTGGAGGTACTTACAGAATGAGTGACCTGAGCTAAGGAAACTTTCACTGCTTCTTCAACAGCAACATCATTTCTAATGACCTCTTCTACAATATCAAATTAGATCAAGGCTAAGAACACTGTTTTCAATCACATGATTCAAATTAATAATAGGTAGTTGTAGTTTTCCTTTTGCAAGTAATCAGATACATAACTAGTGTTAGCTACAAAATATGACATGTCATCAAGATTATTCATGTGCAAAGTAAATAAATCTATAAGATTATTAGTATACATGATTGATTAATTAATATTACCCTCTGGTTGCTGACTCTTACCCTCAGAGATATCCAGAGATTTGTGCAGCTGCATAAAATTTTTCTTGATGTTGATGAATATGAAGCTGATGAATATGATCATCTTATACTATTATTGGATATCAAGAGTTCTATTAAATACCCCAGAAGTTTTAAGGGCAAGTACTGTGACATGTCACTTGAAATCCAAACTAGATTAAGTGAAAAATTTTATGGTCATAATTAAATAGTGAGAAAAATATGGAATTAGCTCATAAAAACATAACATGAAAGGCCAAACTTGTGTTTAGATCTAATCCAGCCCCTACCTGTTGCCAACCAAGTCACATCCCACTCCAGGAGGGGTGCATCAAACCAAATCTGTTGTGTGCCAAGCCTGAGAAGATCAGATGGGACACCAGATGTGATGTGAGACTTGGGTTAGAAATCTACTGAGGAGTCAGCAGCTAAGCTACCAAAATTAAAATTGCTCCTAACGTGTATTATTTTTCACTGTTTCATCAGTAAGAAAGCGAGCGCCTCTGTCCTAATTTGCAGGGTGGGAATGCTTTCTGGAGTTAGATTGTCAAGAGCTGCTTTTTAAAATAGCAATACTCTTATCATAGTACAACTTGCCTGCTGAGTCAAAAGGAAAGCTGGCCTCATCTACCTTTAGAGCTCAGGAAGAATTTAAAATGTAAAAAAGCCTGGCATGATTCCAGCTGTTAGCTACTACAGACACTTTTAAATATCCACTCTTTTATTGATCTGAAGGTACAAGTGTAAGCAGGTATATATTGTAAATGGAAAACAGAAAGAAGGCCATCTTTAAAAGTGCAATTGACCGAAAGCAAACAATAAAAAACTTGTATTTTTCTTCTGTTCACCCAAAGAATCTGACTTTACTAGACCCCACTCTGGGAGGAAAATAAAATAAATGATAGTAAAACACACACACACACACACAAGTGAGTGTCAAGGCATATCTCATTTCTTATGATGATGAAAGGAGGGAAAGTTCCAAAAAAAAGAAATAATATTACCAATAAGGATGTTAAATGTACTGCTATTTTGATGTCAAACCACCTTTCCCCTAATCCCACTGATTTTTATTCAACTCAGTTTGAAGCCATCATAGAACTCTGCTTTATGAATGAATCCTCCTCACTCTCAACAAATTTAATTAGAAGGAATGATACAATAGGTTCTGTAATGGTAAATGGCTGGCCTAGAAACATAACCACCAATAAATTCCAATGGAACCTTTTTGCATAAAATGCACAGACTGTGCCAGCAAAGGTAAATGGGCGCACCCTTGCACAACGCTGGAGCACGTCAAGGATCGGGATGTCAGACAGACTGGTGTGTGTCCATGTGTGCGCGCATGCGCATGTGTGTGTGTTGCCCAAGTGAAGCTGACATTTAAAGAGAAATTCTACCTAGTCACAAAGACAAAGGAGGAGTCTAGTGTAACTAAGAGAAATGTATAAAGCCTATAGGTAACCAGCAATCAGTTCTTTCACTCAGCCCAACTACGGTGGTATGAGGGAGGTAGAATCCCTCATTACACATTTTTAGTAGGTCATGCCAAATAATGTACACAATAAGAGAATTATTCATACTTCAGTAAAAAGAGTTCACAAATATGTAATACAATAGAAGTTATAGTACACAATGTATTTAACTTGAGATTCTGAAAATTTTAGATATATAAGGCAATTTTGTGATTTGGAAGCTTAAGAATGAAGTGAAAACTGAGCTCATTTTCCAGGTTTAATATAAACTTTCAAGCTGGGAATAACAACACTATTTGCTTATTCCAGGGGTTGCCTGAGAGGCACCGAACTGTAGGAGATACTAAAAGACTAGAAAATCACCATCAGGACTTTTATTGATTGATTGATTGATTTGGTATTTATTTATTTATTTATTTATTTATTAAAAGATCTTGGTACCCTCTTTCTTGGGAAGAACAGTCTGTCCTCTGGGGAAAAGACAGTCTTGAGGTAGTCTCGGGAAGCCCATTACTAGCAGCAGGTAACTCATTCTTTAAAAAGTAGGGAAAGTCCCTAGCCATCTTGCAGGCCATTTGGGGGACTGAATGCTAGCACCCAAGCTGTGAAAATCCAAAGGCCTGGCCCCCAGGCACATGGGCACTCTGAGCATATTAACAGTCATTCTTGGGAAACACCTCCCTTTTCTTTCTCTGACTTGTCCTTATGTGCCCCCAGTGAGGAGAGAATGAACCAACTCATTAGGTGCAAAGATTCTTTCAGGCCTAAAACACATTATGCTGTGAATGTTCTTGAACATTCATTCAACAACTTTCTGTGCCCAACTCCCTGGGCTTTGCAGCCCAGAAAGAAGTCAAAACAATGACATCACCTATTCCCACAAATGAATTCTCCCCTGTAGCTAACTCTCTAAATTCATAAATTTCTTTTTTTCCAATTAAATACCAAGAAATTCTATGGTAATTATGCAAAAAACTCTAAAGAAGGAATAATAAATATGTTTGAAAGATTTGTTCAAAAACCCAGATTAGCTTTTCAGAAACAAATCAACAGAAAAAATGAAAATCAGAGCAGAACCAACTAAGAGGAAATAATTTGGGTTAGAGCTCCTGAAAGAATTTGGAATATACACTGATCTATTGTCATAGCTATCATTTATTCAATAATTTCAGATAAACTAACATATTAACCCCAATTGACAACCTAAATTTCTAGGAAATTCTGTCTTCAAGAGCATTCAAAGCATTTTTAAATGCATTACCAAATGCATTTCCATGTGTGAAATCAAACTACATACTCTTTTGAATTGGAAGATGTGATCCAGAAACTCATGGGCAAATAGCGCCTTCGAGGAGCATAGGAATGGACCTAGGCTATTTCCAGATACTGAAATAAACCCCAAGTATAGAATAAAAACTCATTTCTTGAGTTTCTACCAGAAGAGCATCTCAAGTGGCCTGAAATACATTGGTCACTATATGAGGGAGAGAAATCACTGATTTCTGGGTAAGCAAACAGAATAGGCCACTTTTTTTTCTTCCCTGGCTGGATAGCTCATCTGGTTAGAGCACAGACCTGATACACCAAGGTTGTGGGTTCGATTTCCAGGGCACGTACAAGAATCAGCCAGCAAATACATGAATAAGTGGAACAATGAATCTCTCTCTCTCTCTCTCTCAAATCAATAAATGTTAAAAAATTACAAAAAGCATTTTTAAAGCATTTCTTACAATGGTAATTAGATTGTTACCATTTTTAAAGCCTTTCTCACAATGGCAACATTTTTAAAGCATTTCCTATAATTGTAATTAGATGGTTATCATTTGTCAGGTAGCGAAACTAAAATGAAATTTTCTTCTCCTAAATTAGCAGATTGTCTGTCACTGAATTCTTTAGTATGTCTAACAACTTTGCATAGTACTAAATCCCAATTTCAGTCATGTCATCAAAACACTGAGATGCAAAATAGACTGCACAACTCATGAATGCAATTGATGTACTAATGACCAAGAAAATTACTAATACAGAAGTCAGGATATTGTGATACATTTTAAGAAAAGGATTAAGCAAACAATAACCTGTCACAGCTTTGATCTTATTGTATAAAAGGAGTCGACTCCCTCTTCAGAGATTTACCAGTTCTCCGAGGCCTCTGTGTAGCTTAAATGGTTCTGTAGTGCTGTATTATTCCAAACTTTCATAACAGTATTCGATGCAGCATAATGTAATTTAGACATCGAAGAATCAATGTACCTAGTAAGAGTTGCTTCACTCTCTTTGCACTGATGGTATCTGATCTAATAGGTAGAGAAATGTGCTGAATTGTCACAGCATACATTTCAATGAGAAAAATCACTACAGCATAGAAATATTTATGGAAGTGCTGACAACATATCAATTAATAATGCCTGCAAGATACAAAGAGAGAATATTCTATCCTTTACAAGTTGAGAAAGAGCCAAGTGAAAACGATTTCATGCAGCCTCTCATATCGCAATACAGCAAATAATTTCACCTCTGGTAGACTAGTCAGAGCTGACTGGGATTTTGCTAATAGCTGGAGTGAGAAAGAGCAATAAAAACAGTGGGTGTTTTGTGCTACCATCTATGTAAACAAGGTAAGTGTGCAAGGGTATATACATAAACATTTGTATACATAAGGAATCTTTAACTTAGGAAGAAAACCTAAGATACTGGGAAAATTGGTACCACCAAAGTAGGATACTATGGGGCAAGGAAGGATGTAGACAAATTTTCAATATATACTCCATTGTGCTGTTTGAATTTTCTTCTTCTTGTCTTTCCTCCTCCTCTTTCTCTTCTTCTACCATGAGTATGTTTAACTACTTGGAAATTTTTTTTAGTAGCTGAAGAACAGATGAAGAATAAGTAAATTACAGGAGTAAGGTTGCAAGCTGTTGAAGAACTATTCTGATTTCAAATGTCAGTAAAAAAAAGATAGTATACTGTTTGTCCTACACACAAAGCAATTTATGAGTTGTAACAAAGGTTTATCTATCCATCTATTTATTTATTTGTTTTATTTATTTTTAATCCTCACCTGAGGAGGTGTTTAATTTTAGAGAGACAGGAAGCAGGGGGAGAGAGAGAGAGAAACATGGATGTGAGAGAGAAACATTAATTGTCTGCCACCTGTATGCACCCTGACCAGGAACTGAACCTGCAAACTGCAACAACACTCCAACCTACTTAGCCACTTGGCCAGGGCACAAAGATGTTTTAATGACTAAACATGACTTGATAAACCCTTTTATTGCCATTATTAGTTGTCTGTACTTGGGCAATTAGCATCTACGTCCTCATCTGTTAATGGGTCTAATTACCTACATGTACCTGTGTATCTGTGTATGGCAGGCGACAGGCTGGATATAATCAGGAATGGGGACTACCTAGAGGAAGGTAGTGCATCTCATTAACTAAAGGGATGCAACTCCTGAACTCTGTATTAAGGAGACCTAAAGTCTGGTACAATTTTGAAGATGGTAAGTTTTCTCCCCATTTTAAAAAGTAAACAAGGGCAATGAAAACTGAAGATGTTCCTGCTATAACATTTCCTTTAGTCTCTCACTCAGCTGCATTCCAAAGCTGCCTCATCTACGATACTCTTCTTCAGTTATAAAGATGTTGAATACTCTTGCATATTTCCATGGGCCTACATTTCTGGAAAGTTATCAGAATTGTTTATTATTTATTAAATTTCAATACACACATTTCATGGTTCACTTACAATTTGACTGACATAAAACCTCAGACATTAGCACCTCCCCCCTACATATTAATCATAGGTATCCTTCCAAAACAATCTAAATTTCCATTTATTTTATCTATATGAGCAGCCACTAGTAAAACACCATTCCTTTTCCTGTTTTTCTCTGCTTAAACCACCTCTACATCTATCTGTAGGCCAAATAGATTCAACTTGAGTTCAAAGAATAGTGCTCCCCAGCAAGACTCTACTCAACCTGTCTTTAATCTTCAGGAAAGTTTAACTGTTACCCCAGGTTTAAATATTAAGCTCTTCGAGTCAACACTATAACCACAAAGATGAATCAGGCAACAGATTTCTTTTTTGAATGAATTTGCTATTTCATAGTGAGCTCAGCAAACCAATTACGTGAGTGCTAACACTGCATCGATGGCCAGTTGATGTTTACATGGAGGCACCCCGAGAGTAAATTGAAAACAACTCCCCAGTCTAAGCTGACTGCCTCCCGCATGGGCACTGTTTCCCCTACAGGCTGGTAAAATGAACTGTAGTTTTGTATAGTAATTCAGAAGATAATCGATTATTTGCCAGTAGTCTGTTTTTGAGTTGCCACTTATTATTATTTTTTTTATCCACTCCAGGGACACACTTTCAATTTCACAGTCTTCTGCACATTGTGGACAGTGGCTTTAATTTCTTAAAGGAAAGTGCACATTCTCTTTCTATTATAGTTAGACTCATGGCTCTGCAAAGAGCAGGCGGGGAACTTTATATCCAGGGAGGAAATGTCTATGCTTACGTCTGCACGCTCACTCCATCTGCAGTGTCGTGGCTTATGAGCGGGGAAGGGAATTAAGGAAGAACCTTTCTTCATCTAATGAGAGACGCCTCTGTGTCTCACAATCTTAGTTGTTTTGTCTGAAGGATGGTAAACATTCCTGAAGGTAGCATTCTTTAATTGTTTATGGATTACTTCTCTTTATTTTACTGTTAAAATAAGAGTTTCTGGCAGAGTTAAAGAGAATCTTGTCAGGAAACAGTTGTTTTCCTCCTGCAGACTAACATTCCTGCAGGCAATGCAGCAAATTAACCAATATAAATGTTTCCTTCAAAACACAGAAATCTTTTATCTATTTAGGAAGAGATCACACAATATAACATGCTGAACTATTTCTATTAAGCCCAAAGATGACAAAAAAATTGAAAAGAATAAATCCATTATAAAGAATTCATATCTGCTGCTTTGTGAGCAATCCATAATACACCGTATTGTGCAAACTATAGGAGATGATGACCTAACAATACAGAATGTAGAGAGGGCTTTTGACAACAGAAAAGCTTAAGAGAGAGTGTCATTTAATGGAGAGTGAAAAAAAAAAGATCCTGGATTCATTTTCCTCCTTTATTTGTTGTATCACTTTGTAAAACCTTTCTATGCCTTGCTCTCTTCATCAGAAAAATGAGACCTATGGTTTTATTTTTATAAAGTGTTTTAGGATTTAGGAGAACCCAGAATGCATTATATATGATGAAAGCCACCATGGTGTATGTCACGTGACTGTAGCAGAAAAGGATCTAGGGACCAAAAGCAAAACATGAATCAGCAATGAACACTCACTTTGTTTTTTTAAAACCCCAGGAGGTGCAAATATATGTCAGAATTGAAGCTGATCCTCTTTCTTTTTAATCACACATTACTCTATCTGGGTCTGGTTTTGAAACTTGAGTTAAGTAGAACGAATATGAACGAAGCATGGAGTAAGGAGTAGGGTCTCTCTCCCAATCAAACCCCAAGTCACTAGAGGTGACACCAAAAGCTGTGCTAACTCATGCTGAATTCCCCAAAGGACCAGAGATAGAGGACTAGGGACATCTCTCTGCCCCCTTCCTCAGCATACTGTCATTCCCAACAGAGTTATGCTTTGAGGAAATGAATCGACAAAGGAGGATCTGACTCTTCAAACCACCCAAAGTTACATGGGTTTTTAGGACCACAGGGGAGTCAGAATCAGGGATAATGTGGATCATCATCACTTTGAGACATAGGTCAAGAGAGTGTTCTAGGAGTTATGCTTATCCCAATGCTTATTCTAACATAAATGTGCTGCATTACCTTCAACAAGTCAAACTCTCAGGACCTCTGTTTTCTCAACTAATACTGAGAGTGAAAAAGTGGGGGAATTAGTGTCAACGATGTCCTTCAAAGACCTAGAATTCTATTATTCTTTGAGTGCAGGAATAATGACTTTAGATCTGGAATATATAATCAAATAGGAAAGGTTTCAAGTATCAAGGTAACTTTCTCTGGAAATAATATCATCCTGGCATTGGGATGGTAGAAATGAGAAAACAAAGACAGAAAAAGGCCACCATCAGGCAGTTAGCTAGTGGCAAAATTAGAACAAGACTTTGGGATTTGAACACTAATTTTGATGTTCTTTTTACACTGCAGTTGATTTTCTACAAATCCCCCAACTTGAGAAGTCTAAAACTAAATATGTTAAAAAGATAGTTCAAAGCACACAGACACACATTTTCTGCCTCCCCCCCCGGCCCCGCCACACTATGTATATACAGACTTGACCCTTAGACAACATGGGGTTGCCGGCATGGACTCCCTGCAGAGTTGAAATCTGCATGTAACTTCTGACTCTAACATTAACTACTAACAGCTACTGTGAAGCAAAAGCCTTACCAATAACATACCTGATCACATATTTTGTGTGTTATATGTATTATATACTGTATGCTTACAATAAAGCCAGCTAGAGAAGAGAAAAGGTTACCAAGAAAATCATAAGGAACAATCCTGAGGAACAGAAAATACATGTGCAGTACTGTACATATTTTTTGAAAAAAAAACCTTCACTGTCTAGATCTGCACTGTGGATCTACACAGTTCAAACCCGTATTGTTCAAGGGTCAACTGAATAATATATATGTCACAATATGTATTTAGCAAGCAAACACTACTTCCATATAAACGGGTTCTCCTTTCTGTACCCTCTGTTCTTGGTTAATATCACCCCAGAGGCCTAGTATCCGAAGGCAGAAGCACTGACATCTTCAGTCCTACTCGGAGTCCCTCTGCCTTCCCACAGACTGCCAAATACAATCCACTTCACCTCTGACTTCACTTCCACATTCCTCCTTCATCCCCAGCATGTTGCACCACTCAGGCCTTCCCCTGTTGCCTTAATTCTGTGCTCCTAACTGGTCTCCTTGCCTCCAAATCCCTCTTCCATATATGAGCTTAAAAGATAGTTTTAAAATTAAAATGTAAATATAACTCTTACTTGCTTAAAAACCATCAAAATTCATTAGTTTGCCCATAGGTTGAAAGTTAAGCCTCCCAGTAGAAAACACCAGGGCATTTTTGCCCGTGGCCTGCCTTTCTGACCTAGCTCCCTCTATTCTCCATGCACACTGCATACTTCAGCAAGGACAAATGCGTGCGGATACTCCCCACGTGCTGCATACCACTGTGCCTTGGCATGTGCTAGTATCTAAGTCTGGAAACCCCTATTCTTTTCCCATTGTTTACTTGCAAAATCCCATTCGTCTTTTAAAACCCAAGTAAATCATTCCTGCACTGGGATCTCTCCAGTTCTACACTTCCTTTTATAATTAACCACATCCTATTCTAAGCTGCCCCTGTACTTTGGACAGGTTTTCACTGTTTGCATTCTTCACACTGTACTGTAATTGTTTGAGTGTCTCCCTCCATCACTAAACTGTGAAACTCTTGAAGGCAACAATTGCATCTTAATCATCTTTACCTCCTTAGCACAGTAGCTAGAACGTGGAAGGTCCTCAATATGTGTTTATAACTATGAATGAATGAACAAACAAGCAAACATTCACTCAATAACTATTTTACCAAATGACTCACAGAGTTCAAGGAGATAAAAAATTCTATTAATAACCAAAAAGAAAAAAAATCAGGTAAGGATATTCAGAGAATTATATTGTATAACAGAAGGAGAGATGACTGGGTGTTAACATTGGTACATATTGTCAGGGAGGGCTTCCTCAAACTGGTGAATGACAAGAACTATCTCACATGCTTTGCCAAAAGAATAGCTATTGTCCTGAGGGATGAGCAGCAGCTCAAACTGAGGGTAAGAGAGTCATCAAGCTCAGCTCAGAGGGTTTTGGTTTCAGCAACCAAGTAATTAGGAGCTATATATACTCTTATGGGGAGGACCAGGAGAGGTTCAAGTTTGGAGAACAAAATTAAAAGTTATGCATTTGTCCTCTTCAATTTGTAGGTGCCTATGGGCATCTAAGTAAAGATGTCCAGTAGGCAGTTAGACGCAGGAATGTGGTGTTTTAGAGGGCATGGTGACCAGAGAGAAAGACTTGAGAGCCATCAGCTTCCCCCCTAAAATGGTATTTAAAGACACCATGGGGCTGGATGACATCACTTAGGGAAGTGTGTACATTTTAAAAAGGGCCAAGCCCTGGGAGACACTCTGACATTTAGAATTCAAACAGAAGAACCAGCAAAGGAGAATTAGAAGAATATACCACTTAGCTAAGAGGAGAACTAGGAGATCGTGGTCAACCATGAGAAGAAAGTGCATAAAGAAAGAGGCAGTAGTCAACTTTGTTGAGTTTAGGCTGAAAGATCAGGTAAGATAAAATATTCAATTGCCAACATCCATGGATGCTGGGTCACTGGAACTCTCTTCTCTAAGAGTAGAGATAGGAATGAAGCCTTATTCAAGGTGAAACCCAGCTCTTCATAAGAAACTCTGGAAAGATATTACACAATAATGAAAAATGTTTTTTCTCTATGTCCAGTTAAAGCAAAACTTAAAATGGGTAAAACTTTGATGAGATTTAGAATCAATTTCAGGAAAAATTTCCTAGCAGCACAGTTACCAAAATAAAAAACAAACACCAAACATAACTTCCTATCATGCATTTAAAGGAAAGACTCTCATCCCATTGTACTAATCAATTTAATCACTCCTTTTTTTTATCTATATTTTTAAAACTGAAATAAATAGTTGGTCAAAAATCACTCAAAATATGATTGCTATTTTCTCACATTTGGGGTACATTCTCTCCTAAATCTGTATACCTAATGATAACTAAACATATAGCTCACCTTTTAGATCAAGACATAAGGGCAACGCATTTGACTTCATACATGATATTGTGTGACTTAATAATTGTTATATTTATGGGTTAGAAAGAAAATCTGTTTTAAAATGTGTAGACTGAAGATGGAATGAAGTGGCTCATTCTACAATTAAGCTGTCAGTCATAGCAAAGCTGAAGGAAATAAAAGACTATTTCCTTTCACAAATTCTACACCTCAAGTTATTCTTGTTTCCTTCTTCTAAAGAAATGACAAAGTTTTAAGAAGTTACAATCTGCTGAGCAAACGCCCAAAGAAACAAAACTACTGTCCATCCAGATGTTATCCTTTACTTCTCTAGTGACAAAAAATGTTAATTCTCTTTTAATTACTAAAGACTTCTACAATTAAACATGGTTATCCTTAAAATATGGATATGTATGGTTTAATAGAAGAAGCTGACAAATTCCCACTCATAACCTACTCATGTTTATTGAAGTAGTAATACCCCCCTTTTACAGAGAGCAAAGGATATACAAACATTTTGTACATTAATAAAATGTCTAAGTAAAAACAGGAATGACTATGATAAGGCTTATATTCCTTTATTATACAGAAAAAAAAAAGATGGGCAAAACAGTAATTCTGATGGACAGAAAAGCTCAGCTTTAGCATAACTGGAGTGATCTGCTTGGGTGCACCACCATAATTTTATAATTATCTTAAAATAGATGTGATCCCTTTTAAATTTTAGCTGCCACAAAGCATTATGTCAAATATTAAAATGATGCATTGTTAATACTACAGTATACGATGCAGCTGGCAACTTTGGGGTAGAATATAGAATAAGATGGCTTTTCAAAATGTTTCGTGATTGCTTAGAAGCAGGCAAAACCAAACCCTATAAAAACAAGAGTCTCAATTGTACAAAGTAACTAAATTGGAGTTACTTCATTGTATTAAAAAACAACAGGGAGTTACCCTGTTTGGATAGACATACAGGGTAATGATGCCACCATGTACATTTATTTTTTATGAATGAAGCATTTTCAGCAACTTAATACCTCCCTCAAATTAGGCTAAAAGGTCTCCTATTATATATGCACAAAAATAAATTTAGCCAAGAGAAAAGACTTTTGGCCTTTATGACAAGACTGCCGTCTGTGGTTCTACTTATTTTTGGAGAGCCTTTTTTAATGAATGCTATTGGTCTATTTTAGGAACATGATTAGTTCATCAATAATACTTAACCAGCATAACATCAAGATCAGACCGGAACAGCAACTACTGTATAACATGATGATTCACATTATCTACCCAGCTGGCCTGACTTGGCAAACAGTATTTTACAAGACATTACACCAGTGTGGGGTCACCTGAAGATGCAATGTGCCCACTCTCTGAGTGCCGATGGCATGGCATGTAAACTCTAACGTCCTCACCCATTTTTATGCACCCTGGAAACTGGCAATTCCATGGGTAGAACAGGTGGGGGGTTTATGAATAGAAAATTACAACAACAAAAAATGGGGAGACAAAAGGGAATCAACCTTTGTAGCATACTACACGCCATGCATTTGGAGGCTTCATGTAAGATTCAGGCAATGCTATCAGATGTGTTACATGCTACAGACAACAACAAACAGAACATGCAGAAAAGAAACTTATGAACACAGATCCCCACAAAAGCATTTAGTGTGGGAGGTATGTATACTCTGAACTCAGAGTTGTATGTACATGGTTACATTTTCTGACATACTGCACTACTGTTTGCCTCATGATTTCAGAACAGATTTGTAGATTTACAGTCATTTATGCAATTACCTCTGACCGGTCTATGATGAGTCAATGTATCAGCAAAGGAAGGGTAACTGTCAAGACAGGTCATGCCGTTTCAAAGCGGAGCACCCATGGGCATTTTCAGGGAGGAAACAGAGAATCAAAATTTCACTTATCTAAGTTCTTATAGTTCTTTTTAATAACTGAGCAAGATTTTTACTATATTTTAAGCATCATTCAGTGTATTAAGTATAATACTATATAACATCAAAGAATTACTCACAGCTCCTGATTCACTTTAAAAAGCATGGGCTGATATCAAGCCACAAAATGGGTGAGCGTTAGCACGACGAGCTTATGAAACATGCATCTAATAATTCTGAAGTCTTTGTCATTACTTTTCTCAGATAAATTTAGTATAATTTCTTCATAACTCTGTGAGTCATTGGCCAACTCATTACAATAATATAATCAATATATTATTGAGACAGAAATATCCTGGCAATATAGCAAAACTCTAGAAAAGCCAGTTTCTAAATTAATGTCAGAGCATTACACATGTGTCATAAATGGCTCACAAAGGGACGCCAAATCATCCCTGTTGCTGAGATAATTGTTACACTTTGATGTTTCTTAAGATCTATTGTGTTGGTTCCCAGGTCAGGGCTCTCTCCCTCTCTCCTTTTTTTCTTCACTCTTCAATCATAATATAGCATTAAAGTTATTTGACAATGAGATAACTGAAGTTATTTCAATGGTTCTAATGTAGCAAGTGTTTTAATTCTACTTGACTGGATTTGTTACAGAGGAGAAATCCTTGCCAAGATTTATTAGAGAACTTCTTATGGTTCTATGATAACCCTCAGAAAGCTAAGACACTAAACAAGGAGCATGGGGCACAGGTTTAGGATGAGGGGCCCCTATGAAAAATCTGTGATAAAAACTTTATGCCTTAGTTATATTTTCAAGTGTATATTCTGTGTCTCCTCCAAATAGGCTGTATGTTCCTGTTTACACAAAACAGGTGCTTCACAAATATCTGAAGACTGATTTATCGAAGAAGCATCCACACAAAACCTCATGGAAATTCAAGAGAGTCCTCTATCTATGTGGGGAAAAAAGTGCTGTAGCCATTGTTTTGTTTCCATGCTTCTGCCAGCCAGCATAAGAAAACAACAAAAGCAAGAGCAACAACAGAAAAGATCAATGATCATGCTTACAGTTAAGTGTAGACTCTTCCACTGTTCATACGGTCAAATAATTACATATTTTGTCTCTTGGGGCAGACTCTTAAGTTCAGTATCTTCTTTGCACCAACCACATACTTTTGGGAAACTGTAACTTTTATAAGCTGGTTTATCCTCTTTTACTTTGCACATTTCCTTGGATATGGGATTTATTCTACTTTAATTTCTTTAAATCACCATCTCCACATCTTACCAAAGAGGGAAGAGATACAGTGAAATAAAATAGGGGACCACAAAGTTACATTTTACATTACTGCTGTTTTTTTAATGCCAATGCACAACCAGTTAGAATTTCGGCTAGAAAATATAAATATGTGTGCGAGGACAGGAGCTAAGCAGCTTATGAATGGGATAGATTATTCAAAATAAAATGGAGTCCCTTAGAGGACATACAAGTGGGCAATGCTAGAATTAATTTGCCCTGCGTGTGGAGCCACGGAACTGGATCTGCAAAGTGTAAATAAACATCTACCTTGGGATGTGGGATTCACTTAAGGGTTTCTTCAAATGGAAACATACTTGTCGTGAGACAGTGGGTCCCTGAGGAGAGAGAGAGCTACAGAAACAGACTTCATTTCTACTGTTTCCTGCAGTAAGTTGAATCTGACAGCTGATTCTCCTCTGGACAAGGACAATTTTTAAGCCAAGAATATAAACATAGTCCATTTTTCTGTCTTCATCTTATCCTGGATGGTGCCTTACCCTAAGATATCAGTGTACAAACTCAAGTTCAGTGAACTCTCCAAGATTACTATGCATTTCCCAAGGAGATTTTCAAAAATTACTCTGCCAATTCCATGTACAAGTTCCATTAAGCCTTTATTTAATTGCCTGGGATTTATGAAAGATCTTGTGACAAAGCTGTGCTGTGCCATAACTTATCCCAGCCTGCGAAGAGGAAACTGAAGATCAGATAGGTTAAACCTGTATGTTCTCCGGGCCAGGGAAGGTATCCGCTCTTTTCTTCCTCGTATTATCATGGCCCTGCACAGTGTAGTGTAGTGGCTATACCGCACAGCGGGTAGAGCTTAGCGTCTGGAGTCAGACAGAGCAGGCCTGGAGTCAGACAGAGCAGGCCTGGAGTGCAAATTCCCAGCTCTAGCAATTACTTGGGGGGGGGGGGTCACCTCAAAAATGTTTTTTCACCATATCTGAGCCTAAGTTTCTTCACCTGCTAACATGGAGATAATAACAGCATCTATCTTATAAAGCATTAGATAATTAAATGAAGTACTACATGTAATGTAATCAAATGGTGTCTGCTCCACAGCTAATACTGAATATATTAATACATTAGTAATAGCATCTGTATTATTACTGTCAGGTACATAGGAGGTACTTGATATTATATGGGATTAGTGGATGAAAGCAGCTTTTAAGCACCAAACTGGAAATACGGTTTTCTCACTTCCCATTCAGTTCCTGCCTCTTTTAATCATACTATATATGTAAATGGAAGTACCCTCAAAGATTGATGAATTAGTTTAACTAACTCAAATTCAGTGTCTCTTGCAGGCATATGGGAAGAATGAGCTTTTCATACTTATCTGAGGGTGTTATTTTTTTCAGAAGTTTTTTCTTTTCCCCCAAAAATGCGCTGAGCTTTTCTAATGTAGAGATTTACTACTGAGGTAATGCTCCACTTCATGACTTCTCCATCATTTCTAGCATTCAAGAAATGTTATTGCCAATATTTCTGCTAAGTTTTTATTTGGAGAGAAATCTGGACAAAAACACTTCTGTTTCAAAGCTGTTTTTAGTCTTGCACAGCTAACTGCATTCACTGTTTTAAGAAGAGACTGAGAATGTCCAGTGTGGGAATTGTTCCCTGCCAGCTGAGGCCCCACCCAACTGTAGAAGACACCAGCAGAGACCCAGAGAGGGCTGGCTAGGTCCAGAACCCGCATAAGGATTTAATCAGCTTTGGAAAAGGGACTAGAAACTCTTATGAAAGGAAAGTCTGTCATGAACAGCAGCACTTGCCTAGCAGATACCAAAACAAACTGCTGGTTGCTACAATGGGGCCTACTTTACACAATCATAAACCGATCTACAAACTCATGTCCTCCTATGCAAAATGCTAGTTTTCAATTATTCGTTAGAATAACTACCATTTCCACTCTTCCCAGTAGTAGAAAACTAGACTTTTCTTCCTCGGTAATTAGTGAATTTATTTGTTATGTATCCTTGCCTGGCAAATGAATAAACTCAGATTTGCTGTCACTGTTGTTTTTAAAAAGACATGGAAATTAAAATGGCGACTTTAATGTAAAATTACAGTAATGTAGGCAGTCATTGAATTTTACAAAAAAGAAATGATTTGGGGGCTATGGCAAAAATATTTTGAAGGGTTCTCTAAAGTTAAAGAAAATTTAATATAAAACAAACCTTGGTTCAAACCTATAGGATATGAAATCTCAGAAAATTATAACGCAGTTCTTTAGATTTCTTAAGTACCTTCCTTTTCCACAGTGATGAAAATCACATGTACAATTGTTCTATACAACGTTCCTGACGAAAATTAAAAAGACTATGATCTTTGCCCTGGCTGGATAGCTCAGTTCGTTAGAACATAGTCCTAATACACCAAGGTCGGGATTCAATTCTTAGGCAAGGTACATACAAGAAGCAACATGGGAATGCAGACTGGTGCAGCCACTGTGGAAACCAGTATGGAATTACCTCAAAAAAACTAAAAATGGAATTGCCTTTTGACCTGACAATTCCACTGCTGGGATTATACCCTAAGAATTCTGAAACACCAATTTAAAAGAACCTATGTACCCCTCTATTCATAGCAGCATTACTTACAATAGCCAAGTGTTAAAAACAACCTAAGTGCCCATTAGTAAATGAGTGGATCAAAAAACTGGTACATGTACACAATGGAATACTATGCAGCAGAAAGAAAGAAGAGCTCCTACCCTTTGCAATAGCATGGATGGAACTGGAGAATATTATGCTAAGTGAAATAAGCCAGGCAGCAAAAGACAAACACCATATGATCTCACATATAAGAGGAACCTAATGAACAAAACAAACAAATGAGCAAAATAGAACTAGAGGCATGGAAATAAGGAACACATTGACAGTGACCAGAGGAGAGGGTAGAGGGGGATAAGAGTGGAAAGAAGAGAAGGGACTAGTCAAGGAACATGTACAAATGATCCATGGACATGGACATCAGGGTGGGGACTGACTGTGGAAGCTGGGGATGGGTGGGGCAGGGGACAGCAATGAGGGAAAAATTTGGGACAACTGTAATAGAACAACAATAAAATATTTCATAAAAAAGCAACCAATGAATGCACAAATAAGTGGAACAAAAAATCAATGTTTCTCAAACAATAAATTAAAAGACTATGAATTTTCTATATTCATATATGTAGATAGATATAAAAGTTGAAGCATTAAGTATTTAAATGGCTTTCTGAGAAATCAGTTAGCTTCTGAAGAGAGATGAGTAACCTAAATCTTTGGTTGAAACCCACTACTCATGATGGATCTACAGTAGCTTGTGAACATGATCCTTTACGATACCTGCAACATATTTTCACCATGAAGTCTTAATTTATGTAAGTGTTCTTTGAAAATTTTATAAAATCAAGGCACTGAATTATTTTTCATGCTATATGTGGGTTAATATAGTCTCTTCTTATTGGTCCAAAAATAACTGGGGCAACATTAATAGAAACTGATATTACAGGGTTTGGATAACCCCTTATTTCCTCTTCTCAATTCTTCAGTGTATCTTGCTTTTCAATTGCTGACTGAACTGAAAAAGTATGTTCATTTATGGTTTATAAGATCTGAGACAGAGTTTTCATACAGTAGGAACAGTAGGACATCATACAAAAGGATCTAACTCCCTATAAAACTATAAAATTGTATAATGAATCAGTGATTCTCAAAATGTAGTCCCCAGACCGGCAGCAATGGCATCACTGGGACCCTTGTTAGAAATGCAATTCCTACAGAGCCTTACTCATGATCTCTTAAGTCCAAAGTTCTAGGTAGGGTCCAGTAATCTGTATTTTAACAAGCTTCTGGGTCATTCTGATAAAAGGCTTGAGAACCACTGGCCCAGACTCAGAGGTCCTTGATCCAGATACTTGCATATTTGCATACCCAGCACCTGTTTCTAGCATCACCCTTTCTACTTGTCAAGTCTTTTGCTTTAATGCTTAATTTTTTTACTTGCCAACTATCTTCTCAACTGTGTGGAACCATGGCTATTTGTATGTGATGGGAGGAGGCAAGATGCATAGGAGATAGTCATAGATAATTTTTCATATATGAGAGCAAACTACTGCTTTTAGAGTCAGTTTCAAATAGCCAGGATATATATGAATATAAAATGTTCAAGGTGAGTATATTCAATAATGTTGGAAAATTTGCCTAAAGGGATTAAACTATTCACAATTACAACTGACAAATTTAACTGTAGTTCACAAAATATCTCCTATCTCCTTCAAGAACCCTGCCCCTTTCCCCAGGAACCCTGCCCTGTAAGCACCAACCAATATTTGTAAGTTTCATTTAAGAGTTGTTCAATGTTATGGTCTTGCAGAACTATGTCTCACTTAAGAGAATAGTTCCATCCCTTGTATCCTATAGGGAGATGAATACTAATCACCAAAACAATACTGTTGACCAATATTTTATTTGATTTATTTTTAAAATATTTTATTTATTTATTTTTACAGAGAGGGGAAGGAAGAGAGAAAGAAAGGGGGAGAAACATCGATTTGTGAGAGATAAATTGATCAGTTCCTTCTCCCAAGCCCCCAACATGCCCCCCAGGCATGTCCCTGAGTGGGAATTGAACCCGTGACCTTTCAGTTCGCAGGCCAGCACTCAATCCACTGAGCTACACCAACTAGGGCTACTGGCCAATATTTTAAATTTCACAGGTCACTTTGTAACCCAACAAACCATATGGCACTTTGAAGTTCACCTCAATTTTCAAAGAAACTGACTCCTTTTTCTTATTTTCTTTTTTATTGTATTGCATTAATATCATCTCCAGGTTTGTTTCTTTATAGGGTGATTCAAAGGGTTACCTAAGTTCTGCCTTCACTTACACAGGCTAAGACTCTAATATATAAAATATATTTTAAGATATTCACTCCAGTTTTCTTTTGCCAAAGTGCCTCCCTGGCAGCTAACTCTTGTGTTGAAGAGCATATACCTGGGGGGAGTTTGGTGGAGTGGAGTGTTGTGTATAAAATGAAAGGGTATCAGCAGACACAGCCCACGAGATCACAGTAGCTTCAATGCCTGTCATCAGATACAATAGAAATGAATACCAGAAATTTATACTGCATTGGAATCAAACTGCCGTTTAAGAGACGAGAAGATGTAAATCTGAATCTGTAGACAAACCATGCTGAAGAGAGCATGTATAAATTTCTTTTTCTGTTTTACTGGTTTTTTTAAATTTATTATATAAGGTTTCTAAACTTGAGTAACATAAACTCATTTCCAAAGGAAAAAAAAATTATTTTGAAACTATGGTGGGTTATAGACCAAATGCCCTTTTGGGAAATACTGACTTAAAAAAATTAAAAGTTTCTTCTACTTAAAAATAATACATTTCAATTGAAAATTTTCGCTATCAAAGAAATTTTATGTACATCCCTATAAAACATTTTTGTTTTCATAGTAAAATAAAAATATATAATTAAACATTCTCAAGGATTTCAGGAAGAC
Organism: Trachops cirrhosus; assembly: GCA_028533065.1. Lineage (NCBI taxonomy): Eukaryota > Metazoa > Chordata > Mammalia > Chiroptera > Phyllostomidae > Trachops > Trachops cirrhosus. Next base: position 53,154,309 of record CM052541.1, on the reverse strand, counting down.
ATCTGTTGGAGCAGAGTCTGTGTACCCAGTCTGAGAAACACTGCTTTATACTAACCAACGCCATCCCTCTCAGCTGTATAATCATCTAAAGGAAAAGTAAAATGCATGCCCAGTAATATTTTGAAGTAGTAAATTATATTTTGTTTTTTTCTTTTTAATTTGTCTGTATTTGTCACAACCTTTTAAATAAGGATGTGACTCAAGCCCCACATTGCCATTAATTCATATTACCTTGAAATGTATTTGATCAGTACTTGAGGTCACCCTTTTGAGAGCCCTTAGCTTGAATTATCCAAGATAGGCACTCCTATTCCAATTTAGAGGATATTCAGAAATTGAAATTCCATGGGTTATAATATAAAAAAATTATATTCCAATATTTATGCAATAAAGTATTTATAAGTATTGTATCTTATAACATATAACCAAGGGATAATATATTTTAATGGAAGGAGGAAAGATGTCTTTCAAATTCTAACAGTGTTGCCCACTCCGCTTATGTGCTAAACATTATTAATAGTAGTAATATCCTTGTTTGCGGCTCTACTTTAAGCCAAATGGTCTGTCTCAGGAAGACTACGAACCATGGAGTTAGCAGAGTGGACATGGCTCTTCCAGAGTCTTAATCTATCTGAAAGATGATAAAGCATATTTCCTGCATGGAATAGGAAATACAAAGTGTGAAATAGAACATTTTAATGTTTCAAAATTTTGAGTTCTTGAATTTCCAAGTAAAACCTACCAATAACGTGAGTATACATATAACATCTAAAAGCAATACGAATAATTTTATCCCAAATTACTTACATGTACCACCCTCTTTTGGCTCCCATAACCCATTGTATGTAACTAACTCTATTGTGGTTTCTGTGCCAGCGTACAGAAAAATACGCCTACCTACATGTCTCCCCCGCTAGACTTTGAGCTAGCTAGCAGGCTACCTAACACAGAACAGACCAGTAAGAAATACTGACTTAAAAAATTCAATATTTTTTAAAAGTAATTCAGTATTTGAATATATACCACATCCAGGTACCATGCTAATATATTGATAGGAATTATATATTACTCACAATGGTCTTAAGCAATAGTGCTATTATTATGATCGCTTTAGAGATTACAAAATTGAGATGCAAAGACATTAAGTAATTTGCCTCTGATCAAACATTGATTAAGTTTAAGAGCTCAAATATAAGTCTAACTTATTTTTTTAAGTATTTTCTTGCTTCTCTGCAGGGGTCAATAAATAGTCGTTGAATGAACTAATACATGAATATCAATGAATGAATGAAAATAATACTATATTAAAGCAAATGGTACCAAAAATTCTACAGGCTCGAGCTGTTTGTCATGGAATCTTAATGTGTAGACTGGAATGTTCTTCTAACGAAAAAGAGGGATATTTAGTGGGAAGATCAAAGGGTAAGTTTCTGAGTGACACAACATGCATTTGAATACTTTTCCAGGGAAAATGATAAAATCACTTTTCCTACTGGCTTATGAAAAACTCTGTGGAGAATGCTAGAATAACTGCTGTGGAAAAAAAAAAAAAAAAGAGCCTGAAACCAATCCAGGAACACTCTTTTCTTCAAAAGAAAATTCCAACTGATCCAGCCAGGAAATGTGGCTTTGAACAAGGAAGGCAACTGTGAGTTGGCTCACACTAGATTGGACATTTCCCAAGTGTTTTTCCCTTGGAGCTGCAGTTTGGCCTTGCTTTTAGGGGCTAGTATGCTAAGTGACTGAGACTGCAAGTACTCAGAGACCTCAGGAAAAAAAATTCTGGCAGACAAGAAATTATTTAATCTACTTTCTTTTCCTGTTGTAATCTTTGCTTTTAAAAAAAAGAGAAGTCACTATGAAAAGAATGTGAGTTTATTTTAATGGGAAAGGCATTTTGGGGATATAAAAATCCCAGTTGTATAATTCATTAACAAACGGGCTTTTCTTATCCTCAGTAAAATTTCAGACTTCATATTTTTCAATAGTTGATTCAACTGTATTTTAATTACTATTAGCAGGAGCATAGAAATGAGGCTACATTTTCAGGGTAATACAGTAATCCAATTCAACTAGTATGCATTATGCTTGGTCTGTGCTGAAAGACATGAGGTGAGGGGCTTGTATTTCAAGACACACACATATTATCTTGTTATAGAGAAGAGACACATGCAGAAAATAATTTGACTGCAAGACAGTATTAAAAAGGGGGCTAAAATATAATCCAATAAATTACCATTACAGTCATGGGTGTAGGGAGAGACGAGGTACACGGTGTTTGAAGGGTTGCTTTTATAGGTGAAAGGAGAGTTTTGAAAAAAATGAAAGATGCTCTTTCAGTAACAATGTGAGCAGAAACAAAAGTACAAAATAGCATTCATTCAAGTGTTCATTCAACAAATATTTGCCAAACACCTGTATGCATAAGGCCCTGTGTCAAAAGCTAGCCTTACATTTCTTCTTCTTTTTCGGAGAGAATGAAGAGATCACACTAGCAAGGACAAGGGTGAATTTCAGCTATATGACTTTGGCTGAGTCACTTAACCTCATCCTGAGCTTTAGTTTCCTGCCTTGTGAAATCAGAGGATTTGCTACCAGTACCCTCCCCCACCCCTTTTAGCAGTGAAACTATTTATAGTTCTAATGAAATCTTAAACAACCCAAATATTAAGAGAGCAGAATTGACCTGTTCTGGCTGAAGTAGCAGGAAGAGGAGGATGAAAAAGAGAACTCAATTATGCCTCTTGTCAAGCATCCCTCCTTCTTACCCAGTGACTACCCCAAGGCTCCTTTGCAGAATCCCAGGATTGCAGGGGAAATAATTTTCCAACAATTCAACTCCTAATCTCTCAATTCATTCCCAACTGTAAAATGTTGCAATAGGAAATACAAGCCACCAGAGGACCCATTTTTAAAATAGTTTGGTTATAAAGGATACTGGATACCAGGATGCCAAAGCAGTGCAAGTTCTTAAGTGAAATCACAAAACTGTTGTTTGAAAGACTGTTCTTTGAAAGTGTCTGGTAATGCCATTTGGGAGGGACTGGAAGAAGAACACTAGATATTAAACTATAAAGGCCCTGGCTAGGCTAGAATTACTGGGGACAGTATGGGTCAAACCAATACAGCTAAGGGAGAATCTGCAGAACCTGGTAAGATTAAATAGGGAGGAAGGAGACAAAGGATTCAAAAATAGCACTCTAGTTATAAATCCCAGATGGTACTACAGAGAGATATGGTGAAGTGCATCTCGAACTTAGTGTACATGGGAATTGGCAGGGGAGCTTTAAAAGATACTGATAACTTGATCTCACCCCCAGGGATTCTGAATTAAACAGTTAGGGGTGTAGCCTGGGCAGTGGGAAGTTAAAGCTCCCCAGGTAATTCTACTATTTAGCCAAGGTTGAGAACCACTGAATTAGGACAGGGAGTTCTGGCAGGCCTGAAGGATATGCTTTAATGAACTGCCTCTGTTGTTTTTATGATCCACCTAATTTTTTATTAAAGTTGATTTTTTCAACTTCTTTGCCCAACATTAAATACTAACCATGTACTACAGAGTGCTGTGTAATAGCATTATTTTCTATGCTACGGCATTTTCTATCTCTATGGCATTTCCAAAGACACTAGTCTCTGTTTTTCCAATGTTTAAAATGAATTATTAAATAACCTCTACTAACAAGAAATGTGTGCATGTGTGTGTTTGAGTGTGTTTAAGTTATGTGCGTAAAGACTATCACTTCAAGAGTTTTCCTTTAAAACATATTGTTACTATAGGGTCATAATGACATATATCCCAAAATTGTCTTTCCTTAAAACATGAACACACAAAATGCAGAGACTTATTGACAGCATATTATTTAGGCATTCTTACATTGAAATACTACTTAGTCTCCATAAGGGTATTAAAGTCAAAAGAAGTTTAGCCTTTACTTTGCCAAAAACATACTAAAAGCAAGATAAATAAAAATTTAAGTCACAGCAACCCTTAATATTTGCACAGCCTTGAGTTTTTAAAATCCTTCTACAAACATTATCCAGATGGATCCTAACAACATTTCTATCAATGAATCATGACAGATACTATAATTTTCTTTTTCTAGATGAGAGAAGGTAAGCCCAGAAGTTAGGTAACATGCCCCAGTCGCAGTGGTAGAAATTAACGCATTAAACCTCATGTTTTTTCCTTTCTTTTTTTCCTATAGTTTCTCTCTAGCAAACATTCTAGTCATCAGGTACATGTCCTCAATTTAGGCTTTATGTCCTATAAGGCTTTATCAGTACAATCTGTAAAAACATTATTTTCTACTTTTATTAGAACTGTGAAAATGCTTATTTCCATGAGCTTCCTGAAGGTTGGGTCCATGAATGATTGTCAGAGTCCTATTTCCTTTCCTCAAACCACTTAAAACACTGCCATGCACTCAAGCAGGGATGGGAACTGACTCTCTCATTGCTGTATTCTGTTTTAGCCCAATCTGTTACACTTCTAGTTCAGCATCAGAAATATGATTTTCCACATTAATGTGTATTCCTGTGCCACTCTCGTGTGATGCCTATGAGGCGCTTTACTGTCCTATACGGCAAACAGCTCTTCAAACAAGGAAACAACCGCTACTGTATCTTCCCTTATGTTTTTTTCGTATTGTCAAGCCAAAATTTCCCAGTTTCTTGAATAAGTTAGAATAGCAGAAGTTTTTAAGATCATTTACTTTCTCTGACAACATCCTCCAGATAAAATTAATGTTTGGCATAGGGACCCCAGGAACACAGCGACATGATCCTTAGAGAGTTCAGAAGAACCACTACCTCCCTTGGTAGGGGCCCGTGATGTATAGATTAAGGTAATGTTAGCCTTCACAGGTGTCACTACACATCACTTGGAGGGATGAGCCAGCTTTGCTCCTAGGTCAATATTAGTGATCTAACAGTGTCATTACCTGAAGTCAGTGAAGTAAGCAATAATTTGTATATATGAGTTCTTCAAATGGTTTTTCCCGAGACATGAAATACAGTGGTAGTCGATAGAAAACTGAGAAGCCTATCAGTGTATGCTCATGGACAGTGTGAGTTTTCACTGTAACTACTTAAAGAAAATCTCACTCAACAAAAAATGGCTTTGTAGAGCTGCCTTAAAGTCACAGGACACAAATCACAAAGTGAGGATCATCATGAAAACATATGAAGAAAAAGCTCTCCTTCTTTTAAAACAGCTTTATAAAAAACCATGTGCCAAAGGGACAGAATTATTTGAGAGAGCCATCAAATTTGGACTTCTTCAATTTGGCTTTAAATCTTATAACAACTTCTCAATCATTATGTCCAATGAGATGATTAAATCACTACAAAATCAGTGACAGAAATATTGTCACAACATTTTAAAGTAATGGAAATTCTAACAAGTTATATTTGAAGTTCTGAATAGATTTCAATTCTAATTCCTTCCATTAGAAAAAGATGGTAACCAATCCCCCACCATAATTTATCCTGACACAAATAAAAGGAGAATGGACTTCAAATCATCCCTACTCATGATAGTTTTATTCTAGACAAAGTTCCTGCCACAAAACAGAGGGTGAAGGACTTCTAGAAGAGCCATAATTGCCATAATGTTGATTAAATGTACACTTAACTCGGGAAAGCTATTCTGTGGCATGGCAGAGCAGTCTTTCTAGTGCCATTAAAAAACCCTTCAAGTACAATCTTCTAAAAGTGGTACTTTGATGAGCAATACAACAACATACCTGAAGTTTCACTGCTATGTAAAGCAGAGGCTGGAACTATAAAGCAGTGGGAAGTGTGGGTGAGACTGCCTTACGGATACTGTAACATTACACATGCATTTCTAGTTATGAACCACACAGAAAAAAAACAAGGCTTATTTTATAGTTATAACTCTTTTGAGGCAAAATATCAATTTTGTTTGATCAGTACTCATCATACCTCATTTAATACATTCAGCTCCAAGTGACATTTAATTATATATATGGGGTAATGTTGCCCCATATACACATACACATATACAAACATTATATGTATATATATGTGTATGTATATATATGTGTGTATAAATATATATATATCTATATTTGGGTGAGTATTGCGAACATTAAAGATAATCAGAAGAAAGTGACATGGGACAAAATGTACTTCCTGAGCAAGAGGGACCAATGTGCTTGGGAAGGCAGACTATGTATTTGCATTTGTTGAACAAGGTTAGATAACTTGTTAAAATTTAAAATCTTCAGTCATTACTTAATCATTACACATTTCACGTCATGATGTATGTGTGACACTGTGTACATGCACACATGTACACACACACACTGAGATGCTGCCAGCGAGATTTCTTTGCATTAAGAATAGTAGTATTACCAAAATAACAGTCAAGGTTTAAGCTACGCTTCTCAGAGGCACTTGTAAAATTTAGAAGAAGCAGAATGGTATTCAGAACAATCAAACTGTGTGAGTAGTATTTACATACTGTAAACCAGTGTCAGGCTTTGCCAGCCAGACAAACAGAAACGCTCCTCCAGAACAGTTATGGAGGAATGGCAGCAGCAAGCGAAACAACTAGTTTCCGGGTGCTAGTTTAGCGAGAACACCATCAATTGACACTTGCCTTTTACAATTTGAACACAGTCAGGTCACCTGACCCCCCATCCTCACACACCGCTTAGTAAACTGCATTGCTCCCCAAAGAATAATTTATCTTTTCCTTTTCAGAGTGCTAGAATTCACTCCAAAATGAGGGAACTGAGAGTGGTCAACTGACTTCATATCAAAGCACTACTTTTTGAGAAAGAGTAAAGAATAGAGAATCTAGTCACAAAAACAATTAGTTTACTTTTTTCCCCACTTACCAATTGATTAAGTACATATCTACCCAGGGAACAAAATGCTCTGCATTATGACTAACACAAATTTAAAATTTAGCAGTATATTAATTCTTTATTCTAATACTAGCTTTCCATAATCTGCGTTTAGTGGTAGGGCTATTTTCAAAGTAGAAATAAAAAGTGAATAACAACATGCAAAGTTAAATCAAGCCTAGGGAGTCCTCACAAGACTCAGAAACACCGCCATACCTAACCAAAACACCAGAAGACATCATCTTAGATCAGTAAGTTAGGGGTAAGGGCACAAATGCCTTAGACAGCTATTAGCCCTCTTAGTGAAAACTGCGTGATGTTCCAATTTTATTTCATAAATAAATGTTCAATAAATCCCTAAGGATTTGGACTTATCTTATTCACTGATCTCTAAGAATGAAATTTGTCATAATATATTTGAGCATACAACTCCACTTTACAGAGAAGTACTTATATGACATTCACTCTCACTGAAGTGAAACATTCTAAAACCAATGTCTTTATGCCCATGCCTGCTTATAAAAGACACTTCATGTGAAAGAGCCAGCAGATCAATCACCAATGAAGTGAGTATCCACTTTATCTACCGTGCGCTTAACATGTGCCAACCTTGTAATAAGACATGGTCCTAAGTCTGGCATTCCCGTTGCAAAACAGCAAATAAAAATAAGACATAAGCTAATTTAGAACTAAAATGAATATTGCAAGTAAGAAAAATACTAGAATTGAAGGAGATCAGCAGCCTTAAATACTTTTAAATAAGATAAGCCTTGGTATTAGTAGCAGAAAATAAAGAGGATTTCTAACATAAGAACAAAGGTAAAAAATGCAGAGTGTATATTATGTCTATGGGAAGGTAGAAATAAAAAACCCCTGTTTAGAATGGTAGATTGGATGAGATTATTGTGGCCTTAGAGGTAAGGGAATTCTGATTTAGCATGGTGAAAGCTGGAGGCTTCAGAAGGCTTCTACAAAGAGGTAGACATGGTGAAGGTAGTGTTCACCTGACTATGCAACCAAGATAATAAAAAGTGGGTGGGAGAAAGGGAAACCTAGAGCCAGAGCTGACAACTTCAGAATCCTTTCATTTAACAGAATAGTACAGCATACATTAGGAACTTTGTGTTCATGTTTTCAGAAAGAGACAAGCAGGGTCTAACAACTATTTGTGAAGAAAGAAGCAGAAAAGTAAAGTAGCCTATTAGATGATGAATACAAGGTGAGAGTATGAGACATTGGAAGAAAATTGTAGCTCTGGCACGAAGTCTTTCAAATAACATGTCAGAGACAAAGCCTGTCTTGTGAGTCTGAAAGTGATGTTCGTCCCTTTATGACTGGTTTCATGGGTCCTACATATCTGCCTTGGTCTCATAAATAGTGTACATTTCCATACCATATAAATTCTCATTATTTTGAATTTTGATCCTCTTTATGCCTGTTTTTAGGCTTGATTCATTCTCAGACATGCCTTAGACAAACCAGAAAAAATAATTTTAACTAAAAAAGCAAATGTATGACTAATACAGAGAAGGATCAAACAATACCATAAAATGGAAATGATGAACCTTTTTAAAAAACAACAGAGAATTTCAATTGACTAGTGTTCAAGTATTGAGTCACTCTGAATTACACAGAGCCTTGACCAATATTTATTGCTATATGTTTTAGAAGCAATTTCCATTTTGATGGGTTGCTTCAAAAGTGGTATTCTGAAGCAGTTAGGTAACATAAAAATATAGGATCAAGATTATGTCTGTCAGATGAAAAATATAGCATTTATTCAGCATTATATAATCCATTCGCTGGTTTATGAGCCCAAGGTCCCCATGGGAGTGTCACAAACCCACATAATATGCTGCAGGGTTATATTTTGCATTGAGAAGTCAAATGAGCAGGAAATACTTTCTAAAACCACAAGTGTAGCTAGAATACTTGTACTCAGTACCATGAAAAAAGTCCTAAATTACAAATAGTTTCAATTTGGCAGCTTAAGATATCCTTAGTTTGTGTGACCCAGACATTAAAATACACGCACTGTTTCTCCAGTGTTAGTACCCCTCAATTGTTAAGATACATAGCACATAAATCAGATGGCCAAATTGGGCCTATGAAAGAACAGTTACCAATGATTCAATGTCAAGGAAGCCTACTGCAGTGTTCCCCAAGGATGAGGCCAGTATTTCTTAAACACTCCAGCTAACTGCCTTCAATAAAGAAAGAACACATGATACTTAATTTCAGAGGTGACATCACACCAGGGATAGCTGGTGTGGCTAACTCAGGAATGGACATAATTGGAATTCAAACAAAAGGTTTTATCATGGACAGAAATTGAAAAATAAAATAAAGGCTAGAGATAAGATCATACATTTATGGAAGAAAAGAATACAATGATACAGCAATCTCTAACAGCAGAAACAAATGTATAAAACAGCTGTAGAGCTGGAAAGAAAGCAAAAAGGAATCCTGATTCGTAATGCAACCATTTTCAAAAAGTGTATCTAATCTGGGTAAATATATATATTGTAAAGTGTAATAAAGCAGTTATATAATTTCTTATTAGGTATGCTTATTATTAATACCAGTTCTGTCTAGGAAAAATACAACAAAGTTATATATATGTAAAACAGAATTTATGGACATATTAAAGAAGTCTAAATTATTTAATCTAGAGAAATAAGAATTGATGGTGGCTCAAGAGTTTTGAATACACAAAACGTTATTTTGTACATAGTTGCTTTACATCCGAAAGAAAGAACAAAAAGAATACAGTTCATGTGGCAAAAACAGATTTATAGTAAAAGTGTAATTTTATACTTTTCAGATTTTGAAATAAGTGGCAAAAGTCAAAGTTTTGTGGGGTCCTTAGTGGACTCCATCCTAATCTGTGATTTTTACACTACAGACTCAGTCCAGACTAACACTAAGGATTTCACTAGCCAATATTAGGAATTGACTTCCAAACAACCCAACATTTTCCAGCATGCTTTTAGGTGAATTATCAGCTCAAATTGTTTTTCAGTCTTTTGCTTAGACCATGGGGCTCAACAATAAACTTCTTCCCACAGGAAATGGACCACTGACCATTAACCACAGAATTAAGAATACTATGCACATTCTTTTCAACATAACACTAAATTTATCTTTCAAATTGACGGGGTTTCCAGAGGTTGCAAACTGACAGTCCTTGGACAAACTGCAGACGGTACAGTGTTTATAAAATGTTTTACTACTTACTTAATAATTTAAAAAATTGATACAATCTACTTAAAAGTGGAGTATCTGATATATCAAGGGAAGAGATGGAATGGGAGGGGAAGGGAAAGGGAAAAGAAAATCTGGCAACAATGTGCCTTTATTTTTCACAAATCAACAATCTGCTATTAGTATGGTGACAAAGAATATCTTGGTATCTGTCCTCTTTCACTCATTTCTAAGCCATCAGGTCTAGGGTGCATCTGAGTTTGCTGTGCGTGGTTTACAAGTGTGAACATTGTCTTATTTTGCTATACGACGTGACCTATTTTAAACAGTGACTTTAATATGCCTAGCATATAGTACAGCACACTCATTAGTCCAAGAGTAACTTAACACCAGGAAGTCAGCAAGGGGTGGCCCTTAATGAGTGGTTAAGCAGTTTTTCACTCTAGCCAGATTTCATTTGGTACCAAATATTTCATTTTATCCACACGAAATAGGTTAGTGACAAATCTCCCTCACTTCTCAAGAAGTGAGGACAAAATTAACCCCTTTAAGAATTAAAAATAAAGAAAACCAGAGTGGGGGGGTGGAATAAGAACGAGGGAAATATGTACTACAGCCAGAGCCAGAGGAATTTGCAATTATAATCAAGAACAAAATGTTCAGTCCAAGGAAAAGACAAATCAAAAGGCTTTTCAATTTGTTTCTAAGGATTCTCTCCAAGATGTGAGTATAAACCCAAAAGCAAGCCTTCTTTAAAAATTTTAAACAGTCGATCAACTTCATCTTATGCATTTGTTTTGTTATACCTAGGAAAAAGACTATTCTAAGACTGCTGTCTTAACAAACAAGTCTATGTTTCATAAAAATAAAATGTTCTATTTTGCATCATTGTTGAAAATTATAAAAGATACAATTATCAAATCAGAAAGGTAAATAGAAAATTTTAGCTTGTAGTTCTATGCATGTTTAAATAGGAGAATTTTATATTGTGAGTTACTTGTTCAGATAAAAGATTATCACAAGAGAACATAATTCAATAAGGAGCAAAGGCAGGCACAGAGCTGGTCCTTCTAGACACATCTAGGAGATTAATTGGAAGTACCAGTAGGAGATGTTGGTGCCTTTCATAAGGTAAAATTACTTATAGCTATGCTCTTTAGTATGATGTTAGAAACAAGCTCAGTAATATATAGCAATATGATATCAAATGTATTTTCTTCTAAGGAGCTAGAAGCACCTCATATGCTTAAAATATAATTTATGTTATGCATGGCAAGGAGGCTAATAATGCCTCTTCAATTAAGAGAAATGGCTTAAATTCAAAGCAATAAAAGAACTAGAAAAAGAAGTTTCAGAAAAAGTCAATCTACTATACATGTCTTTCTACTAAAGATTGTAATTCCTAAAGGGGCTTGAAAGACTGTTCCTGAAAGGTAATAGAGGAGACCGACTTCTATTAAAGCCGTGTCCTCTGACATCTAGTCTAGACTGTGAAAAGAAAAGAAGAGAGCATTTACTTTTAGTAGTGGACATATTAAAAAGAAAAAAAGTGAGCAAATTCAAAATAGCTATGTGGAACAAGAGGACCCAGCCTGGTTTAACAGAGAACCGAAATGTAGTCGAATGAAACCTACAACCTCCGTACCACAGATAGTCAGGGAGACAAGAATGCAAATACAACTTAAGAATCTGTGAAGAAAAATTAAAAGAAGTCACATATGTGTATAACAGGCCTCTGACTCTCTGCACAACAGATGGTCCCCAAAACAACTTCAATCCTAAAAAGAGGCAGCCAATCCCCTCAGCGCTTCCCTTAACCACAGCTTCAGTATCTTCCCATGATCCATTTTTGTTTCCTAAGGAAACTGAAGGCAACTCAAACCAACAGGGTGGAGTAAACCAGAGCTATGCGAACTCGGCCACAAACCACCTGAAACCACGCCTCTAGTTTCCAAGTGAAAGCGAATCCCACTGACTTTGTCTCAGTCTCTACGAAAATTCCCCAAGTGGCACAGACCCTTTATCTAATCAGAGCATCAGTGTGTGTGTGTGTGTGTGTGTGTGTGTGTGTGTGTGTGTGTTCAGGGGAGTGAGGGGTGGCCAAGGAAATCAGATGAGGAAGGGGTTGAATGAATCCTTAGAAAGTACCACAACAGCAAGAAGAATGAAAACATGAACAGGAAGTACACAGACTGCCCCATTCTCTCACAGCTTCTCCAGTGCCCAGCCCACGGCTTAAGTGCCCAATAAAAAGACTGATGAATGAACCTACAACAACAACACACAGTGTGTCTGTTTAAATTGCATGTTCACTTCACAAAGTCTTACACAACATTAGTTATCAGGGAAGAAGTCCACTTGCTCACGATAATCACAATCTAAAGCAACCATAATTAGAGTCATTAAGTCAATAAATACATACATACATACATACTACTAAAATAATGTATTTTAGTTCTGGGAAAGGCCCATTGTTGCCAGTGAAATACTTTCCTTTATTAAACAATACACTAAATATCATTTTATTTTGCATCTGAAGTGACAAGAAATAAAAAAACTAGATGATATCATAAACAACGACCTAAATACCACATGAAAAAACTAAGGCACATTACTTCACATTCCCTTTCTTTAGCTGTTTCAGACTTTTGAAATCATACAACTAACAGAGGACCTGTTATCTTGACCTTCCTTGTGAGAGCTTTGTAAGCAATGTATGGCTTTCCCGTCGGTGCCTCCCAGGGAAGAGCTGGAAGGCCCAGGAGCAATCTGCCACCATCTCAACGCAGGGAGGCCCAGATAGGGCTGCATGTTTTACTTCCGTCAGTATTCTGTATGCCCAAGTTATTTTCTTCTTCTGAGATTGGGAGGACATGCATGATTTCGAAGCAAACATCATGCTCACTAGAGACAACAGCTATTGTGCAGTTAGCCCGTTAACTTGGAATACGTAGTTTTTCTAAACAACTTGGGAGAGTAAATGCTTAGATTAAGGTTTCCCATAGTATATTCCACGGAACAGTAGATTATATAGTTAAATCAGTTGGAGGAATGTTGTATATTATAACCCTCTCTTTCAGATTTTTAATATATATTAGCATTCTAGATGCTCTGACAGTTCCTAGAGTAAAGAAACCTGTTTAACTGTAACCCAAACTTATTTTTCACAGAACCATCTCATTACCAGGATTAGGCAGAATGGGGAGGGGTGCAGAGAACAGACTTAGCCTCTCATAGCATTTCGATGAAATGCAGAACCATAACTTGAAGAAGACTTAGAAAGTCTCAATTCAATTCCTCACTTTAGACCTGAAAAAACTGAGGTCAAGAACAGTACAATCATTTGGCTAAGATTATACAGCCATTGTCCACATCAAGAGCAAAAGCATTATTAGCCATTCCCATTAGCTAGTAGGCTTGATTACTTTACTACTACGAATAAAGAAAACATCAGGGTAGATGCGCCCACACCCCACCCTGTAACTTCTCCTTCTTCGTCATTTCCTAGCACTTCTATTTCATAGGCCAACACTTTCTTCTGAGTACCAACCTGCATTTTTCCTACTTCCTTTGGAATCAAGCCTTCACTTACCCCCTTTCTTTTGTGCTTTTTATCCCCATATCTTCTTTCACCATCAATTTTAAGAATGTCCAAGTTCTATCTTTATCTCTAACCACTTACATTTCCCTTTCACTGTCAAATTCCTTTAAGGATGCCTATATTTAATATTTCAACTTCTTTAACTCTCATTCACTCTTTGGCCATTAAAATCTGGTTTCCGTGTCCCCTACTATCCTAAAATGTCTTCTCCCACTATATCATCACACACCCTGGGGTGTTGCCAACACAAGGGAGTTTTCATTTGTATTGTCTCTTGAATATGTAACACCCTCTACAGCTTCATCTTAAGGAAAACGTGCTTCTTCTTCCCTCAGCCTCCTTTCCTAACTACCTATCCCCTCAGCATTTTACCTCAGCTCAAAATTTACCTTTTCTAAGAAAACTGTCTTTGAGTCCTTAGAGTGTGCTACACTTTCTCCATACACATGCAATATATCTTATACATACATATTTTAACTCATGTGAACATTAAATTTGTGTCCAACTAGGACACATTTGAGAGTGATAGATTATTAGTACTAATGCCAAGGGAACAGATATAAACTGTTACCATACCAGGCCAACTAGCACAGGTATTTCCCTTCATGACAACACTTACCAGTTTATATGATAATTTGCTTGTTCACATGTCTACTGTATATCCAACAGACTACAAGTTCCTCAAGGAAAGGAACCTTTCCCCATCAGGCATAATGCTTAGCACACCTTAGATTCTTAATAAATAATATTTCTTGGATGAAGAAGCTGAATGAAGATACCAAAAGAAAGAGTGTTCTAGAAAGAAGACAGTTAATGGTAACAGCATTTCCCTTAGCAGGAACAAATTAGTAATAACAGACGTGAAGAGGTATGCCATAATATTTCACAAAACTAACATGACATCTGGTGAGGTGTTTCTGAACCTCAGAGTATTTCCTGGTTACCCTTGAAACAGTCTAAAAAACAAGGTAATGGCTTATAACTTAGCTCCCTTTTCCTACTTTTTTTTAATCACCAGAAAACCTCTTACTTATTGTTTTAAGACCTACCTTTAGTGGCACTTTCTGACATTTGAGCAATGAGATATTGCTCAAATTGTCCAAGTAGTTAATTGCCGCCTCCTCCTCCTGCAGAGGCAATCATCTAAGTCATGTAATAACCCTGTGAGAAACAATGATCATCCCCATTTTAGAGATAAAGAAGTAGATAGAGAGGATTAAAAAAAACCCAAAACGCAAGGTAAACCTTGGAACCTACGTGGAACCTTAGGGCTCCGAGTTAAGCCCCACACCTCTCCCGATACAGTGCTGAGCACGTTTTGTGGCGTGACTACCTGTGCATCTCTTTCCCCCACAAACCTGTCCAAGATCTGTAAGCAAGGGATCTGTTCCCTAAAGGTTTCCAGTGCAGCTCGGCACACATTAGCAGACACTCACAAATGTTTGGGGGAAATGAGTATGTGGACAGAGTATGTTTGACCTCTGATATCCTTGTTTTGTTTTGTTTTTAAAGTATCATACAAAACAGAGAATACTTAATATTGTGATTGACAGGAAGGTAGCTTTTAATGTTGAATGAACTCCATGCAGATAATATTGCCAAGAGTTTAGATTTATTCAACCTAAGAGTCAGCAATGGGTGATGATTTACTTAAAACATACTGAGTCTTAAACCATAAGACTCAAACATAAATCCATTTTCAAAATCTCCTTGGTTTATTTGTTAATATTTAATGCCAATGTGGCTGGGCTCTATCTCTCTGAGTCTGTTTGCCTCACCCTATGACATGTGTTTATAAAATAATGAGCAAATTTCACAAAGCTCAGAGGAAAACAAGACGCATTACTTTATAATCCCATCTTCTTAATTAGCCTCATCCATCCTTTTTCTAGGTCCTATTCATAGCAGATTCATTCCATCTCCTTTCATGCTTGTATCTCAAAAATATTAGGATTGCTAATAATGGGTTCAGCCCCATCCTCTCATACCTATTTCTCATATATAAAGACATTCCAAGCCACTGGGTGGGCTTCCCACCCAGAGTCAAGCCTCAGTAGTCCTCTCAGAGGGAAGGGGGTCCAATATGAGGGGAAAGATGGGAAGTATTAAGTGGGGAGAAGGAAAGCATGCTGCCTTTTCCTAAACCATGATCACACAAACATTCCTCCTGAGCACTGTACCTCACCCTTCCTGTTCCCGGTCACTTCTGGTCTACGTTGGCAGAGATGGGGGTCAAGGGAAGGGCAGCGAGAGAGTAGTACCAGAGCTCAGACTTTGAAATCTCACAGGGCTGAGTGTGGAGGATGGTTCTACCACAAACTAGTCAGGGAATCTTGGGCAAGTTACTATTCCCGAGTCTTAGGTTTCCCAAGTATAAAATAGAGACGATAGCTGCTGAACCTCACAGAGTTCAGGTACATTTTATTAAAATAGCATAGGCTGAAGCGCTTGCATTAACAAAATCATATGTGGTTTATTTGATTATTACTATTGGCATTTTTCCTTCTCCCATGCCCACAATCTCTCCATCTTCATTGCTACTTCCATTTCCTTAGCATCTTCTTTTGATGAGATAAAGAGAAAGGGAGAGAGAAGGAAAGGCACTCCCTTCTTGCTCACTGTGGAAAGCTATGTAGTATGCCTGAGAGAGCATATGCTCTGGAATGAGAAAGACATGCTTTTAAATGCTGTCTCACCCCTTTCTAGTTGTGAAACTGTAAGCAGCTTATTTAACCTCCTGGAGGCTCATTTTCAAGTTCTATAACAGGGATCTGTTCATCCCCCCCAACATATAGGGACTTGGGTTAGGATTAAATGTTATTCTTGCCCTCTCTCAGTCTTCCCTGGGAGGTCCTCTTACAGTCCATCCAAAACTTTTCAATAAATTGAGAGAGGATGGGATTGTGAGAGGATGGCAAAATACAGAAAGAAGAAAGATACAAGGCATGGACAGCCTGTGCTCACTACCTACCCCTCCCTCCATCCCCCTTTACCAAATCCCCCTCTCTGTCACCCCTCCCACTCTCTCAAAATCCCTGCCCCAGAATAGGGAGGCCTTGAAACTTCGACAATGCAAGTCTTATTTCCAGGGCTCCCCCACCAAGGACAGAGCAAATGAGAGTCTCCTCTCCTGTCACCCGAGCTACAGAGTAGAAGGAGGCCACATTCCTTCCTTGCTAATTGCCAATTTGAAACTGGGAACACATATAATTCATGATAGATGGCAAAGTCTCTTTACCATAATTCAGGTAAACAAACAAACCAACATTTTTAGACTGGACAGGAACCCTAACCATAATGAAGACTTATTTCTGTTGGAATCCTGCATTTTACCTTTCAATCATTTGTAAATAAACTTTTGGAACATGCTGAATTTTCACAACAGAGTCTGATAGTCCTGTGGAATTAAAATGGTGTTAAATATTTTAAGTTCCAGTTGGCATGAAGGACACTTTTTAAGGGCACTTAAAAATAAAGTTTTCTTGTTTTATCAGGGAAGAAACCGCATACACTGGAGACAATTTGGTTGGTCTCTGTCTCTGTGGTGGAAGCAGTCTGATGTTGACAAAGTAATGGAGAGTTTCCCTGGAGCCCTGGGGAGGAGAAGGCGGGCGCTCCAGAGGTCAGGCAGCCCGTCCCCTGCCCCCGGAGCAAAGTACCTAAACTCGCCACAAAGGACCCTTCAGCAATAAACGTGCTACAGCACCATCTATACAGAACTTAACAACAGCTACGCAATGGAAAATTTTAAATTAAAGAGCTTTGTGAACACGAATTCCGCAAAGCACAATCAAGAAAGAAGACAGGATGGAACAAGTATGAAGAAATAGTTTTGACAGATATTTTCAGTTTTACTAAATTAAAAGGAACTTTTAGTTCCAGACAAAACCAAAATGCTATTTATACTGATTTTCCTAAAAAATAAAGATATGCCAAGTATGCACACATTGAGAACACAGCTATATAATTCTCCTTGAAAAGTATGTAACCTAAACATCAAAAATTGTCAAGCAAGCAAAATAATACAATTTAAGTTCAGTGTCTTTGCAAAGATAGAGCATTCTGAGTGTACTGGCCTCAACACATGTTCACATGAATGTAGTTTCTTACATTGTTCTGCATATGTTTTACCTTTAGAAAAAAAAGTAGCAAAATTCTTTTTTTCCCCCTAGTGGTCTATATTCTCTGGGAATAGGGATTTATAAAAATTCTATTCAGGAAGAAAATTAAGATTCAATGAACAGTTTTTGCATTAGTTTAAGAAAGGAAATTTAAAAGTCTCTGGTGCATTTTTGAATGTTACAGCTACTGCCAAATAGCTGTACGTTAATATTTTTAGTAAAGCTGATACCTTTAGTATACTAGAGATACCTGATGTTCAGGAGACTATATGAAGTTATAAAATGAATGAATCATTTATGATGTCACTACACTCTGTCATCTACTTTAAAGTTGGTTTATGTACACTGAACTTTCAAGTGTGGAGGGTGAATTCACCTACTCTTAGGGACGCACTATTTTAGGGTATTACTCTCTTTGACTGTATGAAAGCAAACAAAGGGTAAGGAAAGAGAAAAATAGGAGTTATAAAAGAAAATAAATAAACCAAGGCACTGGGCTCAATGTAGTTTCTAGGAACTTTAAAACCAGACCTCCAGGGTTTGAAACTGATTCTAAAGTACAGAGAAGCCATCATTCTTTATGTTCTCATTCTGTAATAGATATGTACCCAGTAAATCG
Organism: Trachops cirrhosus; assembly: GCA_028533065.1. Taxonomy (NCBI): domain Eukaryota; kingdom Metazoa; phylum Chordata; class Mammalia; order Chiroptera; family Phyllostomidae; genus Trachops; species Trachops cirrhosus. The sequence goes on along the minus strand of CM052541.1, from coordinate 53,135,892 downwards.
CTGATACTGTTTTAATTGTAAACTTGGGAGAACTCTTTTTGCTCTTTTTGAAACAAAACACAGGAAATAATTCCACGAAATTCACATAAGGAAGGCAGACTTTCCCATCTGACCAAAAGAGGGAAGCTGTTGGAACCATTTGGAAGGCTGCGAAAGGTGCGGGTGTGGAAGCACGGGAATAATGAGGGCTCTGAGCAGCTTCCCCTGAAGAAGAGAAAGGAGCAAGGGGGTGTTGGGGCAGGGCTCTAAAACTTAGTTTATTGGGATAACAAGAAGCAGAGTTTATGGTGGAGTGGCCACGATGAGAACCCTGAAGAGTCTAGAAGCTCTAGTTTCAAGACATAATCAGCCTGGATGAGAGAGGATGAAATCCAGAATTGAAAGTCTGGGTTAAAGCAATGTCATAAATTTGGTATACTGTAGGAGTGGTGATGAGTAAGTTCACAGAAAATGCAGAAAGAGAACCTCAGTTGAGGTTACAAGCAATGAAGGCAATTGGAAGAGGAAAATGGAACAGTGTGGTATGTGAAGATGTTCCATTTGAGGGCAAGAAATATTTTCTGAGTCTGGGATTGCATTTTGCCAAAGCAAAGAAGTAGAGAATCTAAAACTGCTGATGGCTTTTCCTCTGATAGTTCTGTCTTCTCACTCAAGTATGACCCAAAACAACATGTACTCATTATCACTAATTAATATAGTGCTCTAATAAAGTATTCTGCACTCTCTAGGTGCTTAGTAGATTATATGTATAGCACAACCAGTTCATATTTGTGAAACACTGACTAGATACACAGCTCTTCACTGGGTGCTTTATTTAGTCACTTTCTGAACACTTCCTCATCATATAGTTACTAGGGGAATATATAGCTATATATAGATGCATGTGCATTTAAGAAAAGAATTTATTTTTTACGTTGCTTATATCACCACTAAACAGCAAGCTTTGTGTGATGGTTAAAAATGTCCCTATTGAGTCAGTATCTCAGAGCTCAAGTCCTCATTATGCCACTTTACTGTATGACTCACAGTGAGTCCCCCAACCTCAGATTTATCTTCTGTAAAATGTGAGTTAAACCACTTCCACTGTTTACCTCTCGGCATTGTGAATGGAAGGGAAGTCACGAATACAAAGTACTTTATAAATTACAAACAGCTACCCAAAAGTAAGACAGTATTATTATCATCACAGTTACCCAAAAAAACAGATGATGATGACTCAAGAGACACAGAGAGCAACTACCAGACATGAATGACTGGCGCAGCTGGATGCTAAGAGTATGAAGACACCTACACACCAGAGCGCTTGCCTATGCTTCCCTGGAAACCAAAGCACTACAAGAGAAGTGACTGTAGAATTTAGAAGCGTTAGCCTACAGGTTCCCAGCAGACTTACAAGTGGTGGGTGGGGGCCCCTGTGACGCTGAAGAAGGGAAGGCAGGCAGACGAAGGATACTTCTCAATTCCCAATAGAATAGCAACACCAACAGACATTTCCCTGTCTTAATTATTGCTACTAATGCCCACATTCTCATCAATTTCTCCAACAACTTTAGCCAATTCAGTTTGCTCTTTCTTGTGTGACTTTTTTAAGGTGAGTTCCACACAATTCAGTATGTGACTGAGAGAGAATTCAGAACCTTTGGGTATAAACATAGTCTATCCAAAGTGGCATAAAAATTTCAACTGCTGGGACTGCATCATTCAGATTTTGTAACCTCATCCCCAATCCCTATGATATTTAACATTAGTTCCAGAAATAGAGAGTAGTACTTACTAGCATAACTAAAAATGGAACCAATCCTGTCCACTCAGCCATGAGTATCTCCTAATACAAATCTAACACATCTGATCAAAAAGCCTTAAAAAAACCATTTTTGGTGTGAAATTAGCAGAGGCAGGTCTACCATGAAACTTCAGGGATCTGTACTAGCACTGGCTCTGTCCAACACTCATGCCTACTTTTGTATTTTTAATTTGTACTTTTCAGTTGGACAAAGAGCTCATTTGTTTTTTTCCATAAGAGGGCTATACTAGCTCTTAGTTGTCTTTACCTTCATTCGAAACAATTCTGTTAGACTGTCTTGTGACAGCTGTTATATCAGTGTGCATTTTTTAAAAACACCAGATTTGGTAAATTTTTGTGTAGTCATTTTAATACTAAAGATGGAAGAAAATAAGCAACATTTTTGGTATGCTTTATTATTTCAAAAAAGGTAAAACGGCAACTGTAATAATGCAGGAAAAGATCTGTGCAGTGTATAGAGAAGGTGCCGTGACTGACCAAATGTGTCAAAAGTGGTTTGAGAAGTTTCCTGCTGCAGATTTCTCGCTGGACGATGCTCCATGGATCGTCCAGTTGAAGTTGGTAGCAATTACCTTGAGATATTAACTGAGAAAAATCAGCGTAGAGAAAAATCTACCACGTGAGAGATAGCCAAATCAAAATATCCAAATCAATATAGTTATTGGTGAAAATGAAAAAAAATGTGTCTTATTTTATGGAAAAAACTAAAGGGACTTTTTGGCCAACCCCATATTATTCTCAAAATAGGGCCACATGTTATATAAGCTTCAGGTCTTACCTAACCAGGATATACTCCTGCTAATCAATATATAAGGAACAAGAGAGCACACATCATTCTGTTCAGACGCACCCCTCAGCATCACCTTCACATACTAAAGGACAAAGTCAGTAAAGGGGGTAAATTTCCAAATCACTGCAGAACCAATATCAGGGTCACATCTCATATCTCCACCATTTATAACATTGTGAATCTGTCTATTGCCTTCTCCTTCTAGGCTCTTGCATGTGGTGGTACCATTATTGAAATTTCCATTTCTGAAAGAAAGTTTATGGTTGTAGCTTCAAACCAAAAGCTACTCTGAAAGACAGAAAAAGAAAACGAAGAAAAGAAAAAAAAAAGCACCTATAATGTACTTGTCAGAAACAAAGCAAGTATGAACAACATATGATTAAAAAGAAAAAATCATTTAAATAATGAACTCTAATTTGGTTATTTAGCAATTCACTATTTAGCCATTTGCTATTTTTATTACATTTTAAATCAATCTGTCTAATACAAATTCTTTCAACCTCACATAGTACTATTTCATTGCTGTAAACCTATATTTCATGGCAAGACAATATCTTTCTATAATAAAATGGTAATAAAAAGAGTACCAATTATCCCAGTATTTTCTCAAAATAGGTAGACTTTCTTTCATGACTTAGTTTTATGTTTTCCTTTGCCCCGTACTAAAAGCTTGGCATAATTATCCCTGAACAGGTTGAATAAGGTCTCTGCAAAATCTGCTCAGGGTGATTATTTATCTTTTTTTTTTGGTTATTTGCAGAATTTAGCTGAGACTGTTACAAGCGGTTTATCAAAATAAATGCTTGATTGGCTTTAGCAGTTTTTCGTAATTGAAAAAATAAAGAAAAAAGAGTTTTCTAATAAATGGAGGGAGAAAGAGGTTAAATACTTTAATTACTAACTTGCAAGAAGATTTCCATTTGAATATGGAAACAATGTAAAGGGGTCCCTAGTTTTTATGAGACTGGAATCACTCCAGAGGATTTAATGATACTGCTGGGCAACTAAAACTCTGCAACTGAATAATGTGATTTCTAAGCATACTTCCTTACAATGCAATAGTGCTATGGAATATTTAAAATGGAGGTTGAATGTGCAAATTTGTATGGCAGCAAAGTTAAGGAAACTGATGTTTTTAATGGTACATTTTTTACCTTCTATCTCAAAATGAAAACCAGTTATTTTTGAGTTCAAAGGCATGTGACAAAGAGAGTTATAGAAGGATTTTCCCATCAAGTACTACTAGATATTAACTGAAGAGCTCAGGTAAATACATCTCCCTCTTTTAAAGCATACTTGATATTTCTGATCTTTGAACTTGGGTTTTCACTATTTGTAGGGCTCCTTAGTAATGTTTTAAGAAGTAACAGTCGTCTTGGGCTCCAATAACCCTCGTTGCTTCTTGCCCTGAGTCATATTGGGGTACTGTATTGTGGGAAAACCATTTAACTAGATGTGAAGGATCCAGCCACTTCAGCTATATATTGTAACCCAACAGGAGATTTCATAAACAAAGGAATCCCCATCCTTCTAAATATCAGTTAATTCCACCTAATCAGATCTATTATCAGCACTAATCCTAACACATAGATTACCAGCATTACAAAGCAGCCATTACTAATTAGCCCTCCTTCCTAATACCACTAGCCCAGGAAAGCCTACCCATATTACTATATTAAAAGAGAGTTGATTCTGAATTGCTGTTTTGTTTGGAAAAGGAAAAAAAAAATCTGTGTTCCTTTCCAGCTGGCAGTTTTCCTAAATTAGATTAACTTTTAATTTAAATTAAAAAATTTAAAAGCCTTACACAAAGAGACAGTAATTGCCCATTTGAAACATCCAAAAAAGGTGATTGAAGGGTACAGTAATATGCTTACATGAATAATAAATAATACTTAGCATTTAGATAGAGCTTTCCCCTCATCAAATCACTTCTTTATGAGCATTAACTAATTCACACATTATCCTAGCAAGCAAAGTAAAATTAAATGATCAAATGTTTCTCTACTTCAAAGTTGGGTAAACTGAGGAACAAAGAAGCAATTCTGTCATGATGGTCACATGGGGTTTCAAATGTGGGCTGTCAGGAGTTTTCTTCTGGGATCTGTATGTGCCAATCTGAACTAAATTACCACCATAGGCACCATGCAGGCACTGATGATGTCACATAGGCTAATTTTGATTCCCACTTCTGCCAGTGGCTATGATGAGTTGGACAAGATACCTAAAATCTTTTGCCTTCATATCTTAATCTATAAAAAATTAGGTACATACTATCTATACACTCACACACGGAACCTAGTAAACACTCAACACATGGCACTTGTTATTCACCTTTAGGAGGAGGTATAAGACTGCTGCTAACAGTAAGATAATGCACCGTTTCAAGCATTCTGACAGGAAATGCAGCGATAACCCCAACTAGGTGATCAAATGGAATAAAATATTCCAAAATTCATATTATGGCACAACTTTGAAGGTAATGCTTAATAGTTCATATTATATGGAATTAATGTACTCCCAATGAGTACACATTCACCTCAAATTACTTGTTTCCACTCTTTTAAATGTTAAAAAAATGTTATAGACTTAAGATACTGATTTTACTTGTAGCATCCACTGATGGGGAAAATAACTAAAAACTACAGTGAATTTTGTGAAACTCATGCAACACTTCTAAGCATATGTATGTTTTTATTCTAATCACAACAGACTCACACATACAGAAAAAGCTGCAGAACATGTGTGTCATGTGTATGTTTGATGCACATGTGAATTCAAGAAACCTTTTCAATAAGTCCAAGCTTCACAGTGTGGGAACCTTTCTTAGAGGCATAAAAATTGACATACTGTTCAACATTCTGTGATGCACAGCTGACATCCACCAGAAAACTGAATGGTGCAGTTTCCATGTTCTTAAAAAATTTTGAACGGAACTTCGTATAATGTTCCTCCTAGTGTTTTAGAGCTGGAAGATAATTTAGACATCTTCCAAAGCAAGTCATCCATTTTAAGAAAAACAACACTGAGATCCAGAAAGGCTATGTTTTTACCTCTCTGATGTCAGATAATGGCACAACTCAATTCTTAAAGCTAATGGCAGAACTCAGTTCTTAAAGCTTTAATTACAGCCTGCTGTATGTGTATGTGTGTGTGTGTGTAAACTCTTTGATTTTTTTCCAACCCCAACAGATGTGATGCAAGATTGTTCCCCACAACTCTGAAGCAGCACTCAAAATCTTTCATTATAATGGTTTTCTTTTTCTCTTCTTTATCTCTTCAACCTTTTTTCCATTAACAGAGTGACAAGATAGGGGCACTATGAACATGTCTGGTTTTTAACATAGCTGGTTTAACATAAAATCCAGTGAAGATATGCCAACCACTACAGAGAAAATAGAAACTTTAAACTTATTTTCATCACACTTAAGAATGTGTGCATTTTTAAACTGCTGGAATTTAAAAAAGTATTTTCATTTCTCCTCACCTGGGGAATTTACATGGTTGTAAGAAAACCCTGTTGAAACCGTATTTTGGTGTTCATGCAACATAATCTCAACATCTCAGGCAGCCCGAAGCATCCTGAATTACATTTTCAGCTTTCTCTGGAGCTCTGTGAAGCTCTATTCGTATTGCATAAGTTACTTTAATGCTCTTCAAAGGCGTGTAAAATGCTGCACAAACTTTACACTTCATGGCTCTCATGCTTAACTTACTTACCAGTAAATCTGAACCCACAATTCATCTAGGCATCCGTGTTGGTGATTTCGACCCATTTTAATTTCTAAATGAGTTTTTTTAAGAAGTTGATTTTGATTAATGCCAGTTACTGATTACATACATAAAAAGAAGTTCTTTGAACCCTTGCCCCAGACATTCAACAAGGGAAAATCAAGGATGTAAAGGTAGTAGCTTAACAGTTTTACTTAAACTGTGACATTATTAATGGGCACAAACAATCCATTCAAATATTCATCAATAAGCAGAAATAATCTCTTCAAAAATCATGTATTAAATGTCACTGTTGTACTTATTAGAAAATTTAAGTAGCGTCTAGTAAAACAAACCTAATCATGGTGATTTGAACAAGTGAAAATATTTGCATTTCATGTTTAGACTATCCTAATTTTTCTTTTTGTTTTTTATTTGTTTTATGATGCTTTATTTACAAAATGAACTAACACACTAAAATGCATTATTTAAAATACAAAATTCACAATACTACTCTCTGCATAACATACCCCAAAATTAAATTTATAATGCAATTTTTTTATTAAATTTTTTTATTGATAGAGTGTCCTTGAGCTACATATAACCTAAAAATCATGGTCTTTGAGGAAGAGCAATGTTGAAATATCAGTTATTGTACATCATAGAGAAAATCTTTTGTTGGCTGAAATTCTGACAAAATTTTATTTTCAAACAGGTTTTTTTATTAGGACTTTTTCCTAGAACAATAGTCTTATTTAAAATCCAAAATATATATGTAGCAAATATGCCCAAAGAGATAAGCAAACTGATGAAACTGTCATATTCTTGGCTCCCACAGCAGTGGAGCATCAGCTGCACCTGGTAGGAGAAATGTGAACATTTCATTCCTGTTTTCATTACCTAATATCGGTTGTAAAACTGTACAATTACTCTTAATTTTTATTTAGGAATAAAATTTCAATTGTTTTTATTTCAGGGCATTCAGAATATTATGAAAACAAACAGGCTTACCATGTTTATCTATCAGAAGTATTCTCTTCAACAATTTAAGACTCATTTTATTTTAGTAGGTTATTTTATTTTAGTATCAGGTTATTTCAAAGATACAGAGAAAAATCAAAAGCAAAGAAGATTAAAAACCCCAAAAAGATAGAATTTTGAATTTAAGTGGTTTTAGTAAATTAAAATAATCTTTTTGCAAAGTTATTCAGCCACAACTAAGTGTATGTTAAACAACATTTGGAAAATAACAGTGATATTTTGTTATCACTGTAAAATTCATAACTATGAGATTTCCAAGGATACTTGCCTTTTATTTTACCTTAATTTTCAGGCAACTTAACAGTAACCTATTCATGGTGAAAGCTTTGTTAAAGAGATAAAAGAGCCAAACTATTTGTGAAAAGAGGTGAGTAGTGGTCATATTTTTTCTTTTCATGTAAATTTTATAGTGAAGAAATGCATATATTTGTCGTTAAGAAAGCTGCATATTTAAAAGAGATATATCTAGTCTTGATATAATCATAAATTTCTAAGTATTCTCAAATACACTGTTTTATGTATTTGTTTAAAAGAAAATTAGACTATTTTAACAATTATTTCAAAAAAAGCCACATTTTGGTATTGACACCTATGTGTTCATATATTATTATAGCACACATTTCTCACCATTTAAAAAGAGGTTTCTGTGAGGAGACGACATAGTCATTGGGAATTCTCAAAAAGAAAATTAATACGATGTCATCAGAATAATCAAACCTTGACCACTTTATACACTGTTATCTTGACAGCACAGTCAGAAAATTAAAGGAGGCAAAATAGCAAAAAAAAACCATACTTGACATACAGACACCCCCCTACTACCTCATATTCAGTGTTCCTACTACCAATAAGAATGATGTATGTGACAGCTGACCCTCACTGGTGCCTTAGTTAACTGGCATTAAGTGGTAATTAAGACTATTCCAATTAAGTTTTAATTTAAAAAAATTTAGTACAAACTCAGTCATTCAATAAAGAGTTGTAGTCATTTGGTGTGTTTCTAGGCACGGAATATAGCAATTTACTATTGACAAGCACTAACGGACGAGGTCATTTCACAAGTGTAGTGTGGACAAAGGTGAACCGGGCACCTGATGAAATCCGTGGCTAAGGCGAAATAGCAATCTCTGAGCCAAATGGTAATAAAGTTACTGAAACGAAGCAATGTAGTTTCTAAACTGAACTGTCATAAAGGAGGATATGAGCTTCAAACTGGCATGTTAGTAGTAATTAAAATATCATTTCTCTTTTTTAAAAAGTTCCAAATGACTTTAATAGTCGTACTGTTTTTTTGTTTTGTTTTTTGTTTTTTTTTTGCCAAGAGTGAATATAATTTCTTTTTATTGATTTTGTTGCTTCTCTTTCTTCATGTTACATTTTCTTTTTTTTTTTTAATTTTAGATTATTCAGTACAGTTTCTATCTTTTAATCCCATTCCAGCCTACCCACCCTTCCCTCCCCACCTCCCTTCCATTTCCAAGCCCTGTAGTTTTGTTCCATGTGTCCTCTATATTTGTTCCTGTAAACCCTTCCCTTCTCCCCTGAAATTCCCTCCCCTCTCCCCTCTGGTCACTGACATCCCGTCCAACTGCTAAAGTGAGGTTGGGAGGAGGCAACGGGGAGGGCTGCAGGGAAGGAGTGGGTGGTGTGGAGGTCTGGAGGGAGGGCAGGAAAAATCCGTAAGGGCGGGAGAAGTACACATACTAACAGACTGGAGTCCATGATGGCTTCCACAAACAAAACACTCTATTACCCCAGAGTAAAGTAGTTAAAGGGATTCAGTAAAAAAGATGCATATGAGATTAATGCTTTAAAAGCAACAGCTGCATGTAGACTATACTTACTGTTCACAAGGATATTGGAAGTTTCTTTAAGGCAGGACAAAATAAAGTTCTCAAAATAGATTTCTCTTAGAGATGCCAAGATATTCTCTCTATACATGGCTCTCCGACTGAGCCCCTAGTTGAAATGACTAGTTTGTGCAAACACTTGGTCAGTTTCTTTAGGAAGGCTATGACTGACACGTTTGGTGACAACATAAACAGAACTAGAAGAAAAAGCATTTGTTTTGTGTTCCAAAATTTCCCCCACGAGGAGAGACTGAGTTCTCCGCTAACAAGAGAATAAAACCTGTTATATCTACTATTGGTATCATTTTTGCTATTCTCATATGGAAAAAAGAGCAAATCATGTATCTGTGTGTGTGCATGCGTGTGTGTGTGTGTGTGTGTGTGTGTGTGTGTGTGTGTGAGAGTGCTTTAATGAGACATTATGGAATCACAGATTTTATGGCTGGTACTAATCAAAGGATCATCAGACCCAGGATCCAACCTTACCTGAAAAATGAGTGAGAGGGCTTTAGCAACAATGAAAAACACGTTTGAGAAAAGGACTATGAAAATGGAGATGGGTGTTCCTAATATGTATATAAAAGAGTAAATCGTCATAAAAACTGAACATCATCCTGAGGACACTGCTTTCTCATCAAGCCAAGTTTCTATCTGTACCACATACCTTGGCCCTCGGCAAACACAAAGAAATGCATCCACCTTGCGGTAAATGAGCTGTGTGCCCAAATCCAAATCAGGACACTCTTCAGCAGGCAGCACTCTCCACCTTGCAGTGAAAGCCTTCAGCCTTCATAAAAAGTAACATTTAGCCTTAAAACCGCCTCCATATCAATTCTTCATGGAATCTACTTTACAACTAGCTAATTGCATGTGATCATCTTTCACTGAATTGAAACTACTCTCACATTATTAAATAAATAAATGATTTATCTAAGCAGAAATATAAAGCACAAAGGAATGACCAGGGACCTAGGACCAGGTCAAAAAATGAAGGGGACCTTACTTTCATTATGTAGGAAAAAGGCCAAAAGTTTGGAAATTTCTGTAATTCTTTTCTGTTCCCTCTGAAGTGTGATCTGACTTTATAAACTAAAGCATTCCCCACCAAGCTGTTAGAAGCTGGAAAGAGTGATCTGCTGTGTTACCAAGGACCTATCTGCTCAGGAGTTTGCAGACCTTAGATCCCATTACCTGAGAAGCCCTCTCTTGCCAGTACCCACCCAGCCCCTGTGAAGCAAAATAAACATAGATCACACGTTTCTGGAATGAAACTTGGCTTTTCTTTTCATATCTAAAAGCAAAAAATAGAATGGTGTTTTAAAATAGGCAGGTTGATCAATTTATTTTTCCTCTTACTCTTGGAAGCTCGGGATATATATATATATACACACATATACACATGTATCAAGTATATTATATAATACATATTAGCCAGATATAAATTGTTATCCATATTTATTTTCTTATTGCTGTACAAGTGTTAACATATGCTTTCATATGCAGCCTATAAGGAAAATAACAGTACAAGTATTAACTGAGTAAGAAATGTTCCATGAAAACTATATTCTGTGACCGTTTCTGTACTATGAAACAACTGCCAAGTGTTTATACTCTCTGAAATCGTATGCCCTCTACACAAATTTTAAAAATTCTATGCCAAAGTAGTGATTACCAATTAATGTCCCAGTAGTAATAACAAGAGTTTTGGCAAGTAAAATACCATGCTGATGCAGAAGGCAACCGTGTCAATGGACAACCACCATTTCTAAGGGCAAGGGTAGCAGTCATCAGTACAGCTCTCTAAAACTGTGAAATTTCAGCCTAAAGGTCTACGGTCCTTAGAAAGAAATAGAAAGTAAGACTTAGCAAGGATACAAGCTACCCATTAGTGAAAAATATGAAGATTACGTAACCTCTGGTCTGTCCCTGGTTTATTTTGCTTTTTATTTTGGTAAGGCTAAATGACCTTCCTCCACAAGAAATAAATCTGGAAGGAGCTGAAAACCATAAGCCATTAGTGTACTGACCAACAAGAGAGTCCTCCCAAATTATGGTTGGGGAGGCATCAAATGCAGGTGGAAATGTGTATGTGAAAAGCAAGGTAAAGCAAAGCACAGACTGACTTGCACTACTGCTGGAACACGGAAGTGACTTTAGTTCTGTGCAAGGCTTCGTGCTGCCTGGCTGTGACAAAATAGTGTCAGCACAATGAAAGATTTTATTTAGCACCAATTTTAACAAAATCCAATGTTTAACTTCTGACACAGTAGGGATTTGGAGGTCTTCCTCAAAACCTTAAAAGAAAGTAAACCAGAATTCAGCATGAGATGAAGGTGCTATTTCATCTTGTACAGTTCCCACCCTCACCCTAGGTAATAACTTATTTATTGGCAGAATAAAGACCTAAAGCATTAGCTAAAGAGACCCAATTACAAGATTACACAGACTCAGTGTTCATCTGTACACAATGGTTTGTGTGACTACATAGAACCATCCATTTCAAATCTTTTCATTTCATACAAACTCTTTATTGCTCCACTAAAACTAAAACCTACACACTGCACACACATGCACACCCATATACACCATGAGGGGAAAGAAAGCATTTATTTTTAACCACAGAGCTGCAATGAAATCAAATATCCTTTTTACACCAAAGGCATCACCTGGATTAGGAGATGCTTGTCGCTTTTCAAAGCAAGACCAGTTACCCTAACAAATGTACATTTTACCAGACACAGAATTCTAATTGTGTTTAATACAGTTTCCTGTTGCAGCAACGTACAAAATCAATACCATTTGTCCAGCACACAGGAAAAATGGAATCTATAAACGGCTCTTATTGAGTAATTAAACACCTATTATTGTCATGGGCAGTGAAACAATGAATATGATAAGATAAATTTTTGCAAGAAAATGCTTCAGTGATTAATACCTCCCTGCGTATTAAATAAAAATGACTGCCTTTTGTGCAGTACCGCTGGCAGAAGAACGGGGATGCGAGAAGTAGTTGCCAGTGCCACAATAACAGGCTAACCTTGAACTGAACTCCTTTCCTCAAGAAATTAAATGCTGTAGCAGGACTTTAAATCCCCCCACTTAGAGCTCATTTGTGTGCCATGTAACCTGCAGTTCCTGAAAAGAACTCATTATCTTCAAAAGGAGAATCCTTTTATAATTTCTTTATGAATGTGTATATTGTTTCTACAAAAAAAGTATTTCAATGTCCAAAAAGGATAAGAATATTAACAGTGTAACCAAGGCAAAGAGACTTGTACCAATCAGATACGATTTCAACTTCCAGGAATTCAAGTGCAGAATGCAATCTGTTATGGAAAACTCAACATTAGATTGTGAATGAGGTTAGAGGAAATGCATATTTAGAAAAAGAGATTAGACTGATGTGAAAGCTCCTAGTTATTCTGTTGCTGGAGTTCCTGTATCTTTTGGGGTCTCTGTCTCTCTCTGGCATAAAGCATGAAACCGCTCATTCGAAAGACCCCAGCCCCTGTACACACACACACACACACGCACACACATTCCCCCTCTCTCCCCCTGCCATCCACCACATGGTCCCTCTATAACTTTGCATTTTTTTAACTTAAGAATGATGCACCAAGAACAACTAACTACAAAGTGCAAAAGATGAATGTATGGATGTGACACTTGTAAAGGGTAACCCTATTTCACAAGTGAGATGGGACAAAAAAGAAAGAAAAAAGGCCACTGAAGCAATAACTGCTCATTGAATAACCATTAAACTGTAAGATTTACAATCCAATGTACAGAAGTGCATATCTAATGGAGTTTGTCCTCTAAAAGAATATAAAGTGAATCTTTGCAGCGTAAGATGCTTGTAGGTGATGTATGTGTCTTTTAATATTTTTTAAAAACTGAAAACCAAAAAAAGTTCCTAAGACACAAAAAGGACACAGTGATGCAATACCAGCAAAACCCCAAGGCAAACTTAGAAGCTTGCTTAATTTTAAATACACTTTATAGTAACTATTCTTATTTCCTATCAAATTAAATTCATTTCTCCAAATACAAAAGTCATGTAAGCAAATAAGTATAGTCATGCTATATCCTTCGCACAGCATGAATACATGAACAGGTAAACTTTTTGAATCGTTAGTCAAAATAAAAAAAAGGTGACTCCATATGATTGGTTATCTGAGAGATATTTTTTGCTGGAGGCAAAAATAAGACTAAGAGTTTATTAGTGATTTTGTGTCATTTAATAACAGCAAATACATTCTTATGTTAACAAAGTGAAGAGAATTCAAATATAATACTGATATAATCAAATGTCAATAACATTATGACCATGTTCATTTTTTAGTAACACAACCCCCAGAAAGAAACTATTTTGGAGCACAATTACATAAAATACTCTAATTTCTGAATAATCATTAAAAGCAAATCATCTGTGTGTGCTGCTTTCTAAAGTAAACAAATTCACAAAATAATGCCTATTTTCTACCTCACAACAAATATCTAAAAAAAAATTAGGTCAAAGATTCATTCACATGGATAGTATTTTAGCAAATATTTAGCTGGTTTCTGAAAGAGGAAAATTGAAAAAAAGGGAAGATTAAGCAATATTAGTAGAAGATGTATTTCTCTTATTGAGATAAATAGATGTCATTTTTAAGTAGTATTTCAGAAGTCACTGTCCTTGAATTAAGTAAAATGTAAAACTATTACACCGATTTTGCAAACCTATGCTTTGCTCTTCTCACCTCTCCCACACGATCTGAATTTTATTTTAAAGGATTAACAAGTAACACATCTGATCAGCAATGATATCCTTGTTCTTTTAAACCTTAGTGAATCAAGTTCACTAAAGGTGAAGTAGTGGAATTATCAGTACAAGTGGCTATGTCATCACAGCCTTCAGAAAGGTGCTCTACAGAAATGCCTAAATAAACAGCAGCACAAAGAATTTTGCACATGAGACATATATACACAGATCTCTATCACACACATATGCACACACACAGAGCCGGCCTCCAGTTATTAAAAATATAAAATAGATTCACTACTGTATAGAAACTAAAAGGCATTTGTAATCTCCTTTCACATTAATTTAAACGTCAATGCTAGTTTAAATGATGTATCATTTTCTGCCTCCCCCCTGCCTTTGCCAAGATATTTGAAAGATATCTTTAAAAATCAGTTGGTTAAAGCCCATCTCTATGCTACAGTGAGCCGGAGAATTTCCAGCATCTGATGAAGACCAGTGGACCACCTGATACTTTTTCAGCAGGGTGATAAAATTAAAGGATGGCTTTGATTTGCTTGAAGGATTACTTCCTTTACTTAATTGTCTAAAGTGCACAGTATTAACACAAAGAGGGGGGATGAAGAAAATTAAGAAGGTGACTGTAGAGCCTGAGCTAATTGCAAGCTGATTAGATTGTGCCATGCAAGAGCTCTCCCTCCGTTACATACCATCACAAGCTCTGGTCTTTTCCACCCCGCTGCTGCAGCAAACAAGCTGATTTGCTAACAAAGTGGTCAGCCTGGGCACTTGCACAGCGGCTCACGGGGTCCACAGACGGCTGCTCTCCATGCAGAGAATCTCAAGCTCCATTTTCCAATCTGATTACATGGCTCCTTGTTCCAGCAGCCTTAAACCTTCATGGCAGTTTACCAACATTTTCATCACTTTTTTCTTTTACAAAGCAAAAGAACTGATAAGCTCTCAGGTACCCAGGATTTCATAGTCAATGGCTGGCCAGCAGCCAGCATTCCCTGACCACACAACTGTTTCGGGCCACACTGCATAAAGCAGACAGGATTTAGCAGACAACACAGAACTATTAGAATTTTGCCGTGTGTACAAGTAAGCAGCATGTTTCTGTCCTTACATATGTCGACTATTGTATCTAATCACAGCTAGGAAGTACAGAGCCCTAGTAAGTGCCCTGCCCGCCCCCACCCCCATAGAAAAGAGGCAACGTACAGCAAACCAATGAGCAAATGCCCATGAATTCACTGTTACCCTCAGGAACTCTGCCTGGTAAATGCAAAGCACTAACAACTGTTTTGAAAAGTCCTGGTCCGATGACCTCAACCAATTACCTCAATTTCCATGAAAATGATCTGAGTGACTTTTTATTAAAATCTTAAATTTTGTGGACAACAGAAAATAACTAATTAGCATCTTAAAAGTTTGTCAATTTCCTAGAACTTTAAAAAAGACAAACCAAATGAAGCACAAAATTTATCATCTGAAGCAACCTCATGAGAATTAAACTTACTACCTTTAATTCCCAGAAATCACATCATGCAGTTAGCAAGTGTCAATGTTAAAAAAATCACAATTCAAAAGTTTAAAACAATGACTGCAATAGTATTTCATGTATAACGCCTGTGTAACCTCTTTTCCTACGTAATAGTTTTAAAATTCATTTTTCCCTATAGCCCATGGGGGTTAAATTTTATGAAAAATAAGCGTAAGCCTAAAATGTGGATTTTATGGTGAGACCATGTAAATGTTCACTCACTGTATGCTCACTTCAACCTAAAACCAAAAGATAAATACAGAGCATCCTTCTGCCATGGCCATAACTTTCCAACAAAGATAACAAAAAAGGAAAAAATAGCTTTTAATGGCTGTGGCTATTCCTGGTTCATTTTTGCATCATATTGATCTATAATAAAGGGTTTAGGAAGGGAGGGGAAGAAGAGGAGTCTCCAGTTATGGGAAAAATGTACAACTCAGCTCGCACAATGCCTTAGTCCTCCAGCTCACCAGCGCGCTGACCCTCTGCATCTCGGAGTCATTAGCTGGAGTCTCAGCCCTGTCTCCAGGAGGGGGGATTTGAACTCACACACCGAAGTGGGGAGATTCGGGACTTTGAGCATGCCAGACAGAAGGGTCATTCCTCCTTGCTGATGAGGAGGACGCTTGTCCCCTGGGCAGGGGAGAACTGGATGAGTGACTGTTGTAAGACTCAGGCAATAGACGTGCTGCTGACTCAAGAATGGACTCTGACAGCCACCCTGCTTCAGTCCAGCCGCTGTGAGTGCGAGCAGTTTTGGGGCAGCAGCATTGACAGGTACATGCAAAAGTTAGGGGAGAATTGCAGGGAGAGGAGGAGGGAATGAATGGACACATGCCACCGCAGCTCCTTCTGAGACGTATGCATACAAGAAATAAGCATTTTTCCTACTGCGAGTTGATATCATCCCACAGAAAAAAGTTGTGTTTGTGGAAATGCATATTTAGAACACCCACAACATTTCTGAATGGACTTTAAAAAGGGACATGCATTTTAAAAACAGATAGCCTAGACATGGTAAACATCCACATTCACAATACTGCAAAACCCCATAAACTCCCAGAAGTATACACATACACCCATATATGTATGTACATGTGGGTGGTATTCAGCATAAATGACTGTCAACTTAAAATGCCATTCTCTAATTTATATGCAAATTCTACCTCTGGTAAAATAAAAACATATTTTAAGCAGCTTAGAGTGCCAACACATTATTCCCATGAATGATTCCTAGTAAACTATTTATGCCAACTGTGGGTTGGTGTGTTTTTTTTTATGATTTATTGGATGGTGAACGAAACCACTTAAACTATAGTTGTCTGTATGAATCAGTAATTTTCATGTTTCTAATTAAAATGTAAACAGCGTAATGAAGACATCAAGTTTTTAGGCAAATGTCTCTTTCAGTGCCACTTGGGGTATGGTAATTACTGGAGCAGATCTATGGATGCTCCAGAATCCTCTACAAGTCCAGATTAAAAGCATTACTGCTAAACCTGGCTTTTTACACAAGGGAATAGTGTACTCTAACCCATTCCCAGTTTGCTTACAAATGCACATTGGCACTACCTTTAAAACCTGGTCGTTAAAAAGAAAAATCAAAATGGAAAATAACAAATGAAGTAGTTTATATTTAAAATGTTGATTATAAAACATTTACTGGCAATCAAAATGCTGGAACTAGGTCTTTTTGGATTTGATTCCCTGCCATTAGCTTCTTGGAAAAAAAAAAAAAGAAAAAGAAATGAAATGAAAACAACAACCAATGTCTACCCTAAATTTCCAGAACCTAAATCTGAGTCGAGGGGTAAAGGGATAAACTAATTTCAGATTCAAGGACAATGTTAATTTTCAGGGTTTATTTTGTTAAAAAGAACAGTTTAAATGACATAAGTTCACAACATACAAATCAGCAAAATTTAAAATACATAATCCCTGGAATAAAAATATGTCATTTTCTCCTTTCATATTCAAGAATGTGAAAGTGCCTTTGATATGAAGCTGTAATCTGCTTTCATTTTTATTTCAGCATCTATTTCTCTGTGAAATTCGTCAAAATTTATCCTAAAGCAAATGACCTCTTGCACGTGCCTAAGAAAGACATCACCTCTTCTGCCTACAACTGTTAATTGCACTTCTCTCTGAAGCCAATTTTTCCAAGTTAACTAGCAAGCTTGCTTTACATATTTACTACCTAGCACTTGAACAGTGCTTTCTAAAAATATTACTTCTTTAACAACTCCCTGCACACCCCTTGGAACTGTTGTAGCCGCACTTGCAGTTGAGTGGTTATAGCTGAAATCTGCAGTGGTATGAGAAGTCTAAAATGCACACTAAAAGGAGGATTCTCCTTCCCCCTCCCATCCGACCTCTGGACTCAAAGTCCACAGACAGACTGATGTGGCCCATTTTCATATTATTTTTACATAAATGCTAGACAAGCATGTTGCTAAGGTTGGCTGTGGAATCGAAAATGGATAAGAAATGTGAGTGTGTATGGGGTGACGTGAGGCAGAGAAAGAGAGCAATTTTTGCACTGTTATGTTTTATTACTAAAGTAATGTGGACAAATAAATGTATATCCACCAACCTAGGGTCAGAGGGAATGTTTAATCTAAAAGCATTTTCTACCACTTTTCCATCTGAAACACGTATCAGCTCTTCCCCCCCCTTTGGACATAGAGACATAGTATTTTGGGGTGGGGGAGGGGTGAAACGGAGAAAGGGAGGATTTGAAAGAGGCATATTTTGGTGATGTTTAATTTTTTTAACACCTCTGGGGGTTTTCCAAGGGAAAGAAAGCTGATTAAACAAGGCCAAGTGTTTTGCCGGCTTAAGGGTGATATCATAGTTGTGTTCAGTATCAGGAGTGTTGCCAGTACAGGCATCATTTCTATTCGCTTTGTGGCAGAAAGGTAAACACTGGATTGCACTGTGGATTAAAACAATAAGAAATCCTTTTCCTCTCAGGCTTTCAAGGCCGTGTTAATCGGGTGTAATTTTTAATGAACAGTAGCTGCTTGGTACTCATTCAAGACATTTCATTAGAAGGTTATTCATTTAAAAATCAACGTTTCAACCATATCAAGCTGTAACCTTTCTTGAAATGTAAATGAATGGTTTAAATGAGAAGATTAATAAAGAAGGGATGTTCCAATTCCAAGCATGGCATGCTATGTATTTTTAAATTTGTCTATGCCAGATGCTGTCAGTCAGAACAAAAAACTGTCCAAGCAGACAATCTGTGCGTCTGAATGTTGATCATGTTGGAAAGTAAGGGGGGAGGGGGGAGTGTGTCAAGGATTCATGGTCCTTCATCTTTGCAGTAGAGCAAACACGTCTCTCAGTATAGCGACAGACAGCTGCTTCCACTTTCTAATGTGCCCTAACTTAGATCACTGAAAGAATTGTCAGCACTCAGAGAAACACACAAAGATAACACAGCCAGCTGCCAGGGAGGGGAAAAACAGCACAGCTCAGAAGAAATGGGATTTGTTCCATTTGCATGATGCTGCCTCCCTTGGGCCCCTTTCTTTCAAATCTAAAGCACAAAAGACAACACTTAACATATTTGCTTAAAGATGACAACCTCATGTTGATTTCATTTGGATGTAACAGTGTCAGGATTACAGATATAAGAATATATTATATCTGTAACAGAGACTGACAAATGTACCCATCAGTGGAACTGTCTGATTCATCTGCTTATACAGCCATTTTACCATCCCAAGGGTGCCATCTAAGTAGTAACTTTAGAAGACTGAAGGTCTAATTTTATTACACCACATTTCAACCTACTAAACAATATTATTTCTAAAATAGATCATTTTTATTGGAAGTCTCCCTGATGAAAAATCCAGTAGACACCAGAGAATTTATGAACTGTATGGGTCCTTTGAACTCAATATACTGCCCATTTTAAACAACTTCTCATGCTGTCCAGCAAAATCCCAGTATCAAATAAATGAAAGTTAGAATATGTATGTTTTAAGTGTCTAAGTATATTGATATAGTAAACAGATGGAGAGAGAAAGAGAGAGAGATTGATTGATCATATGGACAACTATAAAATCAGTCCTTACCTGGTCTGTTTGAATAAATTCTTTGTAACCACTTCTGTCTATTCCATTATGTCTTTCCTCAATACAGCATCCATACTTCAATAGCAACTCTATGAATAATCATTGCCTGTCAATATCTTTTAGACATATACTCAATCTGATTTCCAGTTAAGGTGCGCTTTAGGCACAGAATACTGTAAGAGAATGACTTAGCGTGGCATTGGCTAGCCACCGGTCATTATAATACGTAACACTCAGGAAGTCATGATTCTGATCTGAAGCTTACATACTTTTATAAATCTTCATTCTGTGTGACTATGGATTTTGACTTTATTTGTTAAACAAATAAATGGATGTAAGATCATGTGATTGGTTTGTTTGAATGTACATTACTCTGATTTGCTAGACTGGAATTATGGGGGCAAGAATAGAGTCACAAGGAGCAGGTAGAGAGGACACAGCCATTCTCTTCACACACGCAGGACAGACACGTGAACGCATGTGCTCTCACACACATAAATGCCTGGGCACATTCAGCCCACAGCCCAGCAAACTGACTTCCCATAATGAAATGCTGGCTCCCTATGCTCCTGCTTTGTCCAAAGGCAGCTCTACTGCATGTTGCTATTTACTGGCAACAGTATAATTCACTCATTTGGTCTTGTTTTATAAAATAGAGTTAACTGCTGTATGTGAAATTTCTGCACAGCAGATGGTTACCAATCATTATTTTCCATTTGTTTAGTTTCTAGTAAGAACAAGAAAAACCGGAGTAGTGAGGCGAAGAAAACTAGCAGCCTGCCTGATAACCCAAACCAGTGCCAGAAGATACATTTAAAAATCACTTTTATCTCTAAATATAATTTTGAGGGATGAGGGAGGTTGTTCTCCCCATCCCCATCCATAAAGGAAAATGCCATTTGAATAATTTATTTTATTTCTTAGTATAAAATCCTCTCGGGTTTAGCCACTATATATATTTTTAAGTGATCAAAGTTTCTAGGAGCAACTTATTATAACCATTAATGTTTGTCATCACCCAAGCTGAAATCACTTTCTTTACCTCTAAGTGGCCCAGTTGTCCAACAGAAAATGGGAAATAGGAGCCATTTGAGGACAAGTACACATGCACAGAAAATTAAGCTGTAAATATCTGGACTAGGTTATTACTGGAATCTGGAAACATCTGGGGCTACAGAACAAGCCGAGCCCCATTTCCACAATGTCCAGGTAATTGCTTAAATGATTTATACCTTACTGTTTCTATTAAAAATGTCTTTAAAGAGAAACATTTGTAAGCTTGGTTCTGCAATAAAAACTAGTATCTGATTTCACTTGCACAAAATGTTGTGAAAGATGCTCCACTCTTTCAAGGACGTGTGCATGACTGAACTAAGCCTTGGACAAAGACTGAGTGCTAAAAGGAGGCATGGCTGGTCACTCCAAGAAAACAACCTTCTCAGGAAAGCAAATTTTCAGGGGCTTATTTGCGATTACTTTTTTATTCTAATGCAAAGAATCCATTAAAAAATCTCCCTTCATGCACATAAGACAAATATATTCAAGCCATTGTAGAGTGAACAATACTGTAATATCCATTTTTAATTTTAGTTTTAACTAATTTCATATAAGCGAGGTTTACTGATCTCGAACTAAAGACTATGCCAAACCTATCTCTAAGGAACAAATAAGTTCCAGCTCCTGGCCCACCTCCTGGGCCACTTAGTTAAGAATCTGGAGCGAGGTTTAAATTGGCTCACTTCAATGGCGTCCGATTAGAGCTGCCACCGGTCCATTCCCAAGGAAAGCACTGTCCACTCTGTCACCTGTTTCACGGGTTGCTCTACTGAACACACACAAGTGCACACACACAGCTGTATTCCCTTGAAACAATTTTAAGTTTCATTTCAGATTTTAAACCAAGAGGACAAATAAACATCCTATTCTTTATGAATTAGACCTAACTAGAATTTGAATCACTAAAAGCTGTCAACTATGCTTATGAGGGCAACTAAATAAAAGAGGGGGCAAGAAAACAAACCCTTGACCAATGGCTTTTAACCAGGGCTCCTACTGTGTGGCCACCAACTTACATTGCTATTCTCTCTAGGCAAGCACTCCTCTTCCTCTCCGAGAGGACTGAAGGAAAAATGGCTGATGTTTTAGGTGTGAAGAATCTGTATACAGACCTTCAACTGAGTTTAAAACCCCAAAAATGTCTCATCAAGAACCAGGTAGAATTTTACGCCCACACCTTTTAAATCTTTCCTTGCTTTAGTATGGTTGTTGGCAAGTCACCATCATAAGGTTTTACAATTCATAGTTATTACTCTCAACTTCATGGATTTTAATTTATGTTTAAGCAAGTCTAACTTGCTTGAAGTTTATTAATCGTTTCCAGGAACCACCAAAAGAGTAGATTTAACAAAGGACCTAAATAGATTGTTGTAGCCAAACTGTAAAAATGCTTTTGTTACTTTTAACATAAAGTTTCACAACCTTTATTATTGTACCTACAATATACTATCCTTCTTTACTACTGAAACTCTTTGATGAAGATATCATGTTTGCATGTAATTAAGCAACATTTGTCCAATGTAGCTTATTTAATGGCATGTCTTTGTAATAATCCAGGTTCAACAGTCAGTGCTGTAGGTATTTTCTTCTATGTAATGGGAGATCAATCTAGATTTCAAAATGAAATGGTAAGATAGTATCTAGAAGTTTTCGAATCTGAATAGCCCAAACTGGAAGAAAACTATTGAGTTTGCAGTAATGGTTATCGGTTTCCTTAGTGAAACTGTGTTTTTAAAAGAATTACAACAAAGCTTTTTTTTTTTTTTTTGAGTTCTGTCACGCAGCCTTATGAACAAGTGCTGTTCTCTGGTACATCTATCCTTATGTTCAAATACACAAATATAACATAGAAACCTTGTAAAACACTGTGACTAACTCATTACAATTTCAACATTTGGTCAAACT
Organism: Trachops cirrhosus; assembly: GCA_028533065.1. Classification (NCBI taxonomy): domain Eukaryota; kingdom Metazoa; phylum Chordata; class Mammalia; order Chiroptera; family Phyllostomidae; genus Trachops; species Trachops cirrhosus. The sequence goes on along the minus strand of CM052541.1, from coordinate 53,113,360 downwards.
GAATTTCCCTTGGAAAATTTTGTAATGCTATTTGTTGTAACATTAGTGACAGGTTTGAAAAAGAAACTGACCCTTCCACAAGCACACAAACCAAACTGGTAATGCGACTGAACCTTAGAAGACAGGGTCATTGGGTGTAACCCCAACTAAATTGTTTACTGCCCAGTATTTAGTACAAAATAAATGAATAGTGTCATACACTAAATATAGAACAAAAATATGCCAGCTGAAATGCAACCAAAAATGTTCGCAAACTACAGAGTAAACAAAAGTTATCCTATCGACTGTAGATCAGCTAGTTTGCAGCATCTCACATTTTATTACTATAAGCACCATCACTGTTTTGAGCACTTCCCAGCACATATTTGCACACTACCTACTTACCATAGAAAGAACAAAATAGAAAGGCGTGCCTTAAGAGGCACCGATTTCCCACGTTCAACTGAAAGCTAAATAACCAACTGCCAATCAGTCCTATATTGGTAAGAAGTTGATTTCGTCTTCTCATCCAATATTTTATGATTCTAAACCTTCAAACGTTTCTGGCAGAAAGCACAAAAAGAAAAAAATTTAAATATGGAGAGCTTACTGATTTCAAGCCATTTGTTACTGCCTATAATCAAAATACACTATAGATTTTTGTTTTTTATTTTTTTAAAGATATCATTACAACATTCTGTCTTTATAAAATAGTTTAAATATTCTCCTACCCAGAGATGTAAAAAATAGAATAAGTGAGTATAAACTTTTTTTTTCAGGTACATAATCATAAAACTATTTTTCAAGGTTATAAAGTCTTTTGGTAATTAAATTACATGAAGAATATAGAAATTTCATTTTTAAATGAAACATGCAATTTTAATATAATTGTTCCTTAAATATTTTTAAAAGCATCTACCCACTTTTTAAAACTAAGATTAATACAAATATTAACCAAGTGAAAGTCTCCTACATTTTTATCAATTCAACTCACCAAACATTTATTAAACACTTATCATGGATCTTGCACTGTATAGGAAAGGAGACTAAAAATTTAAAAAAGTGATTTCAATGTGATATGCTCTCAGAGAGTTTATAATTTCATATATAAGAGATGCAAATGCCCAGCAATCTACAGTAGGTGCAAAATTATGGCAAAGTATTGAAAGAAGATTTTTTATGTGCTTAGGGAATATCAAGAAATGGATCTTGATTGGGGGTGCTCAGGGAAGTTTACATAGATGATGCAACATTTGAGGTAGCTATCAAAGTTATGGGAGTGTTTCCACAGGTGGAGAAGAGCATTCCAGGGAGTAAGAAGAAGATGAACAAAGACTAATGATGGATACAATGGATAACATGGATTGCTTTTGGTTTGGCAAAGATCCAACTTTCATACTAATCTATATAGACAGATATAGATAAAGATGGATGATAGATAGATATAGATATAGATATAGATATAGATATAGATATAGATATAGATAAGATATAGATAGATAGGGATTGGAAGTTCCTAACTCCACTACCAATTAAGTTAATGTGCTTGTCAGTCAATTTATATCATTTACTGGGAAAAAGCATTGGCTGAGTAATACTCATCAACTCTCAAGATACAAGAATTGCTGACACATTGCTTAGAACCAATTAGTAAGCATATTAATCAATGGTCACCATCCCTCTGAAGGGCTTAACAAAGTGACAAATCATCCTTGAGCTTCCTTCATTGTTACCAAGACAAATTCTGGAATTTCTTAAGCAGACAAAAGATCTTTTCCATCAGCCCCTGGTCACTAGCAAGGTTCCAAGTTACTCAAGCTCATTAGTCCATGACCAAGCAGTCAAGAATTATATAAAACTGGAAAAAATCTTAATATTCATGTGATCGACTTGCCTTGTATAAAAAAGTAAACTGAAGCTCAGAGAGGTTGAGTGATTTACCAAAAGTCACAAACATGATAGACTGTTGACTTCTACTGACACTTCCGTCACCACAGTCAGCTTCCTGAGTTACTGCTCCAGCCTGGTGGCAATGCCCTCAAGATACTTCAAAAACTGTTGTTGAATTTTAGTCAGATAATGAACTACCTCTAGTCCATATCATTAGTACATTCAATTTGGAATAGATTATCTCTACTTTTTATTACTTCAAACCAGAAAGAATGATTTTTTTAAAAAACAGCCAAAACATTTAAGATTTCATGTATAAATTTTTAGTTCAGAGAAGTGGTTCTCAATCTCAACATGCATCAGAATCACTGGGGGAGCTTGAGAGAGGCTGTTCATCTCCCAAACTGCCATTTAACTGGTCTGAGACAGGGCTAGACAAGATGTGTTGTTTGGTTGTTTAGACACAAGCTAGCATTTACAGAGCAGATACATAAAGTGTACCTTTGCTCAAATCAAATCATATCTATCTACTTTAATGACTTGAACTCCTTATAATTTTCCAAAACAAGCCTTAAAAATGGTATACCTCAACCCTCAAAGGATGTTTTTCTGTAACTTCATTTGTTGCCTAACCAAATTGAGTATGCCAAGGGAGAAAAAGAGCCTGAGAAATATGAATCATCTTTAAAGACATGTATATTTTTATACTTTTTCAAATTATGAGTGGAAGAAGGGAGAATAATTGGTTTAACTGGTATAATCACAAATTCCATATATTCAAGATTTGATGTATAACCTACCACTTAAAAAACTAAGAATATATTTTGTTTACATTATAGTGCTATTTGCTATTTAATATGTATTAGTCACTAATCCCTAATAAATTATCAGTTTTCTCATATAATTTTATTCAGATGTATTTATTTTCCCCCTTCATCGAACTTACTGGGGTGACACTGGTTAACAAAATTATACAGGTTTCGGGTGCACGATACCACAGCACATCCTCTGTACACTGCATTGTGTCAGGCCCCTTACATCATCCTTCATCCCCCCATACCCTCCTCCACTCTACTCCCACTGCCCCGCAGCCAGTCACCACACTGCAGTCTGTGTCCCTGATATTTTTCTCTTTTTTTGGTGCTCAATCTCTGCATGCCCCCTCCCAGCCCCCAACCCCCCTCAACAGCTTTCAGCCTGCTCTTTATCTGTGAGACTGTCCCTACTTTGCTTGTTCATTTTGTTCATGAGATTCCACATATGTGTGAAATCATGTGGCACTTGCTTTCTCTCACTAACTTATTTCACTCAGCATAATGTCCTCCAGGTTCACCCATGCTGTCACAAAGGTAAAATTTCCTTCTTTATATGGTCACGTTGTATTCCATTGTGTAAATGTACCACAGTTTTGTTTATTATTTTTTTAATCTACTCACTTGGGCTGCTTCCAAATCTTGACTAGTTTAAGTAATGCTGCAAACAAATACAGGAGTGCATATATTCTTAAATTGTCATTATCATTTTTAGTAGCAGTCACAGGCAAACAGTCCTTACCCTTAGCTTTCCTCATCAACGTCCCTAATTTCTTTTTCCTTTAGCTATTTCCCCATTCCCACAAGTTGGCTTTCACCTTCTGTCCATGCCAATAACTGTTGCTATACTTTCCTCCCACCACACAATTCAATATCCTTTTAATTAATGCAAGCTACCTCCTCCTGATCGAAATACCATATTCCAATGGAACCAGTAAAATTTGATTTTCCAGCTGATGAAGTAATAAGCAGTCCTACAGATAAATACTAAAAAACAAAAATTCAACCCCTAAAAACAGTACACAGGTATGGGTGAGACTGGATCCCAGCACTGGGAGGATAGATGAGTCAGCAAGGTTCTGGATGAGTTTGCAAATAGCAAAATAGGAAGAAAACATTTGTCTCCCTGGCATGAAGAACATGGACAAATGCACACTCGGCTGGTATAAATGATTGATAAAGATAAAAATATATGCATTTTAGATACACATGTGCATTAAATTACATATCAGCAACACCTCCCAGATGATACCTTAGTAATAGTGGCATTCCGGTACCGTAGGGTAGATTTCAAGGAAATAGTATTATATTGGGGTAAAATTGGGGATTTTTACCCATCATTATGAACAAACCTATACCATATGTTGTACTCTTCTCACTGGTTATTTCTTAAAACAAAGTACAAAATAGTTTCCTCTTAGGTTCTTTTTAGTTTGGGGCTAAAACAAGACAAAAATAAAAATAAAACAAGCATTAATGCCTTGTGTGCACTTATTCAGGAGCTTATTAAAAGAACAAAGCATGATAAAGAACTTTCAATACTATATTTTTTCCTGATATTTTGACTGCTTTAGTGTTAATGGTAGAAATTTCATGTCCCTGTTTTAAAAAAAAGTCCCCAAAGGAATGGTGCATATATACTGAATTTTTCTTTCTAGAAAGACACTAGCTCAGTCTAAGCATCTATTTCTGAATAAGATTCTTTAGTGCTATACTATTTTAACATTGATAAGTAAATTCATACTGATGACTAGTTGATTACTACTCTTAAAATTATATAAAGCGTATTTTCCAATTATGAAATAAATCATTTAAATGTACATTCTTAGTGCATTTAAAATCTTCCCAGAGAAGGAACAAGCATTGTTCATGTAGAGATATAAAATGCCAAAGCTGGTGGTATTTTATATCCTTCTAGTTGGTCAGACAAGGATACTGGGTCCCCATTTGGGGACCCTGTGACTATATTTGGGTCATATCAGTATTCCACTTAAAAATGTTGCTTAATCACCTGAATAATGCAAATGAAAATATCTCTTTAAAGGAGAACTTTGCATCAACACTACTGGCTAGGATACCACAGAAGATGGGAGTGGGTGGGGAGGATTAGATCCACATCTTTTGTAAATTGGGCCTAAAATTGACTCCAGATTTGTGACTCGTGAACAGAAAGTCAGTTTTAATACAGATGTGCTTTAAAAAGTAAAAAATGGCTATTATTCTTAACAAGTTACATATTGGGTATTATTCTTTGAAAATGACTCATAAAATATCTTTTTAAGTACTTAAATTCATTAATATGTTCTACTCTTTTACTTCTGCTTGAATATAATTTTTCATTTTCCAGGAAAGGATGCATTTTCTAACTAACCCCTTTAACCTAATTACTCATAAGGAAAATGCCAAAAGCGTTCCTGTTCCTGACATCGATACCTTCACAAAGAAATATATCTGTGCACATAGACACAAGCTTATTCCATGTAGTTCATCAAAACTGTAATTTTTATTTAAAAGATTCCTTTAGGTCCATGTAATTCCTAGCAGTAAAATTTATCAAAAGCATGTAAAAGTTTGTAACTAGTAAGAATGCCCTACCCATATTATTTCTTCATCTATCTACTTAAACTCAAAAATATTGACTTATTAAGCTTAAAAGAGTAATAATACTCTGTTTGTTTAGTTGTCTTTGATCAAAAATGGGGGTGGTAATGAAAATGTCTTCTATCCTAAAGGGAACCTTTTATACTACTTAGAATAATTATCTTATAAGATTAAAATCAGTGAATCATACCTAATTCAAGATTTATAATGTAGCATCATTCCAGTATATGATGTAAGAGAAAGAGTTCATATTTTTAACTTCAATTTGAAATGGAATGGGAGAAGAAGTGAATAGGAAAGAAACAAAACAGCTATTCTGGGCACACCAATGCACTATATTGGCACATATTTAACCAGATTACAGGTTTAATCCTTTTTAAAGCCAAACACTTACCATGAAAATATAACATACTAAAGCATAGAAGGTGGAAGTAGAAGGATCCCAATTTAAATTATATTAAAGAATTATTAGATAGGTTATATAACATTAAACCATTAAAAACTATGTATTGTGGCCCTGGTTGGGTACTCAGTTTGTTATTACATTATCCTGATATGCCAAGGTTTCGGGTTCAACCCCCAGTCCAGGCATATCCACGAATCAACCAATCAATCCATAAATAAGTGGAACAATGAATTGATGTTTTGCTCTCTCTCTCTAAAAATCAATATTTTTTTAAAAAAAGAAGACTCACTTAAAAATTGTATTGTGGCTAACTATTTATTAAAATATTTCAAGTGTACTGTGTCTTTAATGCAATGGCTCCTAAACAGTGGGATGAATTTATAATTAAATGGGATGCCAGTGTAATATTTATTTCCAAGCTTTCTTTCATTAAAGTACATGTCAACTGAGAGTGCAATGCCTTGTTCTTACAAAGGGCAAAGAATTTTTTCTTCTTAGGAGGTCTCATATATAGTATTTTTCTTCATGAAGTCTAACAAGTCATTCAAAATAAGTTCCATTTTTTCTTCTTCAGAAATATCTTTAAAGCCCCCCATCCTCACCCCAGTCTTGGATTACATAAATGGATAGTTGCTTCTCTGAGGTCTTTGATATTTCCCTTACTGGCAGAGTCATCTGATGTGAGAAATATCTTTTGAAAATAAATGGTGCAACTTCAAGTGCACTCAGATCCATTACTTGCTGGACATTCCATCGTATCTCAGTTTTGATTTGAAAAAGCTGTTTGACTTCAAAACTTAGTTTTAGGTATCTCAATATGAAGCTTGATCTCATTGAGAAGTATCTTGGGAAGCAACAACATAATCGTTTTGTCCATCCATCAACACAAAACGTTCACAGCAAAGGGGAAAGAAGTCACAGAGGGTGACTACATGGCTCAGGGGGACCGGGGCTATTCCCATCCAAGTTCAGAAACCAAGTTCACAATTTGAATATAACATACTGCAAAGTTATATTATATTTATATGCAAAGAGTTACTTTTCACCTGTACCACATCTGTCACCACATTTGTACAACTACACTGCTGCTACTGCTATAACAAGACACTGATTTTTGTATTTGTCCCTCTCCCCTGACTAGCATTCAGAGTAGTGTTTTCTTTTTCTGTAGTGAAGATTTTCTGGTTTTAGATAATTTAGGATTTCACATTAAAAATACTTATTTTACTTGTGCTTGAAAACAGGCGTGGCAGTGTTGGTGCATGCCAACTAAGAAACTCTCGGGTTCTTATCACAAATCTTACTAAAATGCTCCCCCCTTCCCAATCATCCTGCACCTGAGGAATACATACATAAGTGATACCTGTGTGCAAACAATGACAAGATACAGAGTTTCTTTGAAGAATATTTGCAAAATTCATGTGATATATAGGAGCCCGTATCAAACAAAAGGCAACATGAGATAAGGAAAATGTTTAAGTCACCACTTCATGTATATAAAAAGCAGAAGATACCTAAAGATCCATTTTCCCATCAATTCTCTTACTTGATGACCTTTAGCATCTCTTTAGGCAGAAGCACATGGAATCATTGCAGAACAGTCTGCCTCTAAGTAGGAAACCCAGTGACTTCCATAAAGCAGGCCCTAGATAGAAGTTTGTGGGTCATAAAGGCAGAGCTAGCTTCACTGCTCCAAGTCCTCTGAAGGCCCACGGGGCCCCCCCACACGGAAGGGCCCTGCACTTGGTTTCATGCTCCACTGATGCTGTCTCAAAATTCTTAATACTTTTTGAACAAGGTGCCCCACATTTTAATTTTGCAGCAAGCACCAGAATTGCACAGCCAGTTCTAGGTGAAAGTGACAATATGTGTTGACAGTAAAAAAAAGAACAGCAAAAAGTTTACACCAACATCTAGAGATCAATGGCTTTACATTATCTGCTTTTAAATTTTTATTTTGAATGTTATTGTTTCCACAAATAATATTTCCACACAAAACAAAGCACACAAGTAGAGGTCACTCATTCTCAGATGAGTTGACTGTCATACATATACGGCATTTAATCAATTTTTAGTTGCTTAAAAAGCATCCAATTGATGTACGGCAAACAGTTGAATTGGGAAAAATAAGATGTTTTTTCTGGTGGGTGAAGTAAAATTCAGTTTCTGTTCTTTTGTCAGAAATATATCCACAAGTGGAATAGAATAACTATATGTAAAGGATCTGAATAAAGCTATTTTCTACATTAAGATACTGGGGAAAAGAAAACATTTTATATGTGCTATACACGATGTATTCTGTAGTAAATTTTTTTTTCTTTTTACGTTATATATCACTAATAACTTTTAACAAAAGCTATCCATGATATAAAAATGGGAACAAAATCCTAATAAGCTGAAAATTTTCTAAGATTATTTAAAAAATACTTTCTAAAAAAGATTTCCTAGTATAAAAACATACATACTTAAGTTGGGTTGCAGTGTTTAAAAAAGTTTAACTTTGGGCTTTCATATAATAAATCATCATTCTACTTTCAAAGTATATCAGTTTTAAAAATGCTTGGAGGCAGCGATACTATCTGTGCTTTGTGAAAATCACGGTAGCTCAAGTATAAATAAACATATCTATTATATTTATATTTAACATAAATATGTCTGATTAAAATTCTCCTTTGAATTTACGGCTTCTAATACACCCTGAAATGACAGCCTACCATATGCAATGTTAAGTAAAGTGTCAATATTCAAGTAACAAGACAACAAGCAGATTTGTTGCATGAAATATGTAAATATTATTAAGAGAAAGGGCCATATGAGATCTCACGTTTCGAGGGTTTCTGATCACCTATCTTTTTGTGCTGCCTCAGTCTCTCAGCCACAACCATCCTCAACAGGTACCTTACGCATGTGCTGTGCTGAGGCAGAGCTTCCTGAGCAGGCATCCGTGGTGCTGTCCTAAGGAGACTCAGCATACCCACCTGCTCTTGATTTGTTTCAAACTCATCGGTTCAATTTACTCTCACCCTTGTCTAGCCCTTATTTCCACTATATGCATTTCTTGTAGCAAGCATCCCTCAAGTACAACTGCCATTTAAATGATACCATCAAAAACATCAAAAGGACCACTAATCGACAATAATGCCAGAGCACCTATGCTTGCAATTTCTACCATAAGCTAAATGAAAAGTTAATAATAAAGAGACAAGTTTAGGAAAAAAAAGTAATAAAATTATAAAATCCAACCATGAGAAGTACTTGATAAACAGGAATTTGTTTTCAGTTTTTGAAAAAAAAGTCTTTCATTTTTAACAGACAAAAACTTTAGATAGAATACACGGGTGTGAGATAGGGAGGGAGAGATAAGAGATAATTCAAAGCTGGAATAATTTTTGAACCTGCAGTCTTCCAGGTAGTTCCTAAAAATATCTTCTAAGTTTAATTGTTTTTAATAAAATACTAGCTTTTGTATATCCCAAAAGAAAGTGACAATTATATTATTTTTTTCATTAAAAACAAATTTTGCATTATTTACTGTGCCATTTATTGTGGTTTATCAATGACTCAAGATAGAAAAGCATATATGCTGATTGATCAAGTCTTATTGATAAGTAGCATTTGTCAATATTTCACACAAATGTCTGCAGAATAATTTTTCCCAATCAAAAATTCATAAATCAACTTAAATCCCTGGTAATTAAATTTATTAGCTCTACAACAATAAATGTGGTACTTTATAAAAGTAGTACGTGACATCTGTACTCAAAAACATATTGATCAATGGCAAAACAGCAAACATTTCCATTAAACCAGGTTCTAGGAACAAACTAGAAAATACAAAACATGAGAGCCTGCGATTGTTTCAAATATATGTAGCAATTCTGCTGATATGGGACCAATGAAACTGATTACTTAATGAGGCAATCATTCAAGGCATCTAAACAGACAAAAATAGGGAATCATTAGCATAGTCATCTTCACCTTCAGGTAAAATTTTGAAAAATGCTGCAGACACCATAAACTTTTGGGATGTCTCATACATGGAGAGTAGGATGACAGCTGGGGGGGCAGTGAGGGGGTGGAGGGATTGAGCAAAAAAGGACTTGTGGACATGAACAACAGTGTCGTGATAGCTGCGGGGCAGGGGTAGAAGGGGACTAAATGGGAAAAAAATACAATAAAGATTAAATTAAAAAAGACAATGAAATTTTAAATTCTAAAAGGTAACAGTCCAAAATTCAAAGGAAAAAGATTTTACCTATGATGATCTTATTAATTTATCTTCTCAGATAGCAAATATTTTAAACTCTCTTAGAAATTTCAAGTTTTCTAAAGATTTTTCTCTACAGATTCTTGGAAATCCTACTTTTTTTCTCCCCTCTGGCCACACTCTTATGCTATCGAAAAGTAATTAATGAAATTTCTGCTCTCCTGTATGTCTGTCATAAGTACCTTGCCTACAAAAAGATTTTCAAAATTCCTGTCTAACATGAATAAAAACAGAAAAAAAGGATTTTCTTTTTATGGAAAAAATGGTACTGGAAACTTAGCAGCTGGAGTCTTTAATATAACTAAAGAAAAACACTCTATGTTTTCACTCAGAAGATATCAGAGATAATTTTAAGAATCTTACTGATTTGGTACAGGGAGGAGAAAGAAAACTATTCTGTTTTCAAAAAAATAAAAAAAAGATGGTTCCTGAAATAAATCCAAAGAGACCCTATAAACTGTCTTTTTAAGAAAGGAGAAAAGCAAGTCAACTCACACACACAGCTTCCAAACAGAAGTCTTAGCTTCTTCCAGGAAAACAACAATGAGACTTTATTACCCTGCTATGATTCTTTCATTTCAGACATGATTAATTAGCAAGTATTACACTTCCCAAAACTCCCACCACACTCTTTGTGGTCTGTCAGCCTAGATGTGGATAGACCCGTATGAACTAGCAAGCAGCCACCAACAGTATAAGACAAGTATCCAAAAACTCGATTTCAAAGAAGAAACACTTCTCTCATGTCTTTGCCCTCCAAAATGAAGCAGGCTGCTTTTAACAGCTTTCACAGACACACACACACACACACACACACACACACACACACACACAGAAAGAAACCACATTTTTTAAACTTGGTCATTTTCTTAATAATACCTTTTAACACTTGAATAACACATGCAACATACTCAGTATTCAAGAATATATAGCATATTTAATCTGTTACCTACCTAAATTTTTAAGTTGAAGTTCTGAAAGCCTTGGGAGTCCATGTAGTTTATACTGATAACCATCCACAGGTACAATTAATGAACAATAGACACGATGTGAGCAAGCATAGTTTGGGGAGATGGTTTTTATAGAAAAATGTTTACGTTCCAAATAATAGCCAGTGTGTCACACATGAAATGAAGACAGGAAATAGAAATGAAGCATTAAAAGAGGAGGAAGAAAGGAAGAGTGCAACTCTAAAATTTGAATGAATGAAAACTCTGATCTCTGCAAATTGCTCCGAAACACATTTTCAAGATAATTTTTCCTTTAATGCAATCTATTTTCAAAATGTCCATGTGAACCAAGAAGCCAGCCATAGCTGAATGCACTATAAATATATATTTTAACAACCAGCCATTTATAAAGGCTGGGGTTTCCCCTTCCACCTTTCTTTCAACTGTTGTGCCCAAAAAACTTCACACATAGTACAATACTAATAAATAGATCTTGGTTCCAGGAAACATTTTTAAAAAACCTATTCTGGTCTAAATATCCTTGCTTTTTTTCTGTTGTATTAAATTTAGGATCAAAAACATCAAAGCAGCTTCCACCTCGGACCTAACTTTTAGAGGATCAATGTGACAAGGCAGTCCCTGATAGATGTTTCTCTTGATAAACGACTTGTTCAAAAGAGACATTGTAGCTTTCATTTCCTGACCACAACACACTTTTAATTTGCAACAGCAGAGCTGCCAGAGTGTCAGCACTTGCCCACTTTCCAGCCTTTTAGGTTTGTAGCTCTGGTTCCTTTAGGCCACACATTTGAGACACAATCTAAAAATAATCAGAGTAACAGAATTACAAAATAGGAGCCATTAATGCCACTTTGAACATACACACAAGTATCTACTTTATAGACATATATATTAACTTTTCTTCCCAGAATTCTAGTGTATGATAACAAGGCTCCTGAGTGAACATCAGTTGCACAACAGGCATTTAAACACTCAGGGAAATAAATTATGTGACTATTATTTAATAGTATGTAGAGCCTGGGTGGGGGGCAATTTACACACACAAATCTGCTCTTAAATGTCATGAATTATTTGATTGCCTAAACCAATGTGTTTTTTATGTATTATTGCAATTATTATTATTATTACTACTACCCAGAAATCACATTTAAAGTATCAATGAGGTAAACAGTCAAACCATCCAATTTCTTCTCTCAGCACATTGTCTGAGCTCCAATTTAAAATTTATAAATGTAATATCCTCCTCATCACAGGCAGCAGCCCAATCTGCTCTGAATATATATTACAGCTTTAACATCACAGAGGGAAATCGCCCATCTGGCAATCCCATTCGCTCCAACAGCTCCGGGGAAAGAAAAGCTGTGCTCTCTCCTCCTTAAAACATTTCTCAGGGCAAATTATGTGCATCTAAAATAAACAGTCTTCTTATTGATCGCTTCAAAGTCAACAAGTTCCAAATGCAAAATTCAATCAAATCTTTCCTATCATGTAAGAGCGGTGTGTGTTTAGCTCGACAGTCACCAGAGTCCACCCAGAAGTGTATGTCGCGGATCGGCTCCTGTGGTCTCTTTCCTTGTATTCACATTTGTGTTATGAGAGAGCAGTAACCACAGCCACATTACAGACCCCTGGCAGCTTTGCCCCACTGCTATTTGTTTCTTTCATATTCTCCCTTTCCTTCTTTCTCTCTTTTCAGGGTGAATGCATGGTGGTAGGACAGATGTAACAAAAAAGAAACAGTTTAAAGTGGACGGTATCCTTTGGTTATGCAAAATACTTTTAGCATCTTTTTGTTGTTGTTGCTCCCTCTTAGTCTTAATTGAATATCACAAAGTATACACACGGCATGGTCACAAGAGCTATTGAAAACCCCCTCTCACTCCATTTATCTGACCTTTTTTTTTTTTGAAAAGAAAGAGGAAAGAGCGATTTCAAACAAAGTAAATTTCAGTGCCTGATTATTTAATTCTGTCACAGGTTAAAAGTAAAAAGCGCTGACAGACAAGTGAATGGCAAAGCAAAGAAAAAAAAATAACTACCACTGTTCCTTAAAAGGTATTAAGGACTTTAAGTAATCAAAATATATTTTTATTTTCATGTAAAAGATATCCCTTCATAATTCACTCTCCCCCCAAAAGAAAACCACACACACTTAGAAGAACTGATTACTCCATAAAGTGCAATCATTGAGAGAGCCGATAGTCCAATTGCATTAATAGATTGAGAAAAAAATTCACCCAGTTCTGTGTGTGTACATATATATACTTTCATTAGTAAGCAGTCTTCCCCACACTCCCGCCCTTCCCCTTCCACCCAGCCCCCTCCCCAAAAAACCCCACACTGAGTTTAACTAATTTACATACCATTTGACTTCAGTGATTATATAGTGCATTACTAGTAACATGCAACTTTGGGATTACAGCTAAAACCGATAAAAGTGGATTCCAGTAATCTAGTAATAAACTGAAATATATAAATAAGTGATAGCAAAAATAAACAAGCATTTGGACAGGTTAAAATATACATATTTTTTAAAAGGAATTATATATCATAAGCATTTGCTTCCCAAGCAGAATTTTCAATGGTTTGATCATGCTATTTAATTTCTCTTTCCTATTTAGATGCAAAGGAAGTAAATTCCAAAACTGACATACCATAAACACTGGTGCTACTGATCATTTCTTGCTGGCAGCACAAAAAGCTGAATTGGATTTCTCACAAGCAGGAATTCCAAAGGTTGCTTTTCATTAAAGCCACTTTTCCTCTCAGCTATCAAATGTCACTGCCTTGAAACGTGGGCCCTTTCGTCAGGTATTCATTTAACCTACATGCATATAATTAAGGGGGAAAGCAACATCAACAAAAAGGGGATCTCAGATCACAGGAGAAGAAAGAAAGGAAAAAAAGCACAGGACCAGGAATGCAAGTCCATGTCAATTTCACTCACTCCCATTGAAACTAACAAGAGCTCCGGGGAGGATGGTAATAGGATCAGTGGATTGTATATACCATTAAATTATACATCTTTCTCTCCCGTTCCTTGCCAACAATACGCCCACCACGCTGTACCCCCTCCAAGATGATGTGCTTACATTTTTCTGCAACCGATCTGCTGACATTTTCACGTCCCTCCAGCCACGAGATTGTAATTTAACCTCAACTTTTTGTGTGTGCAAGATCCTTATTTACACTTCTTATTTACTTAGAAGTTAGTTCCCGAAGAAAGTCTAGCCCCACCCTATGGCTCCGCTTTCTTATTTTTTTTTATTTTTGAAGTAAAAAAATAGTAATAAGTAAGCCCAATATAGCGGAAAACGAGATTCTTGCCATCGCGAACTCTTAATCCCACACTATTGTTTCAATGATTAAGCAGCAAAAATATGCATTATAATGTTTCATTGCTACTTTGTACAGAGAAATTAGACAGCAGGTTGGCGTACAGAATATAAACGAGTGCAAATTAAATTTAATGGTTACGACACAACTCGAAGATCTCTTTTTATTACAGGTCTTGGATTTATTTATATTCTTTTAAAATAAAACAAACATAAACAAAAACAAATTTAAACAGATGGTAGGAAACTACGAAGCTCCTCTTACCTGAACGCGCGGAGCGAAAAGCCGATAGGTTAGCGTAGCATCGATCCGATGTGTTTGCTGATGAATGGAAGCTTGGGTTAAGTGAAGGTGCCTATGATTTGAAATCATTCCAAGTTTTTGAAGGGAAGACGGACTGCAGCCTCTGCCATGTTGGAATTTCAAACCCAAAACAGCTGCTTGGAAGGAGCCAGCATGCCAGAGGCTGGGCGCAGGCGCAGAGCGCCACCGAGCCAAATTCAAATCACTTTCACACTAAGAGCCAAAGATCAGTTTTCAAAGGAGAGAGGGAGAAAGAGACGGAGGCTGCCGTGAGGGAGAGAAGACGGGAGGCAGTGGCGAGAGGCGGGCAGTGGAGAGAGACGGACAGCGGGAGGACCGCGAGGGAGAAGCGCACGGAGTCCGCGGAGCTGAAGGGGGAGAAAGGGAAGCGGGAGGCGAGCGGGCGAGCGAGCGAGCGAGCGAGCTAGAGACGCGCCAGAGATTCATGGGCAGGGAGGGCTCAATGGCCGCGCCGCGGTGGCCGGCCGGCCGCTCGGGTCATGTTACACGGCCCGGGCCGCGGCGGCTGCCCAGCCTCCCCGACGCGCTCACGCGGCCCGGAGGGGGCCCCGAGGTCATGATTAGGAGCTCCGGGACCCGGAGCTCTCTCCGCCTGCAGTCTGAGGCGGCCCAGCCTGGGGAAAGGGGAGTAATGCCTTACGGGAAAGGGGCCTTTCCTTCCCACGCGTGACCAGCCGGCCTTTGCGCTCCCCAGCCAGCCTTGGAGGGCCCAGGACAGGGTTGCGCGGCTCTCCGGCCCGCGGACCCCTCCCTGACAGCTTCTGGCCCTCTCTACAGCTGCAGCCCGTCCACCCTTAGCCACCCTTCTGGATTCCGCGCACAGGACAAGATCTGCCCCTGTGAGCCGGGACCTCACCCACACTCTCCCCTGGGCCCCCAGCACCAGCCAGAAAATGACTTTATTGGCCAAGAATGGGCAACTTCGGGGGAGAAATCCGAAGGAACCCCATTCTCCTCCCCCGCCTCCCTGTGAATAAATAAAATCATAAGTGTCTAGGTGTGCGGTCCATTCTCGCGCTCCCTAGCTCCCCTCCCTACCTCCCCCAGGCGGCTTGAGCAGGGGACGCAGCGCCTGGGGGCCCCGGGTGCGGGCTGCTAGTGCGCAGGCAGAGATGTTAGGCTGCTTTCC
Source organism: Trachops cirrhosus (assembly GCA_028533065.1). Lineage (NCBI taxonomy): Eukaryota > Metazoa > Chordata > Mammalia > Chiroptera > Phyllostomidae > Trachops > Trachops cirrhosus. Next base: position 53,097,645 of record CM052541.1, on the reverse strand, counting down.
CAGCCCCCTTCTAGGGAGCAATCTGGGACCTAGGAGTGGGAAGAGAGTAGAGTCTTTGTAGTGCTGGGAGCTGAGGAAGAATGAAATGTGCAGTTGAGTATGTTGCTCGCATCCCAGGGAGCAATGCAGTGCTGATTGTCTGTTGCTGAGATAGCCTTTTGTTCGGAACATAAGGTTTAAGAAACACACACGTTTTGTGGGTTCTCTTGTTAGATGTAAATGTGCTGCATCCAGATGCTTACCATGCAGTGTAAGCTCAGTTGGGTTACTAATCACCCCGCCCCACCCCATACAACCAGGATCATTTGAATGGGAACCTCATTCAGACTTCTAGGCTTAAGTATTGCCTTCAACCTATTTCATTCTAGACTAGCCAACCATCCAACTTAGATAATAAAGCAAACAATAACATTTGATCATGATGTCTACGAGATAATACGCCCTGCAAAGTTCTTTAGGAATTGTAATGAGAAAGAGTGAGTGTGGTAATAATTTCTCTTCGTTTTCATTAAATATGACTTTAATACATAAATGGTAAGTTTATACTTTGGCCTAGTGGACATCCAGTCCTCGGTATTTCAACCAAGCTAAGTATGAAAGAGGCAAATTATATATTCATCCAGGAGCTCATCAAGCTGAAAATATTACCTTTGAAGGTTAGGAAAGAAAATATACTTGTTTAGGACTGACTCTCCTCACATTTTCCCAGCTTCTCTGCTGTAGATTTAATAGACTAAATTATGTCTCTCCGTGATGAAATGAAGCATTTTAAAAACACCAAATATATACTTTGAAATTAATTTCCTTCTCCTGTTGTGATTTTCTTACCTTTGAAAAACTAGCCATTGAACAGACACATTTAGCTAACAAGATGAAAAAGAACAATTATTGTAGTTAAATGCAGGCAGATGACAGGATTAAAAGACAAAAGAAAAGTGATTCAAAATCTTACCAAATATTTCTAAGGAATGAGATTTCTCTTTGGAATGGATTTGACCTTTCTGTGCATTTTTTAAAACCAGACTTCAAGATAAAACAGAGGAACTTTATTCTGATGTAACAGAGAACACTGAAGCCTCTTTAGTTATATTTTACAAGATAGCTTTGAAAATGATATTATAAAAAGTTATCCACTGGGTTTCACCACAAAGATATAAGTGTAGGAAAATATCTATGTGTCACTGTTGGACTGAGTACAGATGAATTAAACAGCAGCAACAACCGTGAAAATCTTACAATTTCAATTATTGCCCATTTCAAGAATGACAACAAGAAGTCCTGTAGACACAGCAGATGTTCTGTGCAATTCAAGCAAACCTGCTCTGTCCTTGTTCATTTTTAAAAAAACTAAGCTCATCAACCTTTAACACTAAATTCATAGTATTGAATTTACAGTTCTTCATGTAAACCAAAATACTGAATAAAATACATATAATGGAATATCCACTGAGTAAAAAACAATGTATTTTGATGACTGATTTAAAACAATCTATTTCTAATAACTAAAACAAAATAAGCACTACTTTTAAAAGGGGGCAGGAAGAAGTGTAATTATCAGGGATTTATTAATAAAGAAGTACTATTTTTTCAATTCCTACATATTCATTTGAAATGCAGGTTATAAAATCTATCATTCAACATACAAATAAATATAAATAATTTTGGAATCAAAGAAAGGGAAAGTATTTAAAAGAGTACTGTATATATTTAGGTAGAGCTTAAAATTGCCCAAAATTACATAAACTCCCAGGAAACAAGGTACATAACAGAATATCCATTATGAGGTTTGCATAACTAAGAAGATCCGCAGTGGAGTCTGTCATCCCATTATTTCTAACTTTTTTTGGAGGGGAGGTATACATAAAGTATACATAAAGTTTGCATTTCTCCAATTACTTTTTTCCAAAGGAAGATGAAACTTAACTTTGTTTTTCAAAAAGATTCATTTTCTGTTTGCAAAATTAGCACACTCTTTATGGGTCTCATTGTTTTAGTAAAACCATCTTTAATAAAGTTGCATGATTAAAGAGCATTTTAAAAGTCACTACATTTATCTATGCTTAGTTTTAAAGCTTTTACTCAAAAAATGTTTCTGATTGTAATTGATATCTAGCTCTAAGTATATTTTATGAAACTTGTGGTAATTTTTATTATGAAATAAAAAATTGAGTCTTTAAAGAAAGTTGATTGGCTAGTCAAGGAAATAGTTAATTCCATGAAAAACTTATTGGACTAACTTTTTCCTACTGCATTAATATTGCTTACTTCTTTTATTTTTTAATGTAGAAAAGACAAATACGATGAATTTCTAATACACAGTATAGTCTGATTTTTTAAAAAGTGTGTGTGTGTATTCTTCTCAAGCTAATTCAGAGAGGTAGAGTTCTTCTTCTCTTTCCTGTCCTTATTCTACGCATATGAGCAAAAACAGCCAAAGTGAAGGAAGGGTAAGGAAACAAGCAAGGTGATATCGAATACCATTTTGCAGATGACCATATGCTTGTCTGCGTTGAACTAAAGATAATGTGACCCAGGTTAGACATGGAGATGTGCTTTACCTATGTGAAAGAAGAAAAGGAAAGCAAAAAGATTAAGGTTCTTTCTAAGCAAAAAACATAGATGAGGGTGACAAGATGCTTTAAGAAAAAAACAAGATTTGGGGAGCCTTAATGCTTGGCTTTTCATGAAATGCTAAACACAGTACAATTTAATTTTTAAATATTAACTATTTTAGTAAAACATTAAGCTAGTAATATCTTTTCTTAACCTACAGTGTTTCAAAAAAATCTTCCAGAATTTAGTCATTATTTATTAGACCTAGATATTTTTTGTCATATTGTTCACATAAAGTAGGTATTACATAATGGAAATTACTGGCACAATATTTTTAAGTGTTTCCATAAAAGTGAAGTTTATTTTAACGCTTTTCATTTGCACTTCAACTAAGAATACTGAGAAGTCCTTATTCCCCTTCCCCCAAACAAAACTAGCAGAGATCTTGACCTCATTTTAGTAAAATTACTCAATTTGTTAGAATTACACTTGAATACAGATACTGTCAAATGACATTAGGGTTGTCTATATATCTCCTTCATGATATAATCCTACAGTGGAAAGAAAACTGTAAGATCCTGTAATACATTCACTTGAGATATTTTGTTGTTGTTTATGCAAATGTGTTTTCTTCTAATAACCTGAGAACTATGTTTTTTATTCATATTTCTTTAAATGGTGATAGTGTTCATATATTTGCTGCAACCTCTGCCTGATTTTGCATGATTCTCGATTTCATTTAGAAAGTACATACTGAATTTACCATGGTTAAAAGCATTGCCAAAAGAAATTGCAGAGGATTTAAAGAAAATGAACACTGACTACTTTTAAATGAGACAAGATAAATATAGTTCAAAGTGAGTGTTGTAAGTGACTCATAAAGGGGTTCAGTCCAGAACAAAATATGGGTTCTTTCATGAAGAGAGCAGTTTTCCCGGCCTTGGTAGCCTCGATCTGTATGCTCCAATACAACAAGCCACTTGCAGTTTGCGGACACCACACTGTTCCATGCTTGCCTTGCTTTTCGTTCTGCCCTCTGGTTTCCCCTCCTCTTCTGTAGCCTTTGTCTCATTAACACTGACCTCCTCCAGCGAGACTCCCCAGGCTTTTCTAGGGGCACTTCAGTATCTTTCTCCTAGGCTTTCACCAGAGCCTCTGTCTCTTTTTCTCCTTTTCCCCTTTTCTCCACCTTCACAGCACTTTAACAGTGCCTTAATAAGTGTCTGACTCCTGTTAGATTGTAAGTTTCCTGAGAGCAGTCAATTATTGTAACTTCCATATTCACCCCTCTCCCCCAACAGTGCTTGAAACAGTGACAATGCCGAATAAATATTTACTGAGTTCATTAATGGGCTAGTGTGTAGATGAAATAGACATGTGCAAAGGCAGCAATAAAGGGAATTCTGAGAGCCTTTGCAAGGAGCAGCATATAATCTAATCTGGTTGAGCCTATGCTGTACACAGGCATGAAGGGGAAATGAGAGTGGAAATGAGAACTGGGGGTGCATTGCTCAGGAACTTTATTCAGTCCTTAGATGAGAGGTTTGCATTCCATTTGGTAGGTAACAGGACTCTCTAGAAGTTTTTCAACTTTTTTTACTGTGGTAAAAACACTAGATATAATATCTACTCTCTTAACAGATGTTTAACTATACAATACAGTGTTGTCATCTGTAGGTACAATGTTGTTTAACAGATATCTAGAATTTATTCTTCTTACATAACTGAACTTTTATTTTTTTAATTTTTTATTGTATTTTTCCATTACCATTTAGCCCTCTTATACCCCCCACCTCAAAGGGTTTTGAGCAACAGATTTATGGGATCTGAGCCTTGCTTTAAGAAGATAGAGCTAATAGAACTGGAAGTGGGGCCACTAGCGGGGAAGTTATTGCAAGGGTCTATCATTTTCTGTTCCCTCAACCTGTCAATCCTTCTTTTAGGGTTTGGTGACATGCTTCCTTGACTTTTTACAGATGGTCTATTTGTATTGATTGCTCAAAACTGCATGTTCATTTTGTAATATTACAAAATGTCAGTGTGTTTAAAGGTATTCATTTAATGTCAAAGATATAGAAAGGGACAATACCTTAAAATTGAATGCCTTTTCCCTTCAAATTGAACATAGTCTTTCTTCTCATTATTCTGCCTCCCTCTCCCCACCAGCACCACCACTTCACAATTAGTTCCACTCAGACTGTGCTTTTGGTTTAGCAGGTATTTCATTTTCAAGAGAAGAAATGCCTAAAGATCTGAAAAGTTCCTCCCTGGAGTATGTTTGAGCAAGTAAAATAAGCAAAGTGAACTTAGTTTTTATACGCTAAATAAAAATACAGATGCACATTCCCTTCATTTCAAGTATATTAAAGTTTCCTAAACAGGATTTTTAATTCATTTAAAACAGCATTAGGTGAGGTGGGCTGTTGGTGCTTTGAATTAATGTGCAAGCTGTTAATCTCCATAGACCTGGATTTAAAATTAGACAAAGCAATAATTAGTTTGGCACCATCATTTCACTACCCAGAGGGTAATAATGTAGGTCATAAAATACTACGGTCTGGCACAACTTTTTTTTTTTTTGTACAAAACAAGGATCTAGTATTAGGTAGTATGAAAATTAAAAATTAAAAAAGAAAGATTGTCACTGGGAAGTACAATAGCTAAGCTTTTAGATGTGCCCCACTATTCTTGAAGAGACCTAAATTCAGAAAAACTGATCAGGTTTTCCTGGTTTAAGGTGAGTTTTCCTTATACAAAGGAATCTTCACAGCTTCTCCCCTCAGAAGCTGGATTTTTTTTCTGTAATATTTTTCTGCACAGCATTTATTTGTATAGTCACAAAATTAAGCTTTTAATTTGCACTATGTTTTCATTTGGCTGTACTTACTTTTTCCATCAGTTTGCCATTTTGTTAAGTTATAAAAATGGCACAGTGTGAACATTTTTTAAAATATAAAAAGTGTTGCATTCAACAAAATGCTACCATACCTACCTTGATTTGTTTTCATGGCAAATGACTACTGGCAATATCAATAATTCAAAAACAGAAAAACGAAAATACCAAGAAATTGCATTTGGATAATTTTTCCTGTCAATCATTTTTGCCAGATACCTATTTGAACATCTGCAAATGAGGAAACTTCAGATCTAGCCTTAAGTATGAGTAATAGTTTTCTACTTCCTATACTGCTCACCCCAATTGAGTTTTTAAAGCAGAGGTATCTTGGGTGTCACTATGTACCTTAATATTTTAAGCTATGAAAATGTTTTAATATTGCATTGAAAATGTATTTCATGCAATACACATGTACAAACTTTCTATTTTACATAAAGCGATATGCAAGCACCTGTGTGTATCTATAGAGAGTGTTCAATGTATTAGATGAGTACATTCACAAATCATTTAAGTTGAGCTTTTCAAGTGATGTGAGCTACTGATACAAACTTGCTAATGATAATTATAGAACTGATGCTGATTTAGTCATTTCAAAAAAGCCACGGTGGCATAATTAGTGTCTGAATGGCCTCAATATTGCATTATTAGGAGGCTAGGGTGAAACTTGAAATGAGAACATCAAGGCTGATAACAGAAAAGAAAACATGAAATACATACATAATTCATTCTGAGATATTATAAAGGTTTATAACCAGAAACAATAATTTGCAGAAAGCATCTTGTACTGGAGCCAACTGCAATCATTTGGTCAACCTGTTAAAGATCAAATAGTATATATTCTTAGCTATTCTCAGTGGTGTCTTTGTAATAAAGTAGCAGCAAACAGACACTGTTTGCTTCTGGTCACTTTTAAAGAATGTTCAGTTTATCAGTAGGGACTTTAATCTCAACCTTAATAGAGTACAAAAGCAGCTTTGTTCCTGTGCTTCTCTCCTTAAGGCCACAAGGCATGTGCATTTTTGAAATTCAAAAGAGGAAGAATAAAATTCTCCTTCTGTGAACACTAAATACTGTGGGTTTTCCCCCAAAGAGTAATTTTCATCCACCTTTCTTCTCTTGATGGGTTTCTTCTCCTTATCCCTCTTGCTGATAACACAAATGCTCCACCATACTTCACAGTCATCACCAGAGTGAAGACACGCAGAGTATCTATGAAGTATTCCCTGCCTTGGACCCCTGCCAGGCCAACCATTATCAAGTGGCCTGTGTGCGGGTTGACCAGAGCATTATAACTCAGAAAGTCCCCTTTTTTGGTGCTCTTTCTTATTAGGGGGTGACAAATATAAAGAATGACTTCTAAACCATGTAAAACATAGAAATAGATTGCAGTCTTGGGATCATTCTTTTCTCCTTAGCATACAGGTGATCAGACAAAGATATCTTTATTTTATTTATTTTTTGTTGATTTCTAGAGAGAGAGAGAAATATCAGTTTGTTGTTCCACTTATTTATGCATTCAGTGGTTGATTCTTGTATGTGCCCTGACTGGAATCACACCTACAACCTTGGATTATTGTTACACACTCTAGCTGACTGAGCTACCCAGCCAGGGCAATTTTCTTAAAGGTATTTTTAAATATAATCTGTCTGCTATGTAAAATGCTTGCTTCCAATGTGATTATTATTATTATTATTATTATTAGAGTTTCCAAAAATGATATACTTGGGTTGTATTGCATAGGAAAAATCTGGGCTGTAGTTCAAGGTTTATCATGAATAAGTATAAATATTGTCTGCCATGCTCCAGCAAGGTGTCATATTCAAGGAACAATCAAATTGTCAACTCTCTGGGTGAAGAGAGAGTGAAGGAAACCTTAGGTAACCAAGATGGTAGTTATGGAAGAGTGAAAAGAATGAACCCTCGGGAGCAGGTAGGTGTATTCCAGGGATTAAACATGGTTTAGGACCAGACTTTACTCCACTCTCCCAAGTATCACAACTAATTAACTTAATAAAAACAATTTGCCATATATTATATGTTTATGTGTGTGTACACACAAACAGGGGCAAAGTAAGTTTACAGTTATGAGTACACAAAGCACAGTTTATTCTTATATTATGTATTAATTATTATATTATTGTCCATACAATGATTGTAAAACTACCTTTGCATATACATATAGACACACACAGTGTGGCAAAAATAATGCCCCTTTTTAATTACAAAATCTTTTATTAAGAAATCATAAGCATGTAATTCTGTAACACAACAATATCACACTCGAGCATACCATATGACATTTTAGGTGAAATATTCAAATTGTTGTTCATCTCATGTGAGACACTCATGTACCAACCACACTCAAGCAGGTGTTACTCTTACTTCTGCTGGACATGATATATAGTTATATATGCTTACTAAGTCTCTCTCTCTCTCTCTGATATATATTAGATTTTATTTATTTATTTATTTTTAAAGAGGGGAAGGGAGGGAGAAAGAGATGCAGAGAAATATCAGTGTGTGGTTGCCTCTCATGTGGCCCACTGGGGACCTGGCCTGCAACCCAGGCATGTGCCCTCCTGACTGGGAATTAAACCAGTGACACTTTGGTTCCCATCCTGTGCACATTCCACTGAGCTACACCAGCCAAGGCTCAATATATATATTTCTGGTTACTAGCTTAAAAAGTTGCAGTCTTTCTATTCCTTCATTCCCATACTGATGAATGAAGTAGCCAAATACCTGACTTTCATTAAGGGATGCTCTGGCTGCAAATAAGAGAAGTAACAACTAATAGTAGCTTAACATACTAATAAATTTATTATTTCTCAACAGAAATTTGTAAGATTTGTAAGTACGGTAGTTCTTTGGCTTCTGTTCCAGATGGTAATCTGAAGCATTTTAGTGCTATTTCCTCTACACTGTGAGTTCAACTGCTTCAGACATCCCTGGAGACAAGACTACAACCAGTGGAAGAAGATGAGTGTTGTTCTACATGTCTCTTTTCATTTCTAAAGAAAATCCTTTCCCAGATACCAACAAGGGATTTACTCAATATTATTGTGTAATAAACACAATTCTGTGTTCAAACCATGACTGGCAAGGGAATGAAGCGATTAAGACTTGTTTCCATCAATCATAAATCAGTTTCTATGTTGAGAAATGGGTCACTTATTGATAAATACACAAATACATTTGAAGTTCTCTCATCAAGAATGAAGGAGCAGAGATGGTGGTGCTGGCAGAGGTTGCAGAATGATTGTGAAGGGCTATCATTCAGATGGCACCAGGAACCCCATTTCCCCACAGTGGCTGTGAATGATGACCCCCTGGGCTGTTGCACTAGGCAAGCAAGGTGTTTGCATCTTACAACCCGCATCTGAACACAAAATCGAGTCTATTTTACTTTTCTTACCTCTGGCCCAGCTGTATGAATCTGAGTCAGTTTTTTTTCATCTAATTTAGATCTTTATTTTAAAAATCTACTTTTTCTAAGCTTCAAAGGCTCATAACACAGGTATGAGGCCATCATTTCAGAAATGATCCAGAACTTGGGATGAGGAAACTATTATTCTGAACATTTATTAAAACATTTAAATGGTTTTCAACTTAAGCAAATAATAGAGTGCTGATTGGCTACATATAATAGAAAAATTAATGAAATCATTCGAATATGGACTTTCTCAAAAAATTCAAAGTAATAAAGCATTTGGTCAGGCAGATGATAGACATTCAATGAAAACTTGAATGAATGAATGAATAAATGAATGAATGAACAAAGTTAAATGTACACAGAGATGCAACAGCAAAACAGGTAAAATTATGGTACTCCCACTCTGGCTGGTGAGGCTCAGTTGGTTGAAGCACCATCTTGTAAACCAAAAGTTCACCAAAAGTACTATACCTGGTCAGGGCACATGCCTGGGTTGTGGGTTCAGGGCAACTGATCAATGTTTTTCTCTTATGCTGATGTTTCTCTTCCTCTCTCTTCCCCTCCACCTCTTTCTGAAATCAAAATGCATGTCTGTGGGTGAGGCTAAAAAATATTAAGGGACTCCCTAATAGTCCAACTAGCCATTCTTTGTATCTTGAAGATAAGAAAGATTTATAAATGCAACAAAAAATATTTGAAATAGATACTTTTGCACCAGAAAAGAAGTGAAACATTGGAACATTAACAAGTACAGGTACTGAATCCAGGGATTCTGAAGAAAGACTTAACTTCTACCTGTGATTACTTAAAGTGCAGATAGTGAACTTAAATTTATAAAATGTCATTTTATTGTATTGACAGACAGTAAGAAAGATAATGGTGGCTTTCATTTCAAGTGATTTTCCATCGGGTCATTGTCAATGTTTACTTTCAGAGGGTGCCAGCGGGGAGGAGGGAACAGAGCACTATAAACACTGAATTTAAAATGTGTAACAACATGACTTCAACTTTGAGAATTACCTACCTAAAAATATTATTTCAAAAATAAAAACCATTCTTTTAGCTCCTGTAATTATACTTTTGAAGCTAAATGATCTTTATTTTTTCTGTTTCCATAATTAACCAGGATTAGATCTACTTTGATGGTAATAATTTTCTGCAAGATTGGTGTTGGCTGATGTCAGTCACAGTGAATACAGAATTGGAGAACAATTCAACACAGACACAAACTTTATGAGGAACCAATGGAAATTTGTCTGTGATTTCTGTGTAGTCAAAATAGTCACCTTGCCAGGTCAAGACAATCTTAGTCTTTTAATATCTCCAAGTCTGTTTTAGAAATGTACTCAGTTAATTCAGGAACCTTCCTTCTCCCTTCTTATAGGGGGCACCCTAGAGACTGTTTCTGACACAGAGGGCTTGGGCCACAGCTACACACTGTGTTCACTGAGGTTCAATTCATTCTTCTCAATCTCCGTGCCTCAACCGTGATCTCAGATAAATCTGCAGCACCTATCTATGGTCGTATCATAGGGCCTTCAGCGTGGATGATCCGAGTTGTGCCTGGTCAGGGCGTCCGGTCAATACATGTGCATGTTTCCTTCATCCACTGAAACTGTCTCTGACTTTCTGCATCTCTCTTGGAGGCTCCAGAATCTTTTAGATGTTTTTCCACACCATGCTTGGTACTTGTACTTTGAGAGTCTGTCCTAGACCTGATCCTGCAATATCTTACTGTCTTACTCATTGTTCCTATTTCACAAGACACCAGGAGTAGCACAAACTTTTTTTTTCAGGAGAGAGAATAAGGAGGGGCCAGACTCCATACCTATAGCTTGGCCACATTCTTCTACTCTCCCTTTATGACCAAACCTTCTCCTTCTACCACTTTCCTCTTCTATCTCTTCTTTCTTCAATCCAGATGGAGTTTTTAACCTTTCTCTGTATTGGGAAAATAATCTTCTACTTCACCTCGCAGTCTTTCCAACTCTGTTATTTTTGTTATGTAGTAGTCCCCCCTCCTTATCGGCAAGGAATACATTCCACAATGCCCAGTGGATGCCTGAAACCTCAGGTAATACCAAATCTGATTCATATTATGTTTTTTCCCTATACATACATACCTATAATAAAAGTTTAATTTATAAATTAGGCTAAGAGATTAACAATAATAACTAATAACACAGTAAAACAATTGTGATAATATAGTATAATAAAGTTGTGTGAATGTGATTTCTTTCTCAGATAATTTGTTTGATAATTGAGAGGGCTTCTGAGTGACTAAAAGGCAGGTATGTCTAGAAAGTATCCAGCCATGCACTATGAAAAATAGAGACATTTACTGAAGAAGATAGGAGATACAAGAAACATTGTATATAAGACAATGATACCTTAGTTCCCTTCAAAGTAGGCATCTTGGGACCTCCCACACACAGTTTGTTCAGTGTTTTTTCCCTTGTTCAAAACACTGCAAAATCCTTTGTTAGAATCGCCCTCAACTGCTCCATCGTATTTTCCTGAGTCTCATTGATGGTCTAAAACTCTTCCCTTTCAGAGGTGATTTTAGTTTTGGGAAAAGCCAGATGTCATTGGGCTTCAAATATGGGCTATAGGGAGGCTGAGTCACCTGGGTGATTTGACGTTTCACCAAAAAACCTTTGCAGGAGACGCACCTCGTGATTTGGGTGGGACAGAGTGGAAAGGTATGCAACTCTTTTTCAGAATGGCACACAATGTAAAACTTCTGAATTGTCCGTTTCTGGAATTTTGCACTCACTATTTTTGGGTGGCAGCTGACCATGGGCAACTGAGACTGCAGAAAGCAAAACTGTGGATGAGGAAAGTCTGCTGGAAACTCTCCTCTTCTATATCCGTGAGACTTTTTATTTGTAATTTTCAAAAAAAGTTCTCTCTGAAAATTCTCGGTCATTTCCTTCCTGATTATTTATCTCTATGATTGGAATTTAAAACTGAGATTTTGACTCTCTCTTCCTCAACTCTATAAACACTCACCTGGAATGGTATGGTAAAGGTAATAGATCTAATGAAGCTGATGTCCAGGGGAAGAAATGCCATTGATACCTCAAAATGCTATCCTACTAATCCATTATATTAGAATTCTAGAGTGGAAGAAATCTGTAAAAACATCTTAATACTTTCAGAAAAAAAATAGCAAAATATCAATTGCTTCCACACATTTTGCCAGCATAGCATATAGAACCAATTTTGTATGAAATTTCAGTTATAGAGAAATAACCAGAATTAACAACAAACATATCCATTACATATTCTTTCCAATTTCTGCTCATTATTTGGGTGTTTATATCACCAAATTGTAAAAGTAATTTCCATGGATGCACAAATTTGAATATATTGTGGATCATCCATTGAGCTAGGTTTTTGACCTAACATATTTAACATAATTTTGGGGAAGAAATTCCTCTTATCTATATTTTCAAGTAAGAAAACAGAGTCTCAAAAGGATAAATAATTTGTTTCAAGGGCAGAAATCTGGTGCGTGGCAGAACTAGAACTTATGCCCAGTATTATCTCATTCCAAAGTCCTTATACTTTTTAATTACTTTCTGCTGTTGTCCTCACTTTTCATGGTGTTTTAGGCCCCTGTGCCTTTCTGAACTTCAGCCTAGTATGTTCCTACACAGAATCAATGTCAGGACTGCTAAGAAATTGCCCAATACATTTCAGACTTGCTCAGGCAAATTTCCCATCCTAATTAGATTTGAAGTTTCTCATGTTGTAAAGCAGAGATGAAACACTGTGCCATAGAGTTATTTTGATTTATTATTCACTTGAACTGGTAGATCTTGACTACAGTGTTGTTCTTTGAAATGACAAACCCTTATGAAATCCATGGGGGTAGGGAGACAATAAATCAGACCAAATGTGTTTTTATTTTTTATCTTCAAATTTCTTTTTTTGATAAATGTTCATGATTTAAAATATGTAATTTCTTTAATGATTAAGTTTTCACTCTCCTAAACTAAAAATGATACATGTTGAGGGTGAACTTCAACTTCTTTCATAGATAGCTTTTCTGTTCCCTCATCTACTTTTCTTCTTTTCCTTTTTTTCTTCCTCTAATTGACATTTTTCTCTTAAATCACAGTCATTCTTTTCAGAAAATAAAGATATACATTATGGAATTCATCAGGTCTGAGGTTAAAATTGAAACAGAATTATAATGTATATGTAATGTATTATAATACATATATACAAATTCAGAGCCTGTTTCTAAGATTTTTTGTGACTTTAGTATGGTTAGAAAAGTGGGTATTTCTTCTTAATCACCAAGACAAATGTGAAGCTGTAGACCTAAATTTCTATCTGTAGATAACTCATAAGACTAAAAGGAATATTTAAAATTCCTTAAGGTATCATTTCTCTATGTATGGTCTAAACCCCCAATGTTAAATTCATCTAGGGGAGGTTATTGAACCCGATTTCAGACCAATGTATCAGGATCTTTTGGGAGGAATCATGAAATCTACTTTCAACATGCTCCTGTGAAGATTCCTTAGTATACTTAAATCGGAGGACTTCTTCTCTGTGGCATCAGTCTAGGCCATTTCCACCCTGAAGTGACAATCACACTTATAAAATGTCAAGGAGCGTGAATTCATTTATACTGTCCTTTCATTCCTTCCTTCCTCCCTTCCTTCCTTCTACTTTTTCCTCCTTCTTTCCTCCTTTCTGTTTTTCCATATAGGTATATTGATAGACATGTAGATTATGGAGAAAGAGAATATCTATTATCTGCTAGCAGATAAAACAAACATGGTCCTCATTCCTGAAACTTAATGATTTCTTTTGCCCTGCTTTGAGTAGAGAAGAATCCTCCATACCCTTATACCTAGCAACACATTTAAGCTCAATTAAGCCTTTCCTTCTTTATAGTGTTATTTCTTCTCTTTGTGGCTCTTCTCTTAATCTCCTCTCAAGATCCTTTTGTCCCTCATTTAACAAATATCAATATTATTCACAGTGCTATAAAATGTATGCAACTACTATGAAAAAACATATTGGTACCAACATTACATCTTTTATCAAGGCATTTCTTAACTGGCTTTAATATTACATTCTCTCATTATTATCTGTTTTGATATCCACTTTCTTTTACCTGCCTCCATATTGAGCTAGACGTGGGTGTCATGGCTGGCAAGGACAGAGATCACTGTGCTGCGACCTTCAGTTTCCACAGAGGTAAGCCTTGTTTACTACTACATGTACACATGCACACACAGTTTTGGCGAAATACCAGTGAGCTTCCAGGGAAACAACTTAGGCATTATTTAACCCATAAATTCTTCCCAATTCACCAAATCTGAAGGAGCTGTATGTTCCTTTTACGTTTTGTGCCCCACTGTATTGCCATTAAACATGCTCTATTGATAACCTTTGCTGTCTTTATTGTACCTCACACTTCAAACACTTTGAGACAGAATTGTTCTTATGGTGTCATCAGAGCCCAGAATAATTCTTAATACACTGTAGGTAGTCATTAAAGTCTCAGAAATCAATGAAAAAAATCAAATTATTTGAAATAAAAACAAATTTATATTGCTAAAATTATAATTATTATTCCTTGAGACTAGGGAATTATTTGTGAACATTGTAGGTATTCAACAAATATCTGCTGAAAAAATATTAAATCAGTAAATAATTTTTTCAGAAATATAACCACTTTAGCTTATCATGACAGTAATCACATTCTACTATGCACACAAATGCTATCAAACACACATACTTGCACACATCCAAATCTATGTATTTTCTTATAATACCTTATTATGAAATATTTTACTCTTATTTTTCTCCTTTTTAAACTGAGAAAAGAGAAAATATCATATATAAAAAGCTACCTACTAAAAACTATTAGGATAATTCCACTGCATGTGGAATCTGATTTTTAATGAATGTGTGTGCATATGTAGGTATATGTAGTTTTTAATAATATATTTGTGTGTGCATATTTACATATAAACATGAATGTACATATATTTATGAATATATATCTCTTTCCATATAGTTCTCCAGAATATAAATATGTATAAATATGTGTACAAATAGAGAAAGGAGAGAAAATAGCTATGTAGTTTTCAGGAACAACAGGATATTTAAGCAAATTGACATATCCCTTTGTAATATCCAAATGATGTTTTCTTTAGAATTACTATGGAATTGGCCACAAGAATTATTTAATGTTGTAGGATAGTTATAATAGATTTATACTATCATAAATTTTTCTTTCTTTTCCTTTTTTTTCTAATTTCTTCTACTGTCTTTTTTTCTTGCCACTAAGCTACTCCTTTTGCTCTTTAAACAATTCTTCACCTCAAATATATACACAAGAAGCATACTGACAAGATACAATGACTGAGTTATGCATCTTCCATGAGGCCCCATATAACAGCTCTAGTCCAAGGATGCTCACTAGAATTCAGAAGGGAACTTGTATTTACCTTGCCTTTTTTATCATTATATTCTCAGGCAGATGAGTTAATAGAGGTGCCATATCTACATCTACAGAAAATGAAACACCATCCCAGGACTTGAACTTACATACTGGGCTGAGCCACAGGCTACTTGACATTTGATTGGCCACAAGTAAACAAAGGCTCAAAGCTTCCTGACGTTGGACTTTCTATCCAACTCTCATTCTCTCCATGGCAGACACTTGTCTTGAGCTGAGTTGAAGGTGGCATGATTTTATTCCCTACCACTGTACCTTAATTCTCCTTTGTAACCTACAAAAAAAGTGAGTCAAGGTTTTGAACTAGTAACAATAGTCTTCACTGTGTGGTCTACTCTATGTCAGCTAACGGGATCTCACTTAATGGAATAGATGCAGAGGTATGATCTGGTGCTTCTGACTTAGGAGGATCTGTTCATTGTAGAAAAAGAAAACCTGCCTGCTTCATTTTGCAGGTTATCACTCTCAGCCTTGATATGCTTGGCATCTGTGTCCTCCTGAAATTGTCTTATTACCTTGTGAATGGGCATGATGCCATGCTAGCAGATGGGCATAAAGGATGCCAGAAACCCGGGCTGTGTATCATTTTTGAGTATTAGTGTCCAGAAATGGATGACATTTTAAACGTAACTTTTGAGCTTGAAACACATTTGGAGAGAATGTTAGCACACTCAGGCTTGTCAGATAACAGACAGTATTCTATTATTATGAAGGTGGAATATTATGATAAGGGCAGGTATAGATCCTGTACATCTCTCTCACTTGATCTTTCCATCACCATCAGGATGTCTAATTACTGGGAATTTGTTCTAAGAAACACCTAGGGTCATGTCTCAGGTGGCAAGACATAGGAGAAATATCATGGGTTTTGTTGATCATGAAGAAATTACTTAACCTGTCTGAACTTAAATTTGATCATTTATAAGATGTGAATTGAGGTAACAATTATATAGTTTTAGGTATCCTGTATGTACCTCCCAGAGTTACTGTGCAAATGAAATGTGACACTGCTTAAGAAAGTACTCTGTGACTTGTACAGTACCATTCAAAAGATAGCTGTGAAATATTTTTTTCTTTGACCTGTTAGTAGCCCAGCTAACTGCCCTGCTGCTGATTGCAATTCTGAGGAAGAGAATGTCACAATTAAAATTAGGCATCAAAGATCTTGCCACTGATTTGCTGATGAGAGGTTAGTGGTGAGCTCTATTAGTCAGAAATTATTTTTCCTAGATTGGAAAGGGCTAGATCTTCATGGTATCTTCTTTGGGCAGAAAAGCAACAGGGTGATTTGTAGACCACATTTGTGCTGTCCAAGAAAAGAGGAGAGCTGAGAAATTTCCTGGTGATTTTAGGCGTTATAGACAGCTGATCTAGATGACTTGGGTCCCAAAGTGAAATTCTGGGCATAAATTATTCAACACGACTCCCTATGCAGGTCAGTGCCAGTTGACCATGAATTTGCTCAGCCCATTGCTTCATATTGGTTTTGGCCTTCTGTGCCCAGAAGATTCCTGACATTGTCCTATTTGACTTGTACTCAAATGAAATTAAAACACACACACACACACACAAAAAAAAATAAAAAGCAGCAGTCTGAGAGTACTTTTACATATATTCTGTTAAATATAATTTGACCTGAATAGACACTTCTCCAAAGAGGACATACAGATGGAAATAGACTATATGGAAAGATGCTAAATATCACTAATCATCAGAGAAATGCAAATTTAAAACAACAGCGAGATATCAATAAATCAACAAACAAATGTTGGCGAGGTTGTGGAGAAAGTGCAATACTTTAGCACTGTTGATGGGAATGCAGATTGGTGCAGCCACTGTGGAAAAGAGTATGGAGATACCTCAAAAAATTAAAACTGGAACTGCCTTGTAATCAAGTGATTCCACTTCTGGGAATTTATCCAAAGAAACCTGAAACAGTAATTCAAAAGAACATAAGCACCTCCACGTTCATTATTTACAATCACCAAATATGGAAGCAACCCAAGTGTCCGTCAGTAGATAAATAACTATGGGACATTTATACAAAGGAATACTACTCAACTGTAAAAAAGAAGAAAATATTACCCTTAATGACAGCATGGACGGACCTAGAGAACGCTATGTTAAGTGAAATAAGCCAGTCTGAGAAAAACAAATACCATATGAGTTCACTTATATGTGGAATCTAATGAACAAACTGAACTAACAAGCAAAATATAAACAGACTCAAAGATAAAGACCAAGCTGACAGATCTTGGTTGGGGGTGAGGATTTAGGGGGTGAAGGGAATCAAGCAAAAAGGAAAAAGGACTCATGGACATGAATGGCAGCATGCTCACTGCAGGTGAGAGAGGGATGTAAGGGGGATAAATAGTAGTTGAAAAATACAATAAAATAGAAAAGAAAAAGCTGAGGTGATTAAGGAAAATAGATTCTTAGGTTTTTTGCCAATGATCAAGCTGTATGCATGTTGAGTGAGTGGGAGAAGAAAAACACAGTGCAGAACCTCCCCCACAAAGTTCTGTGTGCATGACATAATGTGTAGAAGTGACTTCTTATTAGGATAGCTCATTTCAATGTGAAGTCCAATACGTGACCAAAAACAATGAGAAACTTGCAAGTATTTTAAACAAATCTAACATATCTGAATCTTACATTTCTCATTGTTTTCCTTTTTAAGATTTTTGTTGTATTTCATATACCACTTTAAATCTATGTTGGTTTATTTCAGCTTTATGAAGTACCCATATCTAAGGCAGAGAAGAGTGGGAAAAATTGCATTTTAAGTTCACCTCTATTTAACATTAGCAAATTTTCAGCTCACAAACTACCACTGGCTAACAAGAGACCAGGGAATCTGAATGGTGATTATGTGGTAATAAAATTATTTCTCAAATTCATTATCTTTCTTAAAATTTTTTTCAACAATATTTTTGGAAAAATACATTCATTGGGGTAATAGGTTGAACTTCATTGAAATAATACAGCTCCCCTTTTAGGGAACAAATTAGATTGGAGAATAAAAATGATATTAATTATTGAATTAATGTTAATTTTTTAAGTTCAGGGAAATGTTAAATATGCTTAAAGTAAAACAACACTGATTAATATTTTAGAAGCATAATTATGATGGGAATGGAAGTAAGTGAGATTAAAACTATTCTAGCAGAGGATAGTTTCAATGAAACTGACATCACATATCAATTTATTATTTGTTTTGACTTATTAACTCTCTTTTTACTACCAAAGAGTTTCTTCAGGAAAGCATAACAACAATAATGAAAATAACAAAAAGAGTTTAAATATGCCCAACTTGTTTGTACAATCTGAGCAATGAGTTTTTTTTTAAATATATGTCAGACTGCTTAGGAAACACCAGAAAATTGAAAATCTGGGGGACAGGGCATTAGCATGTGTTGCTTTCTAGAAGCCTCCTGCCCTCCTATTTAGCTACATATTGTTATAACCATTATGAGTACCTTTCTAACAGCTCTATTAACAAATTCTTTTTATTTCAATTTGTCTCTGCTGGAGGGTTAGTGCTTGTGATTAGAATAGCATAAATGTATGTAGACATAGTAATGGTGTTCTACAATTTTACTGTAAATATTGAGTAGTAGATTTCCATATAGACAATGAGACATAGGCTGTACTGTTCTCCACAGTAAATGAACTTTGACACTTCTCCATCAACTCTTATCTAGTAAATTGTTATGATTCCAAAATGAAACATCTTTTTGTGGGAGGAGAAATCTCTCTTTATTAATATAATGCAGTGCATGGTGTGTCTTCACTATGTATACACAGGTTGAAATGAAAATATTAGCAGCTGATGTTTGCAGAGTCCTTTAGGGCTTACAAAGTCTCTTCATCTACTTCATTCTATTTAAAAAAAGAACTTGAGACTCCAGGGAGTTAAGTGATTTGTCTAAGATCTTACAGCTTGGTGAGTGGCACAGAGTGGACTTGACATCTTCTGACCCTAAATCCCAGGCTTTTCTTAATGTTAAGCCACTTTTGCTGAGAAAGATCAAGGGTAAGGGCTTGGGGGTCAGAAGACCTGGGTTTGAATCCTGACACTTGAATTAACCTTGGGCAAGACATTTAACATCTTAGTCCCTGTAAACTGGGAAAATTTTAGTAACAACCTGATAGAGTTGTGAAAGTGAAACAAAATATCATATTATTCTATCACTACTAGCATGGTGCCAGGTGCATCATAATCAATAAATAAACATTTATTATTAGCATGTGTAATATGTGCTTACTTATGTTTATCAGTCATATCTGCATATTTGTGTGTTTTAACTTCCTTCAAACCTTAACTTGTCTCTCAAGTTTCTCAAGGGAAATAATTTTCAATTTATTTATATTCTCTGTAGATGCTAGAAAAACCTTTTGGAATGAATGTTAAAATGAATGAACACAAAGTGTTTCAATACAATACAATCAAACTATTGGAAGTCATTGGGACCCACTATAAGGATTTACTCTAGAAAGTTTGAATAACTAAAGATTTAATTTTTTTCACTCATAGTCCAATTAGGAGTATCCTCTGAGGCATGATGCCAAAACTTTAGTTTATTCATTGCTGCAGTCACTCTCTGCTTTCACACAGTCTTCTTAATTTCTGCATATCTAGTTTTCATTGTTGCCAGTTCTCTCAGACAAATAGTCTTATGTACCATTGGAACTACCATTTTAATATTTAATTGAATTTACCAAGTAGCCAAATCTGGTTGTTTGTAGATCTTTCATATTTGGTACCATATTTAGTCATTAACATATAATCAGCCCCCATGTGTAAGAATCTTGCACTTCTTTTTTTAAAGACTACGCATATTAAATAAGCAAAACCAAAAAAATAGCTTCTCTAAACATATGAAACCATCACATCTAGAGACGGAAGAGAGAAAGGCAACACAAAAAGAATCTGTGTGTAGCAAGTAGAAAAAGTGTAAAATGCTCAATTCCCTTTGGTTAAATTTCAAATTCATTCTGAATAACTATGTATATAATTTCTGGGACAGTTATTGCACTTGTCTTCCTTTCTTATTGTAAAATATGAGAAAAAATTTTCTCTCTTAAGAGTTCATCAACCTCACTGTTTCTTCTATGCCTGAGGTCGCATTCCCTTGCTGCTGGGAGGGTTGTGATGTCATGGAGAATAATGACTTCGGCTGAGGTAGAAACAGCAGGAGCTGACCACTTGTAAGCAACCAAGGGCTTGTTATCAGGCGAATGTTCTTGGCAACAAAACAAAAAACATGCAATAAAGGACTGTCTATACTCTTCTAAGACTTCCTACACTTCTTTAAAAATGGTTTTGGAAAGAAGAGGAGCATTAACATTAATACCAAGTATGAATTAAAATAAAAGGGCCAGGGATTTGCAGCCTTTCCAAGAGATTACTCTCCTCCTGGCCTCCAGAATCACCAGGAATCATTCCGCGATCTATTGCCTTTCTGAGTATCAAAACCATTAGACCGCTGAAGAGACAGACCAACGTGAGCACGATCCATCAGACTAGGATGGCACGACAGTCTGCAGAGTCCTGGGGTCAACACCAGGCTAGCCCCGAGACTCTTGGCAATGGGAAAGCTTGTTCTGAAGCTCCAATGATAAAGTGAAGGGTAGTTTCTTATTCACTCCTAAAGGTGGGGAGCTCCAGGGCATCGTACTGTACCACAAACCACATTCATGGATCTAAGGGAGTGCTAGATTTCCAGAGGATTAATCTTAGTTGTCTCCTGACCAAAATAGTTCCTACTTTATTACACCTTGGGGAAAATTTTGCATATGCATAGTTCTTGATTCACAGATGAAGGTTTCTTACACACACAGGCATATATGCTGATACTCTAACAGTTATACACACATATGCATTTTAAAGTGCTATCTCTAGTTTGTTTATATAATGTATGTGAGGTACCAGGTGTGAGGGCGATTGCAAAAGAATGTAAGTCTTGCCTTCAATGAGATTACATGTAAGCATGAAATGTTCTCAGAATTTAAAAGGTAGGCTTGTCTAGTCTACTCTCTCATTTTATAGATGAAGAACCTGAGGCTCAGAAAGGTTGAATAATTATGTCACACCAATTAGTAATAGATGCAGCACCAGTCTTCAGTAACTGTAACAGTAATACCCCCGGCGACTCGGATTATGACCACCATTGCAATAGCTCTCATATCTGCTATGCACCAGCCCAATGTTAAGCGCATTGCATGCATTGTCTATTTAATGACCCAACAAGGCCAAGACTACCACTGCCTCCATTTTATGGGTCACGCTGATAGCATTGGCAGAGACAAAGTTAGGGTTTAGTGCTGCCTGACTTGGTATTCTGTGAATTTAACCAGGGAGTTTTCCATGACTTTTCCTTACTGCTTACAAGGAAAGAAAAAAAAAAACAGAGTCAGAATATACTAATATGCTACATATAATATAACCAAGTGTTAAATCAAAGGTAGAAAATAATGGATTCTGAGTGGTCAGAAAGAGGGTCCCACGTCCCTCCATGGAGGGTGCATGAATAAAGTTGCAGAAGGGGTACTGAACATAGGTGGGGAGCGGCTAGCCCTACTGAAAGATATGTGTAGTTGGAGGGCTAGCTTGCAGGTATTAATGAGAACCTTTGGCACTCTCAAGATGAGCAACCACTTTTTATAGTTATTGCTACTACTTCATCTTCCCTGGCTTTTAAAAATTAAGACAGGTGTCTTTTCACCTGGTGTTCCGACTGATCGAAACTTATATATTAATTAGCAAATTCAGAGAAGCAAGATGCTCTGAAGGGTTATTCCAGAACTAATTACATTATGTGACTGTGAATAACAGCATTTGTATTTTTTTCATCCTAAAAATAACAAGCCAGAGAAATGAAGTGTCCAGTGAATGACCTCTCCCCTCAGCTCTGCCTTCACAGACTGCTTTGGATAGTTCTGCATTTGCTTTTGAGAGCTAGATGATTTTGAACTGATCATGGAAAGGACATTTTAAGAAGCCAAGTGTGGTGTTTAGACAGTTATGGAGGAGAGAGAGAAGAAAGGGGAAGTAACAGTACAGGATAATTAAGATCCATTTTTCCATTTATTTTAGAATTTCAGGCCTGTTTAATTGACCTACTCTACCCTACTGCAGAGGAAACATTAACAGTAGTGGAGGCATAAATATTACATCATGCTGCTATGCTTGCATTAAAAACAAAATTAAAGGAAAACAAAAACTTTGTAGTCTCTAAAAACACTGGCACATTTGCTGTACTGGACAGGAACCCAAATGTGTAGCTCTGTAACACACATTTAAAATAATGCCTTAAGTGGGCAAGGTGCCCTTGTCTTTTCTTAAGCTAATTGACTGATTGAGCTTTAGCATGGTCAATAAAATCAGAACACTGGAAACACAGTTTTTGGAAGTTTGTGCCTCTTTTCTAACAAGTTGGACATGGAGAACTTTGATGACAACTGTCACCCTAATGGGCATTTCTGTGTGCTTCAGTCAGTCAGCTACTTCCAGCTTAGCCTTTTGGTTCCATTACCGCTCACTGAAGATGATGTAAGCCGAAGGTAAGGCAGAGCCACTTAGCTCCTAGATTTCCTGTGAGAACTAAAAGAGGAGGTTCAGGGTTGATTTTAGTAGAGAAGCTAACCTTGCAGCTGACCACTTGACCATTCAACTATACGTAATATGGTTCTGATTTGAGTATTAAATTGCATACTTCATGGTGCATACATGACAGGAAGCTCATTCAATTAGTTTCTTTTCCTTTTATCATGGAAGGCATTTTTCTTTCTTCACAAAAGCAGCCTTTGTTATGTGGGGGAAGGCATATTTGATGCTCTTCCCTGTCAGGATGTTCAAATGATGAAAATATCATTTTTGATATGCTCCACTGAAAACGTCTTGTATGTAGAGTAGAGATGCAGATCCCTGGAGAAGGTTGTCCTGTATTTTAGGGCAGGTAAACAGACGGGGATGGAGGCATGTCACTGACAGTCTCATGCAGCCCCACATTAATATGCTTGGACTCGAGGCTGATGCTTCCCACACAGGCTAGACAGTGCCCCTTGCTTAGATTCTGCAACTGACAGGCCACAGGCTAGAGGGTGATTCTTGCTGGACTCTGCAGTTTTCCAGCTTTTCTTGTTTGACAGAGTCTATTCTCTTGACCTTCAGGACATGGAGCAGAACTCATTGCCTCCACCTGGCCTACCGAAGTAAGTAAAGTGATGCTACTAGAATACCGTTGCTGTAGTTAGTTTAATTTTAATTTATTGCAGAGATGGTTTTATGCATATGACTTTATAACTGTGCACGTATCCTGAGACCTCTGAAGGTCAAATAAATAATAAATGCTCATTAAGAGCTTGGTGGTTTTGCTGAAACTGGCCAACAAAGGTGTCATTGGTGATACTTTCATGTGGACAAATAAAATCTAAGTCAAGTAGGAGCTAGTATTTAACTATTAGAGTGTTAGACTTTATTGCTCCAGAAAAGTATATGCCAACAATGCCTTTTTTGCCCATTAAAATAGTGAGATGGTTTAAAACTGAGATTTACTTGCTTTTTAATATGTTTTTGCTTTATAATATTGGACTTTTTCTGAATTATTTTTTTTACCATGCGTTTGTCTGTGTGTGTGTGTGTCCATTTACACTGGAGAAAGGAAGTGGAGGTGGAAAAGGGGCAGGAAAAAATATTAAGTTCTCAAACTTCTTTAAAAAATCTCCTCTAAATGTCACAGGTTGCAAAAGGAAAACCTGATTTTTACCCGTGCATGAGGTACAGAACAGGGTATGAAGGTGACCCCAGGCTCACGGTCTCTGCCATGAAAATTCTGGCTTCCAAAGGCTGTGTGTTCAGAGCTCTTCAGAGCAGAAGTGCTGCAACATGCTCTTTCTTTCTCCGTATCACTTAAGCTACTGGTGTAGGCTCACCTCCCCTTACTGAGGCCTAGATGTGAAGAAGGAGACAGTGTTCAATATGCTCAACCCCTCCTACCTGAAAAATGTTGAATCACTGCATTTTTGATCGTGATTAAAATTTAACTCTAAAATAAAAAATCATAGAAATCAGATGATCTTGGTTGAAAGCATTTATATAATTTTATCAAACAGCATAACCTATTAATGTGGTAGCAAATACTACTTTATAAACTTCAGTGTTAGTCCACCTTCCAAACAAGATTTTCTTGTCATTAATGTGTTAAGTATATTTATGACCTAATTATGTACATACATTCTATTCTTTATCCTAAGCATATTTATAGCTAAGAAAGGAAACCTAAAATTTAAGTTGATTCTGTTTGTTTCATTGGCTTAAGAGCAATCCTAATGTTTTTGGAATCTCAGTTTTCCTTAAAAAAGAAAAGAAAAGAAGCAGATTGTAGCTTTTGAGTTTAATAATGCAGGATTATTCTTAAGTGGAAATGGGTATCATCATGAATTATTATATTCTGCATTTTTTTAGATGTGTTTAATTCTTACCTTTCTGTTTAAAGACATTTTCATGTCAACAACTGAATTCAAACAGAGATACCCTGTTAATTGAATGCTCTTTCCAATTCCTAAATTAAACCTTTGGTCCTCATTCTACTTCAGAGCCAGTTTTGGTTTGGGTCTGGCATGGTGGAGAAGAGAAATGTAGGGAGAGTGGAAGAATAAGAGGATATATTCCCAAGGTAATTCTTTTCCTACCTCCTTCCCTGCAAGTATTTCCAGGGAATGCAGCTACAGATTTGATTATGCCCCTCCCCAAAATTGCTGGGATTAGTTTTTATCCATCCCAAATTCTTATATTCTTTTTGGTGTCTTAGATTTTTTCCTTAATGTGGACAAATTTGATTATGCTTTCTATGGACCAAAAGACCACCATTATCATGATTTGCATTATTGACTTTCCTTATTAAGTTCTATAGGTTCAACATAAAAGTAGAAGAGAAATTATTATAATTCTGTCAATTCTATATGGCCCTACTGCCTTTAAACTAGCTGTAACAATGTATAGAATTCTTAGTAATTGCTATATAATTGCTAACAAGGTGATTTTTTTCAGTCACATTTTGAGATTTTGTTTTAGGCTCATAGGTTTCCCAATGTCTAGACAAGCATATCCAGGCTCAGAAAATGTGAATTGAAAAATAGTTGCAAGCTATCATTCACTAAGGATATTCAGAGTTCTAGACACTCTGCTGAGTTTTTGATGTCCATTATCTCATTTACTCCTCATGACCACTACACGAGGGAAGTATTAGTATTTGCCCAGTTGACATATGAGGAGACTGAGGCAGAAAGAATAGCAGACAAGGAAAATAGAAGGGCCAGGTAGAAGGATTGAGATATCATCCAGGTCTGTTTGACTTCCTAGTCTGTGCTTTGAACTACGAAGCTTCAATATCTGTAAATCACTTTCATCGATAGTGCAAAGAGATGGTATGCATTAAAAACATTTTTCCCCCGAAAGAAAATCAGTAGTTAGAAAAGTACAGTGTAAAAGGGTAGGGGGCCACATATTTCTGCCAGGCAGTCCCTCTCCTGTGAATTTAGATCCAATTTACTATCAATATCTTCTGGCAATATTTCTTTCCTTTTACCGCTACATCATTCATAAGGTTCAGTATTTCCAGAACTATAACACACCAATCGTCACCATGCTTTCTCAGCACTATTTGTATTTTAAATTACTGGAACCACGGCAGCCAATCACATGAGAAGACAAAGGACCCTGTTGTTAATTCCAGGCAGTATGTGAAAGGGGCAAAAACCCTGAGCGTGCTACACAACCATGTGTCAGGCTTGCCTATGTTCTCTATCGCACTGCAACACAGACACCCAGAAAAAAATCCACTCTTTTCCTTTTGTATTGACAAAATTCTAGGAAAGAATGTTTTCCTGAACAACAACAGCAAAATATTATTGAGTACTTGTAGTTCAATCTATATTTATTTGTAGCTTTTCCAAAATGTGCCCCTTTCGTGCAGAATTTTTGACTTGATTGCTTTTTCCTTAAGCAACACTGCTCAGCATTGTTCCTGAGATCTATAATCTTTTAAAAAATAAACTAAAATGAAGAAGGAAAAAAATTCAAGGAAAAATTTGGCATTAGAAAACACAATGAGAATAGCAGAAATTCTCCTTTAGAAGAGCTCTGATTTATTTAAATCTCTAATTCAGCTTCCTATAGATAATATTTCTTTAAAATGAACCCACTTCTTTCTAAACACTAAATTCCTGATTTATAACATTGTGATATTTTTCCAGACTTATGTCACAAGCTTCTGATGGTGAATGGGTGAGGTAATCAGCAGTTTATTAAAGTTAGAAAGTTCAAATTTTACTAGTAAATAATGTAAAAATGCAACTCTATGTAGACAGGTAAAAGAAAGTTGCCATATGGGCCACTGCTCCTACAATAAAACTTTTGGACAAATTGGGCTTTGGGCGGGAAACTTAGAAGTAAAATTAAGAAAAAAACAAAGTTTGAGGTAGAAGGGTTGTCAAAGAACACAATAAACACACATACAAGTATTCAATGTTTTTGACAATTAAGTAGATTTTACATATAATAGGAAGAGTGTTTTATGACTACCATTTCTGACACCAGAAGAATAGTCAAATGGTTCCCTGAATCTTTGTAAGTTACAGCACATTGCCTGGACTATTGCAAGTGCTCAATAAATCTCCACTAATTTGACAAATCCTTTCTCTTTTTGTAGTAATTTTTTAAAAAAGCAGTGGAATATGCATTTCTGGAGCCAACTGTTAGTGAGTTAGCAGCATAGCCCTAATAGCATGAGTTTTAGAGTCTGACAGACTTGGGCTTCAGTGCAGTTCCTATGGAACCGTGTGATGGGGGCAAAGCACAAACTATTTTTGATCCTCAGTCTTCTCATCTGTAAAATGGGGAAATTATAACTATATCACAGTGTTTTTGTGTGAATTAAACATCTTAAACTGTTTAGTGCAGGCACATAATGATTGCCCACTGAAGTATAACTATTATTATTCATGGTGGTGGTGGCCATTTTCTCATGGTATATCTTTCCTTCCTCTCCCTCTCTCCATTTCTCTTTTTCTCCCCTCTTACTTGCTTCTTTACTTCCTTCCTTCCTTTTCCCTTTCTTTTTTCTCTCTTACTCATAAATAGAAAAAGGGGTGCCTTAGAGAATTACCATTATGAAATGCCTCAATTACTGTAATGTTCTTATATGGTCATTCCCTGATAATATTGAGTACTGTCACTGATCATGGTCTTGGAGAATTTTAAAGGTAAAGTCTTAGAGATTTTTGAGTTATTCTATCACCCTGCTGACACCTCCCACCTAGTAACCGTATATTTTCTCCCAAACCACTTGTAGCCCAATAGGTTGCCCTAACTTTTTACTTGAATGTGGCATCTCTATCAGCCGAAATTTCATTGCTTCTGTGACAATAGTTGGAGTAGATTCTTGCCTAGTGAAAAACTATCACCTGGATCTCTGCTCATTCCCAAGGAAAAGTCAGGAACAGCTAGTCTCACTTTATCTCTTCTTCTCCTTAAACCTAGGGAAAAAATTAAAATTCAAACAGACTGTTTTAGTTTTCTTGGGTGACTGTAACACAATGTAGTCAACTCAATGGCTTAAAACAACAGAAATTCATTGTCTCACAGCGACAAAGCGAGAAGTCCAAAATCAGGGTGTTGATGAGGCCTTGGTTACTCTGAAACCCATAGGAGAGAATCCTTCCTCGCCTCTTAGAGCTTCTGGTTTGTCAGCAATTGTTTGCATTCCCTGGTTTATAGATTCATTGCTCCTTCTCTGCCTTTGTCATCACTTGCCCATCTTCTTCCTGTGTGGTCCCTCTGTTTATAAGGACACCAGTCATATTGGACTAAGGGCCCTCCATACTCCAGCAACTCCAGCTTAACTAATGACATCTGCCACAACCCTATTTCTAAATGAGATCACATTCTGAGGTATGGGGTCAGGACTTCAACTTATCTTTTGGGGGGGCACAATTAATCCCATAATATACTACAGTGCTTATTCTAAGTAAAATACATTTCGAGGCCATTCTAGTGAAAGAATAAATCTGACAGTGTTGTGTAGCATAGATAAGGAGATAAAGGATCACTTGGCCAACAGATATTTACTGAGCATTCAATGTGTGCTACCAAGTAGAATGTTCTTTAAGTATCAGGTAATCCACTTATTTGGAAGGAGTTCACAGTTGAATTGAAGGATTTTGGATATGTGTTTAGAAGCAAGGAGAAAAATATTTTTTCACCTTAAAACACAATCAACAATCAAGAAATGAAGAAAAATAACTCTGGCCAGCCCAAAGTGAGGTTTCAAAGTCTTTACACTATATGCAGTTTCCTTACAGAAAAGCAGTTCAGTAATAAATAGTCTATTAACTTCTGTGCAACATATAATTGTAGCAATCATATTCATTTGATATTCCTGTCTATCATAGATTAGTCAGCCACATTGATAAGAGTGAGAATAACTACTAAAAACCTAAGGAAAAGAATATGAGCAATTCAAAAAAGGGAACTAATAAGAAAATAAAAATGTGTTACTTTTTCTGATCACCTAGTGTAGAGACAATCCCATATACATTGTCAAGTTTTGTGAATCTTATTAATTACATTATGATACAATAATTGATGTTCAGTGTAACGATCTTGAGGTATTGAAAACATTTGAATTATGATCAAGATATCCTATTATCAGAGCATATAGATTTTTAACATATTCAGAGTTTATCTCAACATAATTAAAACATTAAATGATAAAAACCAAACTGTTACAAAACAATCTGCAATGATGTAATCTATGAGCAGATTTAGTGGGTTTTAGTTAAAAAGCAGAAATGAGTGGCAGACAGATATTTAGAATTTCAGCGCAGGGAGAGTTGGAATGGCCGACTGTCATAGATCAGCAATTTTCAACTGGCGTGCCACAACAAATTTTAAAACATGCAGTTCCTTACTATTCAGTCAAGGGCACTGAGCTTTTTACCCTTAGATTGTCAAATAAAAAGATGACAACAGCCAACACAACAATGGCCCTCCTGTGTAAATGCCTGTTCTTAAACTATAAATATACAGGTCATATAACAGCGATACTAAAGTTGCATCTGATTGGTTAATTCTTGGTACTAGAAATCCTATTCAATTATAGGCACCTGATTTTTAAACAAGTAACTTTGAAGCAAAAAGGTAGGTAATTACTATTTTTTTGCAAATCAATAAAAATTATACCTATTTTTTGTCTGATTGGGAAAAACTATGATACATTTTTAGTGTGCCACAGAATTTTAGTAATTAGTTTATGTGTGCTATGGAAAAGGTTGAAAGTTGCTGCCTTAGATAAAGTAAAAACACTAATGTCCCAGAGAACTTGGCCCCTCATTAGCACTTAGAAACAGAACTGGCTTTGACTATGCTCCAGAGTTTTGTAAGTCTACTGAAACAAGCTGGGGCACCTTTCCCATCAAGAGGGCTCCACATGGCAAGCCTACAATCATAGTGCATCCTGTAGACTTCAGAGCCTGGGATGGTTCAGGAACTGACTAGGTAGTTCAGCTTTCCTCTGGGTCAGATGGTAGAATCTAAGAGAGGAATTACTAATTCAAATACCTTCAGGGATTTATCAGGCAATAAAAATGAATTGTGTGCCAAGTATGAGGTATTTTTTGGACAAATTTGGAAAGAATGTGTCACTCTCAAAGGATTATCATTTGCATTTTCTTTATAATCTGTGCTTTTTAAAATTATCCAGCCTGGACCTGAATGCAGAACTAGAGGCTCCAAAGGACAACCTTCACATCTAGCATCAACCCATCCAGTTCCAGCCTCAGTATGACCTTGGTTCCTTATAGCTCAGACCTGCTATCATTCTCTTTGATCTATTTTTACCCAATGGCCTTGGTATTCTGGGAGTGCAAAGTGAATATACACTGGTCTAATTGTTTCCAAAATGACATTTTTAAGGACACTGGTCCTGTGAGATACTCCGAAAAATAGAATCTGGTTATCAAATAATTTTGGGAAACAATATTTACTATACCTCTTTGAAAATGATCATAATACACATTCATATAGTAAAAGCTCTAAAATTCCTTCAGTAAAGAAAATGGTTTAGTGGTTTCATTCAATATTTTAACTCAACACTAACCACACTTAATTGGTTGCTGAACTCCTCCCATCTCTCTTTATGATTATATCACATAGAGCACTGTGTGAATGAAGCATGTCCTGGGAAATCTGAAGGTAGAGAGAGGCGTTACCTTCTACCAAACTCTGTGTTAAACTGTACATGTGAATAAGGCTAACTAATTCTTGAACACACAAAGAGTTTGTATCCAGGATAGGGCAAAAGTCAGTCTAAAGTTGTTTGTAGGGAAAATAATACAATAAATAAATAATAATACAAGAATAAACTCTGTGTTTAATATACTCACAACTCTAAACCTACTTTTGTCTTACCCTTAAAGTTTTTTGTATTGAAAGAGTAATGCTTGTTTACTCCAGAGTTTCCATACAGGGAAGAAACACGTGAATGGTGTCCCACGTTGTCCCTCCAATAAGTGCTAAGGAAAAAGCTTTAGCCCCTTTCTCCATCCAAGTGTTTTCTTCACCCCAAAGGCAAGAATGACTTTGTTGATTTGGCCATGTTGTGGTTACTGGTGGGTGAGTTTACTCTTATGCCCAGAGGAAGGAAACAGGTTCTGTTTTCTTCCTTTCTCTTGGACCATTGGCCTATAAGGGACAGGGTATCTGTCTGTCTTTCCTCTTCCTATGTTGGATCTTTCAAAAGTCAGGGCCTCAGCTTTTAGCAAGAGGGAAGCTCTGCCTCCTTCTCTAGACCAGCTTTATTAGCAACTCCCTACATTAGACAGATCTGTGTCTTGCCTAATGTGGCTCAAATCTCAATTCTTTGAGTATATGGGTATATACATACCCAGTTGACAATTAGTTGGAAGCGAAGAGGGACCAGTGACAGGATTCAGGCAGCAACTTTCAACATTACATACAGAATAAAAAATTAATCCTGCTAACTCATTGCCCAGGTCATTCACATGAATAGCAGAACCTCTATGTGCTCTTCTGACCATTTTGGACCAAGATAGACAATGTCATTTATCAGAGAGACTATGTTTTTTCCTTTTTTTCTTATTATTATAACCTTCAGAAATCAGTTAGAAAAGACCTTTTGCTTCTCAAGCTATATATTTGTGGGGTTTATTTGAGAAATGATGCAAGAGGCTGTTCTATTTCTAATCTTGAGAATATTTGGTTGTGGGTATATTTCAAATGTTGATGCTAGACTGATATGAAAATGCCTGTTAGTGCTCAAAATCCAGGACAAAGGTTATTTCCACCAAGCTCAATAGAAAGTAATAAATAATTCTGAAATATTATCTTAAAATAAGAATATAAAATGTTATAACTTGTCAAGCTTTCCAGTTTATGTTGGCTTATTATTGCCAACCCAGCAGGTATAACAAAAGCTCTTGCCTCTGGTCTGACATTTCAGCCGCCTGGGGAGATCCACTGCTCCTCACCAAGCCTTGCTTAGCAGAGTTTCAGCCTCATTCTTTTAAGAACTCTTATTCCATGCCAGATGTATCTTAATTGTGCTAATTCTCTCTGTTACATCATATGTCAATAAAGATTCTCCATCTTGCCCACTGTATTTGCAATATCTGAAACTGTGGTAAATAATGCATTTCTGATGATGCATTGAGGCTATTTGTATGAAGGCAGGACTAAAACTAATATAGCTACAAGGAAAGGCCATCATTAATGTGAATTCATAGGACCTCTTGTGAGGGGTTATTTCTGTAAAAATAATAGTGTCTTTGGGTTTGGTCTAGAAAGCAGGGAAAATATAGGCTGTTTTCATTTGACTCACTGCTTTACATACAATCTTACAGAAGTGAAGCACAAAACTATTTCTTATGGACTTGATAGTGACTTTAAATACCATCACTGCATTCTTTTCCTTGGCAGAATAAAGCATTGGCTATATGTGCTACATTGTTCTACAGCCACATATTCTATACATAACTAAAACCATTAACTCAGCTATATAGTCTAATAACAACCAGTATCACACACTGCTGTTGCAACAAATGACTTTATAGATTTTTATCTCTTCTTTTGAGTTTCCATGGTTAAAACAACAGATGTAAAACCAAGATAACTGAGTCAGTTATTTTATTGTTGTAAAGGAAAGGACGTACAATACGATTCTGCATGCAGAATTATTTTTCATCCTTTGTGTACGTAATGAAGGTTTATACTCTCCATGTTTCTATCACCAGGTCCTATGTCATCTGCAGAAAGGTCTGAGATGCAGGGATCCTGTGTCTGGGAATATTTTTAGAACTTCATTGTGTGCCTTTTTTTTTACCTGCTAAGATGTTTTATTGAACCAAATTGTGGTTAACAGTAATGTGTTGTAAACTTTCCCATGAAAATAGAAAAATAAAACAACTATGCTATAAAAGCAAAGAACATTGCCCTGACCAGGTAGCCTAGTAGGTTGGAGCATCATCCGGATGCGCCAAGGTTGCAGGTTTGGTCCCTGTTGGGGCGCATGCATGGGTGGATGCAGCAACACATCAATGTTTCTTTCTCTATCTCTCAGGTCAATACATAAATTTAAAAAATTTAAATCATATAAAAAACATCATTTTTGAGCATCTCATTTTAAATAATGTCTTGCTAAGGTTTGTCCCGCTTAACCAGTGTGCACTGAGACTTATGCCTCTCGAGTGTGCTGACATTCTGTGCTCAGGAAATTTTGTTTTGATTCCCAGCGTTGGCAGACAAATTGTGGATCATAAACCCTGGTATGCAGCAGTGGTTTTCTAGATCAACAAGAGACACTCAATACAAAGAACAGGAACAGGAGAGGGGGTAGATTCACCTCTCTGTAATCGAGAAACCTTTTGGTGCCCTTACAAGGATTTTGAGTGCATTTCTGCCAGGATCAGCAATGGTGAAGTTCACCTTCACTAAAATCTAATTCCAGCACTAACTGGCAGGCCAGCACTAGTGAAAATAACATTCCGGCTTCCTCCATGACCTCAGTCCCGACATGATAACGGGAGCCCTCAACAACTCATTTCTAGCTTGGAATTCTTGATGGTTTATTTAGTTTGACTGACTGTTGGAGATTGCCATTATGAATACAGTTGCTAGGGAAGGCCTGCCGTAGTGCTGTTTGGCTTTTAAAGGGGTCAGGATTTTGCAACATCTCAAATAACACTTATGGCTTAATGTCTGCAAACAATGCAGCATTTAACATTTACTATGCATGAAAAGGATCATAGTTCATCATTTATTATTCAAAAATTATGTAAAATATTTTTATGATGGAATATGAAGAATGTGTTCAAAATATTCATGTATGTAAACAACACATAATAAATTTACCTTAAAACATCAATATGTAACCAAAGAGGTACTTGCCATTCTATGACATGGAGCCAAATATTAAATATTTCCAAATTCAGACTTTTAATCCCATATCTTTCAAGCAGATTAGACCAAACTCTGGTAATTTTCAACAAAATGAACATTTAATTTTTCATCCAGGGAAACTATTATTTTTTTAATGATAGAGAAAAGCTAGGTGGTTAGTTTGTTAGAATTTAACCATGCAACCTTATCAATTCAAAAACTGATTGCCTGCTCCACCCTCTCATCTTACACATTTCAATAACATGTTTTGGTTCCTTATAAAAGGTGGTTATGAATATCGGTTCTTGGTGCCTAACAATATTGAAAATCACTGTGGTGTGAAGATGGTATCATTCAAGTCTTAAAACTTCTCTCAGACAGGAGAGTAGATTTGAATAGAATATGAAAACCAAATGATTTAGATGAGAATGAGAATGGATCTAACAAGAATTTAGATTAATATGGTAGACATATAATACAGATGTTTAGCTGCTATTTTTGTAGTCAGATGTCTATTTTTTTTAAAGAGTGACCTCAATGAGTTTAAATGCTGCACATTTGAGAGGAAGCCTACGAAGAGCTAGCAAGAGTCTTGAATACTTTTATAGACTTTATTGATTTGTTTTGGAAATGAATCATTTCCAAATTATTATTTTAATTATGTATTACACTTAATAGTACATCCTACAAAAGTGATAAATTCTTCATAATATTTAAACTCATTATAACTCACATTAAATCTTTCCAAGAAAGGGTGACAATCTAGAATCAGGAGAACTACAAAAAATTGTTAGTTAATGAAGTAAGCCTCTTTCCCCTCCTTTATCTTCTTTTTTCCCTCTCTATCTGTATGTTGTCTTTATTTCATATTGTCCCTACTGTTTACTTCTAGTACTGTACATTGTTAAACATTCATGTGTTTAATAAATACAGGATTCGGTAGAAGTATGGCCTGCTTGAGTGTAGTTGGTAGGGTAATAACATGGGTGTAATAATTTATAGTTTTAATTTGAACATTTCACCTAAAATGTCATATGGTATGCTTGAGTTTGATATTGTTATATTACAGAATTACATGCTTATGATTTTGTAATAAAAGATTTTGTAGTAAAAACAGGGGCATTATTTGTGCCAGACTCTGTATTTATTAAGTACAAATTATGCACAATCGTGGTGCTAAGTGCTAAAAAAAGGTCTCAATTAAAAATTTTACTTGCCCAAAATGACACAGTTAGATAGAGTTAGATCCAACAATGGAAATCAGATCTCTGTATGATATCATCCCATTATATACTTGGCAATTTTATTTTATAAATATGATTAAACTTCTACTAAAGTAGAATATTTCATATTTTGTCTTAGGAGTTTTGTTTGTTCCCAAATTACATTTATAAACTGAATTATTGGCTGCCATTGACTTCATTTTTATTTTTTTGGCTACAATTGACTTTAATTAAACTCATTATGGCCTCATATGTCTGGCACTTGTTAAGGAGGGAAAAAAGCAAGTATAAAAATGAGCCAAGTGACTTGATACAAGATCTCTCAGCAAATAGCCATAATAAGCCATACTGGGCCCCAGCTCAGCTAGCGATGTGCTACTTGACCCTTGGCAATGTATTTTTTTATGCTAGAAAAATGTGTGTTCATCTTTCTTATTCCTCAGTAAAGGATGTACTCTGTTCAAGTGAATGCCTTCAGTGACTTGATTTGAATGGAAGTGCAAGCAAAATGATTCTCTTATTATTTTCTTGATTCAGGAGGGCCTCTCGACTATGGTAAGCAGTATAGAGACAGTAGTAGCTAATTGGGTCCATCTTAGTCTGTGTCGCCAGAATATCCAAACATTCAGTTAGGAAAGGAAAATGTCAGCCATGTATGTGCTCCAACAGCAGCATGCCACACACCTCTATGTCTGGAGTTATCCAGATAGCTGACTGAATGTCTTGGATTTATGTGGGTGTCTCCCATTGTATAAACAATGCTGCTGGGACAGTGAAAAAAATTACCCATATTCAAACTTTCTAAAGTTCTGAGTTGCAGAGCATAGTCATATTTTTAATTAAAAATGTATGGATGTATTTATTTAGTATTCCATCATTTTGCATATGCTAGAGCAGAGGCTCAGAGTGGTAAAATAATTTTCCAAGCTCACCTGGATTAGGAAATGACAGAACATGACTTTAAACTCAGATGACTTGCAGTTAAAGGTTTTATTCCCCATACCCCACCATCTCTATGACTACTGTGAGTATAAGAATACCTAATTGTCTGTTATTATATCAACCACACACTCCAACAATTCCCAACCATTCCCATTTGCCAAGCTAGACCAGGGAGATGCGGACTCAATTGTATATTGCTTTATAGTTTTCAAAACACATTTACTCAAGATGATCTCACCCACTTGTTTATTCTTGCATGCACTTATTGAACAAATAGTTAATGAGACCTTTTCTACCAGTGTTCTAAATCCTATTCTTCTTAGATATCTAGTCCTATCCCTTACTTCCTTTTCCATCCTTTTCATCAAATCTTAGCATTTGCAGTTGTCATTTAGATGATTTTTTTCTCAATCTTTTGTACATCTTTTTCTTCAGGTCCTAAATGAGAAAACTGGAGAGGTCAAGGCATGGTGTAGAAATAAATGTATAGCCTAGTATATTTAATGATCATTAGATTTCCATGAGTTTCCTGACTATAAACCCTAATTATCTCCTCTTCTTTCCCCCAGATCAAAAAGGTTATGTGTTTACTTTAGTAAACTTTACTTTTCTGAGATGTCAATGTAGGATCATAGGTTTGCATTAAGTTCTGCAGTGACCAGCAGGGAAGAAATAGTAATCAGGAGCTGTAGTAATAGACAGTCAATAGTTCTTAGAGAAAAAGAATAAGGGTGTGTGTGTATGTGTATATGTAGAGAAGAAAGGTATTGTGGAACAGATATAGTAATGGTGACTGAAAAAGATTAGCAGTGGAGGTAGCAAGAAGGAGTCTCTTGACCCAATTTGTGCTGTCCTAGCCTACAGAGGATCTCATAGTAGCTTGCAGCTAAGATAAATTTTATTCTTACTGCGTATGGGTGGCATGTATTACCAAAGTCCCAACTTGGAGTTTTGAAAATATTTCTCCATAAAGTATTATTGAGAGTTGTTAAATTTTTCAGAGTTACTTATATAATACATCAGGTAAATAATAGATTACATAAACATTGTTTCCTTGGGTATATGTGTTTGAATTCTTAGTAATGGATTGACAAATTGGCTTTGGAATACAAACCATTCTTAGAAGAGGGCCAACATTACATTATAGTGTCATCTCTGATTGTAGTGTCTGATTGTAGACATCTTGAGTCATTATTCAATCAAAGACAAACAGCATGGCATAAAAGATCAGCAGGGATTTCATCATTATGGAAAAGTTGATATTTAACATGATATAAGGCTTTGAAAAATTGGACCTTGTCTCTTTATTACAAAAGAAGGTAAATGGAAAGTAACATTTGTTAAATGCTTACTGCTACCAGGCTACATACTAAATTACATTAAATTAAATTTATGTTATCTGTTAATTCTCATAGCAATCAAATGAAGATGTCATTATTACCTCCATTTACAGGTGAAAGAACTGAGTCTCATAGAGTTTCAATGTCTTAACATTGAAATAAAATGCTTTCTTGTATTATGTTGATCTGTTTACTTGTTTTCTTGTTCACTCTGTAGAGTGGAGTGATTAAAATATCTGTGTATTATTATGGTGTCTTCCTTCCTAGGTCTTACCCTTGACAAAATCAACCACAAAAAAATTCAAATTAGATTTTTATGTTTTTCCAGTCCAATGTCTATGGTGAATTAAATCATCATAAAGTCAATTCAATTCTCTCATTACATTATCAGATATAGTTAAATATTTAAAAC
The DNA here is from genome assembly GCA_028533065.1 of Trachops cirrhosus. NCBI lineage: Eukaryota > Metazoa > Chordata > Mammalia > Chiroptera > Phyllostomidae > Trachops > Trachops cirrhosus. Next base: position 53,059,898 of record CM052541.1, on the reverse strand, counting down.
AAAGTCATTAAGAAAATAGTTTTTATTCTTATTTATTTATATTAAATTTATTAAGGTGATACTGGTTAATAAAATTACAGGTTTCAAGGATGTAATTTTATGATGCATCATCTATATATTGCATTGTGTGCCTACCACCCAAAGTCAAGTCTTCTTCCATTACAGTGTATTTGACCCCCTTTATCCTTTACTACCCCAACCCCGTTCTGTCTGGTAACCACCATATTAAAATAGTTTATTGAAGCCAAGATTCATAAGAAAAGTGAAAACTAAAGTAATCCAGAATTTTCACATTTTGTATTAACATTTGGTCATTTTGAGATATTATCTGTATGTGACATTCCATTGAGAACAAATGAGATGTGCCACATATTTAGGTAAAATGAGATATTTCATTCTATGCAAGAATTTCAGAGCTGTGTAATATTCCTCATTTAAATGAGAAAACTTTGTACTTATTCTCTTCATTCACACACCTAGAACAACTTCTAAATGCCAGACTAGCCATTGTAGTCTGAACCATTAGACAATAAATCAATGTGGTTGTAATAAGGTGCTATTAATTTTACATTTAAATTTAATTTTATTTTCATGTAATCTATACCAATGATCTTTGGGGGTAAGATATACAGTGTTTGAATACTTACTTCGAGCACTGGGTATTCAATGGTATGGAGGAAAGGTATTTAAATGGTATTCTTATGCTTGTATCGGTTGCCATTTTTGTAACACAGACAAAAGTTCAATGCCAGGAACAAAATGTAACTTGGAAGATATTTATCATATGATAAGTTTCAAATATCCTTAAATTCATATCCTGTTGCAAACTCTCAGGAACTATCACAAATGTGATTTGGCTCATTGTTTCCTCAAGGGAAAAGGAAGAAAGAGAAATTCAAGAGCATATGAGATTAGAAAGTTTAATATCACCATGATCTACTAGGAAACCTTCAACAGGTCACACTGGGTCAATATATATATATAAATGTACAAGTAAGAAAAATGAGTCAGACCCAGGTAACATGCACCAGCAGCTGTCCTGCATGACCACAGGTGATTACCATGTTTCAATGCTCATGCATAAGGCTTTGAGTCCCAAACCTAGTCATCACCACTTCCCTGGACGTGGCATATTTTTAGAGGCTTTTCCCACTGCCCCTTCCAAAACCTGCTAACTACACCCCACTTGATAGCTTAGAAAGTTACTTGATTTCAAGATTAAGGTTAGAAAAAAAGGGGTTACTTCAGCTCAAGAATTTTATTAATTTTTCCTGAAAGGAGCTCCAAAAGCAACCTTATAATCAAGCAACTGGAAAAGCCATCTTAAATGTGGCACTAGAACCAATATAGCTTCTATCACCTTACGGGGGAATTAAATTTTCTCCCCTTCTTACTAATCTAATCAAATGATTTTTTTTGTATCTCCCACACATTTGCAATGTCATGTGAAAATGAGTCAATTGAAGGGTCATTTAGTATGCTTTTATGAAGAAAATGTTCTTTCTTAAGAGAACTAAGCAAGAAGAAAACTAATGTTTATTTACTCAACGTATTTAACATTTTAAGTCCACTAGGTTTTCTGGTATGTGACTTTCTCATTTCATAGCCTGCTCATTTGCAGAGGTCTATTCACTCTGCATTCATTCAGCAACATTTTCCTTGTTGGCATCTTTTTCTACCAGAGAATTCTAATATTTATATGGTGTTTTGCATTATTTCTATTTCTGAAGTTTTCAGCAAAATTTAGGAGTATGTACAGTTCTGAATCTTCTGACTCTTAACAGATAAGATGTTTTTTTTTCTCTTTCTACCATTTTTGTTTATCATAGGACTTTGATTTAGTGTTGACCATGAGGCTTTGGTGGATTCGTGTATCCTTTCCATTTGTATTAGCCCAGGTTTGTAGGCGGGAGGATGCCATGTGTCACCACACTGTGGCTGCATTCTTGAAAATAATGACTTGTTGGTACATCCGGCAGTGATGTACAAGGTTTGAAACAGAAGTCAATTCAATTGAAACTAAGCTGATTCCTCTAGAGGTCATCTTTGAATATATTGAACCCCCACTATTTTATTAGAAAAAATTAATAACAAACATAAAAATAGAAGACAAGATAAAGTATTTATATAGTGTTCTAGATAGCACCAATGATATTAATAACAGTATTAGGTCACTAATATGTATATATTATTGCTCTCAGATATATTTTTATAAGATTGACTTGTTTTTAATATTATTTTTAAAATTTCAAAATAATAATCTTTGAAATCCTGTAATACATCTTTTTTACAATAATTCAAATTTGTGAACCCTGGGATTTGTTCATTCTTTATAACTAAACCTCTAGTCTTCAAAAATTAAATAAATTTTAATTTTGATGAATCCCTTCTATTTTAAAGATGTTCAACCATTATGGTGGGATTGGGGGTATTTACATGGGAATATTATTATTTTTTCGTCACCATTTATACAACTTACTCTTCATGACAGCTTGTGAATTTACCTTTTTTGCTTTCTTTCTGTCTATATGCTTATTTTTATTTAATGGTATATCAAAATGTTTGGCTTTAATAAGTATACATAACAAAAATGTCCCACCACTGGTCTAGTATTCATGTCAAAATTTGAGGTTGATGACAAGTCAAAAGAAGGAGGAAGAAGAGAGCCAACATTTATCGAACACTTGCTCTGTGTTTGGCCCTTTTACACGATGTCTCAGTTAATCTCCACATGTTCTGATATCAGTCATATTTCCTCAGTTTTGGAATTGAGGCACAGATATGTTAGAAACTTATCCAAGTCATTCTAAGTAACATTTTCAGAGCCAAGATTACCCCTGTTTTATTTTTGAAGTGTGTTCTGCTATAACACACTGTATTTATTTCCAAATAGTTTCTTGTCTTCTGGATTTTGAGGCTCTGTGGTTTGAATATACAATGAATTATTCTGCAGAATTTTTGGTCATTTCATTTTCTTTTTCTCTCTGCCAAAGTTAAGCAGTCTTACATTTTCCTATACATTCTTTATACTTAGACTTGACTTTAGAATGTTGTGATTGTAATCTCTTAAGCTGCTAAGAGTATCATTGTTTGATTATTTATTTCATGTTGAAATGGAGAGATGCTTATATCACTTAAAAGTAAGGATTTAGATCATAGTGCCAGAAAAGACTTTAGAAATAACACTCCAGCACCTATGTTCAACATTGCAACCAAATAAATCCTTCTAAAGCTTGTAAGAGTATGTCCCTCCCAGTCAGAGGCCTTCAGAGGCATTCCACCTCCCTCACGGGTGGGTCCAAAGTCTTCATCTCAAGGGACCTATGGATCCTTGCCCTACGTGGTCCTGAACCTTCCTCCCTGACCATGTTCTTCTCCTTGCTTTTCCTTGAACAAGCCAGACAGCCTCTACCCTTTGGCTTTCCAATCAGCTCTTCCCTTTTCTGGGAGAACTCTTTACCCCAGATAACTTTCATGATTCACTTTCTTGTCTCTTTCAGCTAAAATGTCACCACCTTTTTATGACTGCATATTCTCAACCCTCAATTGCCATGCCTTTTACTTGCTGTTCCCCGCTCTGTAGTACTCACTACACCGAACATACTGTATATTTATTTATTTTTCCATTTCCCCCTGCAAATTATAAACTCCATATTAACAAGAAATTTTTGCCTTTTGCCCCCACTGAGATCTCCCTAGCACCTGGGGCAGTGCCTGACACATGGTTAGTTATCAATGGATATTTGTTAAATAAATAAATGTAAGTTTCAATACATACTACTCATAGAAAATGCTACACTGAGTTCAATGAAGGGTCATGGAAATATAAGAAAAAAGTAATCTTGATATTGCAGACTTGTTAGTGTGTGAAAAGGTAAATTTAGTCTGAGTAAGCCATGTATTGATAAGTGAACTTGTTCCTATTAAAGGAACCACTTGAGCAAAACTCAATGTTGTTTTGAAATAAAAGATGCTGGTACATAGATCTGACAGAGGCTGTTCATGGGTGGGAAAGGGGTGATTGTTGTCCCATGGGTAAATTTCATACAATCTATACAAGTCTGTGTGACTTTAATTAGTTTTTCTCTTCAATCTAATAAAACTCTGAAGGAAAAGTAAAATGTGTAAGCATCCATGAAGTAAACTTGGGTCAACACTTTTTTTTAAAACCTGTTTTAGCATAGCTGAAAGAATGGAACATAACAAATATTTTCCATTCAACCTTCTCCTGATCTCATCACTGTCTGATGAAAAGTGTAGTTTTCGTTCTATTGATTGGGTTTTGGAGTGAGGTGGGGAGAAAGGAGGTAGTTTTAATTAAAAGTGAAATAACACTGTGTTTATATTCGTTGTCCCCATGTGAGATATGTCACTTCATGACTCTTGAACTTTCTTTTGTAAATAATTTCACAGAAACACATCCTGTCTATGTGTTTCAAGGAAAGCCAAGGTTTATGCACATTTCTTAATGTCATTAACTTCTTTTACTGGGAAATAGGACTTTGGCAGAGTGGAAAGTAGTTGTTAAAATAATTTTACTTTTTATTTTGAACAGTGCAGTTTAAAATTATTTTCAAAGAAACATAAATTCAATGTTAACTTATACAAAGCTAATTTGGAAAAGACCCTTATGTCCTGTTAAGGCGTATTGTCCACATGTCACTGAGAGTGCTGTGGCCATTGAATTTGCTCATTAAATATTTGCTTGATTGTGTAAATAAATGTGTGATGATTTTTTTAGTTCTCAGAAATGAAATAGGAAGGGAAGAAAATGAAACTCTTTCATGGAATTCTAAAAAATACTTTAGCAGCTGGAGAGAAAAACCATGACCTAGGTAAAGTGTCTCAGAGCACATGGAAAGCCTGGACTCTTTCCAGAGTCAGCCCAGGAATGCCAGAAGACCTGCAGGGCAAGAGTGGGGCAGAGTTCAGGCTTGATGCCAGGAGGCCTGAGGCAATATCAGAGTCCCATCCCCTGGACGGTAGCCGGTAGCCGTAAGCAAGATCCTGGTCTGCAGGTAAAGTTCAAAGGGCCAAAAGCAGGTTAGGGGCCAATGATCAAGTCTGGCATATAAAGATGGGCAACAGAATGCATAAAAGGGTAAGTGTGACATTTCCTGATTCAAGGTCTGATTAGATTTAGTCATGTTAGAATTCATAGGTGAGATATCCCAGAGACTCCTTTTGCAATATTTTTAGAAATTTCCAACAAAGGAAAATGTGCTTTGTAATCACTTCCAAGTATTTCCCAACATAGACTGATTCCATGACTTTGCCTCAGTTAAAATCGATAAATATCGGCATTTACCATTTAAACATCTTTGCATTCATTGTCTTCCATTAAGTTGATTTTACTTTTCTAAGCAACATTTTCTCATCAAAGTCAGGATGTAGGTGATATGTGACAGCACAAAGAGTTGCTTTTCCTTCTACTAGTTGGACATAATAAGTTGTGCTCCTGGCTTTCTATGTGGCTACGGAGGTTTCAAAATGCTGTTGAGAGCTTCTATCTTTTCTCCCACAGTGTTGAGTAGGAATTTCATTTGGGAGGGTTGTATAAATATCTGAGTGATTAATAAGATAATACTGGAAAATGAGCTTCAGAGAAGTATGAAGACCCAGCTGCCTATGCCCTACAGGGGTTGGTGTGTATTCTTGTGCATGAGTGTATTTGCAGTGAGGGTAGGGTAAGTTTAAACAGGAAAACTTTCAGTTTAATAATATACTTTGTGGCCAATTTTAATGTAAAGAAAAGCAAAAATATGTACATAAAAGGAATTAGCCAAAGATATGGAGTCTTAGAACAAGATAGAATAAATTAAACTAACATAATTTCTACTATTATCAAGTTTCAGTGACAGACAAGCTACTTGGGATAGTCCAGGAAATAGAGGGAAGTTCCTTTTGTTTTTCCATGCACACATGCTCTCTGGATCCTGTGTCATCCATGACGTATCTTAGGCAGGAAAAGTTTCCTTTTTTCTATGATACATGGTGTAGTCTTTTGGAAACACAGGTAGACTTTGCTCCAAGAAGCTCCCTTTTCAACTCTGAGTGTTTTGTACAAACTGGTTTATTCTTTTAGGCTCTGAATTCCTCCCATCAACATAACTGAGGATCTCACAAAAGCCAATAGCATTGCATATAACACAGAATAAATGATAATACACTTAAGTGGATTTTTAGCTAAAGGGATGCTCAAGCTAAAAAGGCAAAATTAAAGAGCTAATGGTATCCTTCAGGAAGACCTTCAATGGTACATCATGAGGTCTTTCTGGAAGATTTTAAGGTGCCAAAAAGCAAAATGGGATAGCTAATATACTTCACACCAAATCAGGAACCCTTCAAATCAGAGGGTCTAATATAACACATTTGAACAGAATACCGTGTAAGGAAAATATATGGATATTAAAACACCTAGCACATACCCGTATACAAATAACCTTATGTAGTTGTTCAGAATATGTGGCTATGTAAGAAATCATATCAGACACATTTGAATAGGTGCCTATAAGGGGTCATGATAGTAAGAATCCAGAGATAAAAGGAATATTAATAAAATAAACTAAAACAGAAGAGTGGCCTTAGAGAGTTTAATGATGAAGACACGCCAGGAATTGAGGAGTATGAACACTACAATGTTTTGCACTTGAAGTTCAAAGAAAATAGATATAGAAAAGTGAGAAAAATAAATAAATTTACTAGAAATTAATATTAAACCTAACATTGGTAAAAACCTAGTTGAAAAGACATTTTTAATGTTGATATAAATGAAGAAGATGCTGAAGTTTTAGTTGTCTGTAGCCTGGGTCATATTATATTGTGACTGACAAAGAAAAACTAACACTAGTTGCCTTTAAAAACCATAATGACTGGAACAAGGGAGTTATAGGGTACCTTTACTCAGAGAACCAAACCCTGGTGATGATAATCAGTTCTGGTCGCCAAAGTTTAAGCTTTAGGGAAGTGGGCTACATTCAATGAAGAAAACAATGTCATAGGAAGCTGCTTGATATTATCAGTTAGGTATGAAACAATCTAAAACTCTTGTGTGCAGAAAAGTACAGGGTCCAGCAGAAGTAAAGTCCGCTTCAGTGTAGTTGGTAGGATAATAATGTGGTTATAATAATTTATAGTTTTAATTCGAACATATCACCTAAAATGTCATATGGTGTGCTTGAGTGTGATATTGTTATGTTGCAGACTTGCATGCTTATAATTTTGTAATAACAGATTTTGTTATAAAAGGGGGCACTATTTGTGTTGGACCCTCTACTTTCTTAATCTCTGTAAATACATAAGTTCTGCCCTTTTACCTCTGCTCTAGTGAGCTGGTAGAAAGAATCCCAGTCAATCTAAGGATATTTCCCTCCCCAAGTTGTTTAATTCTGGGTTCTTAGGCATTGCTTTTGTGTCAATTATGGAGACTACATGTTCTTCAGTCTTTGCTCATAGAGGTAACTCATGAGATAGTCAGTGTTCACATGTGTCTCTTTCAGCTTTGCTATACTTGTCTGCTTCTTTGTCACCTTGGGGCAGGAAAACCTGGGATGAAGCTGATTCTGACATCATTTCTTGAGAGACCACTCAACTGTCTCTGCTTGCCCTCTGGGTACCTCACAAGCAGTCTTAGTGGAAAGTGGGCCATAGGTCTCGTCTGTCTTTGGGAACCATAGAATTGTTTTTCTTGCCTCTTCTCTCCTAGATTCCAGGAAATCTCTCTTTAGAATAGAGAACAATCTTTCTTCCTTTACATTCTTGAAGACATTTAATTCCTCTAATGTCAAGCTTTTGAAAAATAAAGCCATAAAAATTTCCATTTTGCCATATTCTTTTTCCAAAGTCATAGCAATATAAAGCTATCTCCTAGAATAATAAAAGGAAAAAATAAACATAAGCAAAAATAAAATAAACAACAACAACATAGGCTACTTTATTTTTCAGACATATAAAAAAGAATTTTGTAATGACATGCCTTAGTCAGTTATATAGTGGGGTGCCTTGGGTGTGAGTTTATCAATGGAGGATATATTTCCATGGCTTCACTTTTTAGTGATGATGTAGAAGCTTTTTTTAATCTTCACTCTGAAAATATGTTTATTGATTTAGAGAGAGAGAGAGATCAATGTAAAAGAAAAACAGGGATCAGTTGCCTCCCCTAGACACCCCAGCCAGGGATCAAACCCACATCCTAGGTGTGTGCCCTGACTGGTGATGGAATCTGCAACTTTTTGGTTCACAGGATGATGCATCAACCAGTGGAGCCACTGGGCCAGGGTTAGAAGTGTTTTAAGCCTTGGATGGCAAATTGGATGCAGTGAACTGAAAGGGTCTGCTCTGTGTGACAGCCTAGGATAATGGCAATCCTAAATTCCACCTCAAGTGTTAAATGACAATGCATGTTAAATGAGAGGTTCCAAAGTATCTAATGAAGACAAATTTAAACTCAAAATATATAGCAAATATAAAAGTTTATCATGAGGTAGGTGATCAATATATTGAGTTAAATTTTATTATAATTTTAGAGAACCTATTTCTTTAAGAACACAAGACTATGTATTATTATAAATGCAAGTAAGAGTAAAACATATCTATAAAACTCATAACCTATTTTTAGGAAAATGAGTTTAGATGACTTATCAAATATTTATGTCAGGTTATAAGCAAGAAAATAATAAAAATAAAACTCCATATAATGGAAACACTGTAATACTTATAAAACATATTAACATTTTTGCTTTCTTTTCATTTTTTGCTTTCTTTTCATCTTACATGCTTTAAAATAACTACAAATTTTTTCCAAATTCTTTCAAATAACATGTGTGTTCCTATGGTTCAATGTACTGTATTAAATTTTATGAGAGAAATACAGACAAAGGCATAAGTCTACAACTTAAAATGAGTTAAAATTTTAAAATGATTAGAAATAATAAGATCGGTCCTGAATATCAAAGATCTTTCTGGCCCATCCCACTCTGCAGGGAGTCTAACTTACAGTTAGTAAAAAATTTGTAAATGGCCTAAAGTTTCTTTCTTTCTTTTTAGCAATTACTTCATTTTTTAAGTTTTCTTAATTGTATTTTTTCCATTACCATTTATCCCTCCTCTACCCACTTTCATCTGCACCCTCCCCACCCCCACCGCAATCATCACACTGTTGTTTGTTTTCATGAGTTTTTTCTCTCCCTATCTTTTTTCTTTCTTTTTTTTGCCCTTATTGATGCTCATGGGGGCTGGAGGATAAAAGGGAAGTAACTGAATGTCTGGTTTCATCTGCTGTCCTTTCTAAAAAGAGTAATTAATGATGGGTGTGAGACCCTATGAATTTGGACGTTGCTTTACATTGCCTGAGAAACAAACTGATCATTTACCAGCCATATTACCAAAAGATGTAAGGTACTGTAATTGCTCTTCAATCCTTGTGTATGGATTAATTTCCTGCTAAAAAGTTATGATTTCCTCCACCCACTTCTCATTAGAGAGGCACTAGTCCCCAATAACGACTAGAAAACCAGTATCGCATGAAGAAGGCAGCATTCATACCTCTCCCTTACTGAACTGCTTTGAATTGAGCTATGTAAAAAAAATGGAATTAATAAAAAGGACATTTGAAAGCATTGAAAGCACAAAAGATTAGCCAAATAACATGTATGAATATATGCATACCCCATTTACACAGACAACAATGTAGTAAAGGTGGCATGGGGGGCACTGGGTGGAGGGGGGCGAAGGAGAGGAAGGTGAGTGACATCTGTAATAGTGTCAACAACAACAACCACGTGCCTACTTTCTCTTGTTTCCCTTCCCAAAATTTGTTCCCAGAAAACCCGTGTTCTTTCCTGTTTGATAGGTTTTTCTTTTAGTCTTTTGCATCCAAAGAGTTCTTATAAGGAAGAAAGGCAAAGGGTTTGGGTGAGATGTGCTTTAAATAACTTTATTCTGATATCAAAGGAAATGCTTATACCATCAAATAAGCCCAGAGGAATCATTTTCATTTGTCTGTAAATTACTTCCCTAAATTCATTTACTCATTAAGTTATTCAATAGATATATATTGAGCACCTACTACATGCCAGGCACCACTCTCTGGGGATAAAACAGTGAATGAAATACTACAATTTGTGCCCTTATAAAACTTACTTCTAGTGTGACAAAAATTACAATGAAAAAATAAGTTGAATATATGGTATTTACATACAGTCATCTTAGTCACTCAGTGTAAGTTCCCTTCAATGTATTATTTTTAGTTATTATTAATAATTTTAGCATAGCTCTCTACCTACTTTTCCACTGTTGTATGTCCTTAAATAATCTTACCAAACAATTCAGTTTTATTCTATGCAAACTTGCAAGTATCCATTGAGCTCTCAAAGTGCTGAGTGCTGTGATAGATTTTTTAGGAATAATGCAAAAACAAAGAAAGTGCCTGATATGTTCTCTACCCTCAAAGTACTTTCAATCTATGTTTGTTAAACTTTGCACAATAGTATTTACACTAGGCAGAATATTCGGAAATTGGCATGGATAACTCACACAAAGATAAATCACCCTGTAAAAGAAGGTGCTATGTAATTATGTATTGAAGATGAGACTTAAAGTGTGGAATGGAAAATTAAAGAAAGGAGTTTGTATCAGGCCATGGGAAAGGAATAACCAAAGATACGAATGACTGTTGTGTTAGGTAGCAGCTAGGAATGAGCTGCCAGAGGAGAAATAAAGGCAGGGCCCTCGCCATTACAACCTAACAAAGAACTCAATACAGGAAGCTAGAAGCAAAAGGAAGACATGTCTCACCAATTAACTTGGCAGTCCTGAGCTTAGTCTGATAAGATTGCCAGGTATCTTGAGCATCACAAGCAAATAGTACAGAAGGGGAGTTCTTGACACTGTGCTGAGAAAAGGGGCTTCTGTAACAATCTTACTAAGATTGTTGGGTGTTCTGAACATCACAAGCAGGAATAACACAGGAGGAAGGTGGGGAGTCCTTGAGATTCTATGCTGGGAAAGGGAGCTTCTGTAACAATTTCACTAACTAAGACAAAGAGCCTTTACTAACCGAGAAAGAAAGTCTTTATAGCTGCACATTATTCCCAAGGTTTAGAAGGGGGAGAAGGGGGAACCCAGAAGCCAGCTGAGGTATATAATCCTTGAACCCCAATAGTCAGTGTACTTAGATTAGCTAGCTATGTATCCACTTGTAGCCTCGGTTCAAGTGCATAGAACAAACAGACTTTCTAACAAACTTACTAACAACTTTCTTCTACACGTGGGACATTTAGATTTGCCAGGTGCCTGCTTGCAGTTCTGTGCTTGTATGTGTTTCATAAATAAACTTGTTATTTCATTTCCACTATACATGTTTGTCTCTTGATCGAATTATTCTTTTGTGGGCAAGAGAAGAACTGAGGCAGGGGAGGGATCTTCTTGACTTGGGGCTCTCTGTCCCTTCTGTAACAGATACATGTTGGGGAGAAAGGAGAAATAAGTGGATAGTAATTTACAGTGCATTACTCAGGATAAATATGAACCAAGGAGGAGAAACCAAAACGTTAAATGTTTTAATTCAAGCTGAACATCAAGATTAAAAAAGTTTGACTTGACATATGTTAAGTGAACATTATGCTAAGTGAAATAAGTCAGAGTAAGACAAATAACATATAATTTCATTCATGTGTGGAATCTAAAGAACAAACTGAACTAACAAGTAAAGTAGCAAGAGACTCATAGATAGAGAGCAAGATGACAGCTATGGGGGGTGTTTAGCAGGTGGAGGGATCAAGTAGCAAGGAAAAAGGACTCATGGACTTGGACAACAGGGTGGTGATTGCAGGGGGAGGTGGGTATAAGGGGAATAAATAGTAATGGAAAAAATACAGTTAAAAAAAGATTCAAGGAGTTTAGCTTGACATATTCCCAAGACTGAATTAATTTAGTCAAATTGTTCTGATTCTTCTAGTTGTGTATTCTGGGTGGAAAGTAGATCAAAGAATTCTATTAGATGGCTTTTCAAGGATAGAAAGTTTTTCAGGAAAACAAAGTGTCTTAGAACTGGGCTTCATTTTTGTTTTGTTTAAACCCTCACCTGAGGATATGTTTATTGAGTTTAGAGACAGAGCAAGAGAGAGTTAGAGAGAGAAGAAAGGAAGAAAATAAGGGAGGGAGGAAGGGAGGGAGGGAGGGAGGGAGGAAGGAAGGAAGCAAGGAAGGAAAGAAGGAAAGAAGGAAGGAAGGAAGGAAGGAGGAAAGAAAGGAAGGAAGGAAGGAAGGAAGAAAGAAAAAAGAAAGAAGAAAGAAAGAAAGAAAGAAAGAAAGAAAGAAAGAAAGAAAGAAAGAAAGAAAGGAAGGAAGGAAGGAAGGAAGGAAGGAAGGAAGGAAGGAAGGAAGGAAGAAAGAAAGAAAGAAAGAAAGAAAGAAAGAAAGAAAGAAAGAAAGAAAGAAAGAGAGAAACATTGACGTGAGAGAAAACCACATATTGATTACCTCCTGACCTGAGATTGAACCTGCAGCCTAGGTATGTGCCCTGACCAAGGATCAAACCTGAAACCTTTAGGTGCATGGGAGGATGTTCTGATAAACTATGTCACCTGGCCAGGGCTGGGCTTCAGTTTTAAGAAAATGAACTTATGTACTTGAGTTAATATGGCTTTTCCTGGTCCACGGAATGAATCTTCACTACAGATCTCAATCCTGATTCAGTGGAGTTGGACTAAGGGACCATCCTAAGGACTCAAGAGTAGTAACCCAGAGAATTAACATGGTTTTCTCACCAAACATTACATTTACTTCCTCAAATATTTATTGAGTACATTTTTTGTATGTAGTATTTTATTGGGTACTATGAGATAAGAGAGACAGAATGTACCATTTGGTTCTGCTTCATTCATTGTTCAGTACATATTTTTTGAGCAACTTCTATGTTGTAAAGACCAGCATTCTACCAGGACTTGGAAGTATCTTGCGATGTTTCCTTAAAACTATCCTCTGCAGGTAATTACCCACCTCTATACCCGAACCTTTCCCATCCCTGTTTCCAAATTTTAGATGCTGTATAAGATAAAATCAGATTTTTTCATTTGCATTTAGGTTGAAGAAAGTGATAATAAATTAATAGATATTAGGAAGTAAGTGCTTCTAATGAAGCCAAAAGAAATTTGGCTTTACTGAAGATAAATCCAAACTACTTGGACTCTTGCTGGTCTTGTTTTGGAGAGTAATGTCTCCATTATTTTCCTGAAAGGACATTTTTCTGGCATCTTGCCAGTCTTCACTTTAAGTCCATTCACTGTGGACTTGGTGATATCATAATAGTTAAGTGAATTTCACAGTTGCTCAAAAGCTGATAGGATGTCAAATCTGAGGTGCTTTCATGTTTGTTTTCCTCTGAAATGTCATCTTATGTGTGTCAAAAAACAATAAATATACAACCAAAGGAACAAAGGAAAGAATCAACAAAATAATAGAACTCTTACATTTATTATTCACTGAAATAAAATTGAGGAAAGGTAATTAGAATTGGAAAGTAAATGAGTTTTACTGAAAAACTGTTCCCATATATATTAAAATTATACTGCCTTAAAACTTAATTAATGCCTACTCTAATTCTCATATACCAGATCTTGTGTTGTTTTACTTTATGATTTTGTTATATTCTTACAGAAATCTGTGGAGTAGTTAATACAACATTCATATTATTATCTGTGAAAATTAACATAAGAAAAGTGAAATGAGTCATACAGCTAGTCAATGACAATGGTGGTTTGGTGGGAAGAACACAGCTGTCTTGTCATAATGACTGTAGAATAAAATTTTTAAAAAGGTAAAAATCAACTCGAGCTTTCAATAGACTTGATTATAATAGAGAAGACATACATAGCAGCATGAACTGTCTGTACACATTGTTTTGCTGTTACCATGTATTATAATTGAATCCATATTTCATTAATTAAAAATTGATCCTATAAAAATCATAACATTGATCAGCATCTTCCTAAACCAAATGAAAAGATAAAGCAGAATTGAGCTTGTAAAACGTTTGTATTGTCACGTAGAGCATTTACTGTATCCATCCCAGTCATCTTTTTTAGTTAGAAGTTGTCAAGGTGCTTGCTAATGATTGATTTTGTATCAGGTCAAGTAATATGCCAATTCTCTTATTACCTGCCCCCTCCTGCTAAAAAATAAATCTTAAAGCAATAATAATTCAGTGTTTGCTTTACCTTCATATTACAGATTTTGCAAAAGTGAAAATACTTTTCCTTGCCATTCTTAAGAGGTTGTGTTGAACATAAAAATATCTTTAAGGCCAAAACTGGCTACCCATGGTAAGGAGCAGTTTAGCAATGTAATTTATAAGGAACATGTGATAGTTTCCAGGAGTGACATGCGTCATCTTCCCACATGAAACTACGTAGAATGTAATTTTACAGTTGGGTAAATTTTCAAGGCAGGGCACAGAGATCTGGCTGTGGAACACCCATTAATGTCAAAAGGCGTCAAGGGGCCCTATTCCTTATGCCCCTCTTAGAGAACGCACCTGTGTCAACCTGCTGTGACAGGAGTCCATTCCTTTTCTAAAAATTCTGAATGCCGTTGGTGATGAGTATCAGTTACAGATGTGAATATAACTGTAGGTTGGTCCTTAGACTTGCCTGTACGGTCAATGGTGGCATGAAAATAGGGAAGTCACATGTTTTACCCTATCTAATTCTAGATTTATTTTGTGAGTATGAAAAAGCTACTATGAGCATAAACATTTACATAATGTGAAATATAAGTTATATAACAAAAATCTATGCAAATCAAAAAATTGTAATGTGATGTTATGTAATATAATCCTTATGAAACTCAGATCCATAGAGTTTCAGACCTAGAATAGCATTGCAGTCAAACAAAGAAGGGCCATGCTGTAATGGATAGACCCAGTGTATCAAGTCTTTGTTTCTTATTTCTTCCAAACAGGGAAGGTAACACATGCGTCCTTGCAGTATTTGTTAAAATTCTCATTTATCTTTTAAAATATACTAATCTCACACACTTTAGCAAACTCTACTCTGCTGCCTTCTAAAAATCTTTGACTTCCTCTGGAGTACCTCTACTGTATTTATTTTCTTTCCTCCTATTCTCTTTTAAAAGTCCTAAAACCAGTTTGGTTAGGCTGGATCTGCCTTTGAGGGGGTGGGCAAGAAACTAAGAAGGTCATGCCGTGATCCCCTTCAGCAGAAGGTAAACAGCTAATTATTGATTCATAATTAAGGGTCTGTACTATTAGAGATTTTTAAAAGCACTCCTTGGTTATCCATTCACGTACTTATTTTTAGCAGTTTCTGCTATAATAAAAGAAGTTTAAAATTTAGATGAGGGAAACGTTCTATAACATACAGTAGTATACAGCATGACAGTAGCCACTAGCCATATGTTGCTATTAAGTACCTAAAATGTAGCCAGAGTAACTAAATAATTTAGTTTCTAATTATATTTAATTTACACTTAAATTTGAATAGCCACAAATTTGAATTTGAATAGCTACTGTATTAGACTGAGCAAATTTGTTAAATCCAGAAACTCAGTGTTTGTGAAGTAAGCACCACAATTTCAAAGTAGGGTTAATGCTATGAGATAAGTACAGACAAAATTCTTTAAAGCTCAGAGAAGTGAAATATCTCAACTGAGAAAAAATTAAATCATCAGTTTAATGTAGTTTGAAGGATGAGGCCAGCATCATTTACATTAGTGCAACTGATTGCATAGGTTAGTTTAAGGGTAAAGGAACACAGATGTGCACCAGGTATTTTTATATCCATTGACTCTTTTAGTTTCCAAAGCTGGGAAATACCGTCTTTTCCTTAAAACAAAAAGAACTAAGACATCAGGTTTAATTAAAACCCAAGTTCACCTAGGTAGTAAGGGTACTTACTAGGTTTGAACACAAGTCAACTAACTCCTGATCTCAGGTGTGTTCTACCTTATTATGCTGGTGAAGGAGTGAGGGGGGATCAAAAATGATTCAAGGCTACAAAGCAGGATGACTTGAGGGGGGCAGTGGTTTAGTCTGGCAGAGGGTTAGCTTGGAGCTGGTAAATGGATGAATAGGCTAGTCATGGGGGAATACAGCAGTAATGATTTGAAACCAAGGGGGAAGGCTGAGGCTCAGGAAGGGCCTCTACATTTAGGAGCCAACTGTGCAATCTGAACATTGATGCTAGATTGGTTGGTGTGTCATCAAAAGAAAAGATGCATAAATAAGGGTGCTTATATCAAATCTTGGGAAACATGACTTATTAGGGCTCAGAAAGAGAAGATGGACCACTAAAAGGATCAGTGAAGTGATTAGAGAAGTAGAAAGAAATAACATTAAATAGATGGTAACCAGTGCCAAATACTACAGACAACAGGGAGGGTGAAGATCAAATAACGAAAATGAAAATTTTCCTTTTGAGACATTTAGTATCCTTGAAAAGAGACGAAACAACTTTTAGGAACCTTCTACTTTGCTCAAAATTTGTACTTTCCAAAGGCTCTTTTCTCTATGTTCCTAAGCCTATACTTTCAAACAAGCCACCTGGTTATTTATTATTTTTATTATTAATTTTTAGGATTTTTAGGTAGATAAGATATGAATACTTTAAAATTAAACTTTATGGTTTTCATGAAGCTGTATCTGTCTTTTCTTCCTATCTCTAGCACCTAGTTTTGTGTCTGGAACTTAGGAACACTTAATAAAAATTAGTAGGATGAATGAATGAGAATGGAGAACTATTTTTTTAATGAATATTTTAGCATTTAAGGTGAAAATTAATTATTGAACCCCCAGGTACTAAGTATTATTGGTAATACAAAACACATCTAGCAAATGATAAATATTATTCTTGGTATCAAAGAATTTATAGTCTATCTAGAAGACAGAATAAGACAAACACACCTAAGATTATTAGGTGCTAAGCTGTGTTGAGCACAGAACCCACAGCCAGCCACTGTGCAGTAGTCCAGTCAAACTAGATTTTTAAAAATTTTTTATTGTTGTTCAAGTACAGTTTTCTGCCTTTTCCTCCCTCCCCAGCCCAACCCCCCAGCCCTCCCCACCTCCCGCCCATTTCCACCCACCCCAGTTATTGCCAATGTGTCCTTTATAATTGTTCCTGCAAACCCTTCACCCTTTTCCCCTGAAATTCCCTCCTCTCTCCCCTCTGGTCACTGTCAGCCTATTCTTAATTTCAGTGTCTTTGGTTATATTTTGCTTATTTGTTTGTTTTGTTGATTAGGTTCCTGTTGAAGCTGAGATCATATTGTATTTGTCTTTCTAGTTTTAATATTGAACTCCTTTCCCCTTCTGTGGAAGCTCCCTGACCACCACCTCCTCCTTGGGAACTTAGGACATCCCCATATTCCAGCAAGTGAATGGGTAGGGCTGGAAAACAAGGGTCTCTAGAGCCCCATTCCAGCAATATGTAGCCCATGTCTATTCTGATTGGAAGAATTTCTTATCTCAAACATTGAATATTTATAGTACCACTCTGGAGGTGCATATTATTATCATGATATAAATTTGGAAGGAGTCTTAGAAAATCAGGTAAAACAAATGACTCAGGAAGTAGTGGTGATGTTAATAATCTTTTTACATAAGAATGATTATTAATCATTGATTGGTCACATATTAATCATGGATACATGGGTGCATATAGTACACATCTATACCATAATAATTTACCTTAAAATAATAATATGATTTACTTTCTTTTTTCTTAGCCCTTCTGCTATTGTTGTCATACATTGTATTTCTACATATGTTATGGAAACCAAAATACATTGCAACCAATTTTGCTTTTAACAATGAATTTTATTTCAAAAGCTTAAAAAATTGAGAAATAACAACTTTCATATTCACCCCCATACTGACCATTTTGGTGCTCTTCATTCCTTTGTGTGTATCCAGATTTCTACCTGGTATCACTTTTGTTAGGCCTAAGGAACTCCCTTGCAATGCAGATGTGCTGGTAATAAATTTTTTCAACTTTTGAATGTCTAAGAAAATTATTTATTTCCCCTCCATTTTTGAAAGATATTTTCACTGGGTATAGAATTCTACATTAATACATGACTTTTTCAGTACTTCAAAGATAATTCTCCACCGTCTTCTAGATTGCATTGTTTTCATCAAGAAATGCACTATTATTCTTGCCTTTGTTTCTCTCTATATATAATGTGTCACTTTTTCCTATGGTGGCTTTTAAGTGTTTTCTCCTTATTACTTGTTTCAAGCCATTTAATTATGATATGTATCAGTGCAGTTTTAATTCATGTACCTTATGCTTGTCTTTTGATGAGCTTTATGTATATATATCAATAATTTGCAACAAATTTGGAAAATTTTGACCATTTTCCTTCACATATATTTTTTTCCAAATCTCCCCTTTTGGTGACTTTGATCACAGTCACACCAGCTGTTTGCAGTTCCACAGCACACCGATGCTCTGTTCATTTTTCCACAGTCTTTTATCTCATTTTCCATATTGAATATTTTATTTTTCAATACATTCAGATTCACTAATCTTTTCTTTGTCTCATCTGTTAATTGTACCTAGTCTAATTTTTTTTCAGGTATTGCATTGTTTGTTTGTTCATTTGTTTGATCTCCAGGAATGTGAATGGGGTCTCATTTATACTATCAATGATTCCATGATTGTCACTCTTCTACCTTCTTGACTATATGATATATAGTTATAATAATTGTTTTAATGACAGTTAAAAACTATAATAACAGTTTTTATATACTAATTGTATCACTTGTGCCAGTTCTGGATCTTTTTCTATTGATCAGTTTCTGTCCTTACCACATGACATGTTTTCCTGTTTCTTCACATGTATCGGGGAGTTTTTTAATGTAAGACAGATACTGTGAAATATATAGTTGGTAAATATATTTATTTTGCTATAAATTTTCTTGAATTTGAGGTGTGTTCTGGATCTCAATTATGCTACTTGGAAACAAGCTTGATTCTGCCAAGTTTAGATTTTGAATTCTGTTTAGATGGCCCAGAGTAGCCTTTAGTCTAGGGCTAAGTTTCCCTTTCACTGAAGCAATATATTCCCATGTACTCTGCTTGATGCCGAATGAATTACGAATGAAATGTTTTCACATTTTCTCCATGGGATTATGGACTAATTTCAGCCCTGTGTGAGTTCCAGGGACTTTTACCTCTGTTCATTTTGGGTAGTTTTATCCCCTTTCTTGGAAGGTTCACTCACACGCATATGCTAATCAGTACTCAAAGACTTAAGGGGGACCCTGTGTCGATCTCTGGTATTCTCCTCTCTTTGTATCTTCTCTCTTTGTTTGTCCCTCTTCTCTCTGGTGTCCTGCCCTGTGATCTCTAGCTACTTTGGTTTCCTAACTCTGTCACCTCCTCACTCCCGTGAGACTTCTGGGCTTCACCTGGACTCCCTCTCCCTGTGTGCAGCCTGGAAACTTTGTAAAGGCAGTAAGCTGGGACAACCGTAGGATTTGCCTTGTTTGTTTTCTCTCTCTCAGGGGTCACTTTTCTATGCTGCTTAATGTTCAATGCTCAAAAACTGTTGTTTTACATTTTTGTACAGTTTTAAATTTATTTTTCAGGTGAAAGGGCAAATGTGGTGCCTGTTACCTATTCATTATGGCAGAAGTAGAAGTTGTTGAGTAGTTTTTTGGTATGTAAAATCTGGCCATAAACAGCTGTATGGAAAATCTAAATTCCGGTTGCTTTTTTTTATTTTATTTTATTTTAGTTTATTCAGTACAGTTTCTATCCTTTATTCCCATTCCAGCCCACCAAGAGTTTCTGAATTTTTTTAAAAATATAAACTTGCCAGACTGTTAGCACTTTTCATTTACTATTTATGTACTTATGACTGTTCTTTTCCCCTTTCTTATGTACTTCCCTTCTTGTTAATCTATCACCAGTTAATTGCATTGGCTTCCCAGTTTAAAGCAATCTTGCTCTTCTGTGTGTGTATGTATGTATGTGTTTCAGCTCAAGTGCTTTTTAACCACTGTCACCTCCGGTGATTTCCTCCATGAAGCCCCACAGGCGAAGTGTTTTCATACTTTGTACCTAAAGCCTCCAAATGGTGCTTGTCATCAGGTCATTTTTTCTTCCCACAAAATCATTTCTCTGTAGGTCTAGGTTCTCTCTTCTAGAAATTATAATTTGCACATTACAATGCATTGAAACAATCCAGGACCTCTTTTCTGATTCCACTTCTATTCAGAGTTTCACTGGATCTGCGTGTGCTACAAGTGGTCCCACAGTATTATGTAGCAAGTGACAAAATATCTTTAAACATCTTGTCAGATTGATAAACTTTTATGGAGCATACCTTCTTCATTATAAAGTCGGTCTTCTCTATTATAGGGTCTACAATTTCTTAGCATTTTCACTCTGATCCTAGAAGAAATTGTTCTAGTACAAGTAGCATGCAGCACCACTTTTGACAAAATCCATACTGCCTGTGGGATAACATTGTCCTGTGTGGGTCTGACTTGAGTAACCCCAATCCTTTCTGTAGTTCTGTGTCTTTAAAACTTGCTCTTCTTTCCCCCATTTGTCAGTTAAATCATATTAGGAGCTTATGTGGGCTCTTCCATAGTTGGAGTAAGAAAAAATATTTTGTTAAAATGTTAGCTGGTACTAAATATAGTTATCATTATTGTGGCCTTTATATATACATTACAATTTTGTCACAAGCTCAATGTAATATCTAAAATTCCCTTAAAATAAAAACTAGTGAGTGTGTTATGAAATTACAGCCAGGACAGATGGCCAGATCCTGTCATTGGAAATAAAAGTAATGTTATAAGTGTATAACTCCATTGGGGAAATTGAGTACCATAATAAAGTAGACTTCCACTTTCTGCAATGA
The DNA here is from genome assembly GCA_028533065.1 of Trachops cirrhosus. Classification (NCBI taxonomy): domain Eukaryota; kingdom Metazoa; phylum Chordata; class Mammalia; order Chiroptera; family Phyllostomidae; genus Trachops; species Trachops cirrhosus. Next base: position 53,039,006 of record CM052541.1, on the reverse strand, counting down.
AATTCAATGACTGTTGAGGAGTTTAGGGTTTAGAAAATTGAAAAATGAAACCTTTGGTTTTTTTGCCGCTGTTTGATGATGTGTAGCAAGTCCCTTTATGGACTGAGGCTAACATCCAAATAGTAACAAGCTTGCAGTGAATAGAGCCCACAGAGGATAAGCTACTAAATCTTGCAATAAAAGCTGTGTGATTTACAGTAAATTCCAGAGGGCTGACAGCACCACAGCTGAGGGCATAAACACTTCTTTCATGGCTGAAGCTTCAGTCAGCTCTGTCTGCTGTGAAGTACAATCGAGCAGCGAGGCATGCTGCTTACCAGCAATGACTTTGATAAATAACTAGGAAGTCCCACTGTTGGCTTAAAACTAGAAGTTGTTCAGTTGCAATTCTGCATTTGTCCTGCTTTAATGGGTATGGAAGTGGCTTTAGCTGTAATCTGTCAGTGATTGATTAGGCCTTGCTGAATCCCCTCTCCAGTCTGTTTTCAGCTCCCTGCTTTCCACAGTTAAAACAAAATTGGTACATATGTGACTGCCCTCTTATGAGGAAAGTAAACACTTTTAATTCTGCTCAAGTGAGTATGAGTTAAATGGCCCCAACTGATAAATTGGTGACAGAACAACAAATCTTAGCCGAGAAACGGTATTCTACACGCAAAGACATTTGGGATCATGTGTAGTTTTCATTTGCTGCTGGCAGAGTGGGTTGTAGTTAAAAGTCCCAATCACCATCATTTATTTTATGCGCACACATAAAAGCCAAGGAGGAAGTAGGACGCTGTTCTAATCATAGAAGTATTGAGATATCAGGCTTAACTACCGACCACTCATAATCACTCTGCCTGTCTAAATTAGGCGTACTATTAAACAAGTGCATGAGTTCCACAACACAGAAGAGAGAATATTGGAGCGGTGCATAGCTATAATTAGGGCAGGGGTATTTATATATTTATTTTAGGAGGTTAATTTCCCATTACACCTGGTTGAAATATATGTGAGCCTACCAGATGCAAAGGGTGGTTTTGTTGTTGTTTCAAATAAGACTTTCAGTCAATTGATTAATTTTGTAAGGGAACAAAGGTGAATAAAAGTAATTATTATTGTATTTGGAGAGAATTCATGTCATTTAATGTCAGCAGGGGAAACAAACCCCAATTTCTATCAGGACGAATCTCAGATGCCATGGCCAAACTTGAAATTGAACTATGCTGCCCGCCATGAAAAGTGTAAGGTAAATGGGACAGAAAATACTAATTATAAGGAGACTGTGCTATACTTTTCTGAAGCTATGGAAGAATAACACAAATCCAAATTATTTATTTTACTTCCATGAGCTAGTGGATTGTTGCAAAAATGGGTGTTTCATGAAAGAGACAGTAAGAGGAGAAAGAGGGCAAGAGATTCTGTCTGCATCATTAATCTCATGGATTTATCATCAATAGACTGATTGGCATAAGAATGTGGCATTGCTCAAGGAAACTCATAGACCCCCCCATGCACAGTAGTGCCAGGGCAGAATTCAGCTAGTCTATAGCGTCATACTGCCTTAAACTAGAACGGACTGAATTTATAGATGCAAATTAATGTATCTAGTATAATTTTATTACTCACACAGTAGTGAATCATGTCCAATAATAACTATAGCAATCTAGCTCTAATTATAGAGCTTCCATTTTCACAAGATCTAGCAGGGGGGAAAACGGTTTGGAAATCAGGCTGTCCACCTATACATGTCGTTTCATCTATTCCTCAAGAACTGCTGAGGGCAGGAAACTTGCTTTTTGACACAAGCATATCAATGCTTACATGAAGTGAACAGTGACTGAAAACATATTTTTCCCTCTAATGGTTCACCTTGCATCAAGAGGAGCTTTGACTTTGTGGGGGAAGTTCATGCCCTTTACTTTAGATTATTTATGGTGTCTTACTTCACCTGGTGATAATCAACATAAGGCATGTTTGGAGTTTCTGTTCCTCAATGCAAAGCTTAGGAAGATAACATCGGACAGGAACACTTGCCTCTTTCCCCTTCCTGGCTGCAGTATATGACTTGATTTTAATTTTGCCATTTCTATCTTTTTAACAAATTAGGCCTGATTCTTTATCCCAGAAACTGTCCACTTCCTGTGGCATGCATTGAATAGTTCCAAAAGAATTAAAAGAACAAATTATGGTTACCATGAACTTCTCTTGCCATGTCAGAGAACTGAGAAATAAGGAGTGACAGAGGATAACATCTGATTAGCTTGAACATGCTGAAAAAATGATTGGTGTAAGTGTTCCACAGAGTTAGAAAGCACTGTGCTGAAGCATCCCATATGATTTGCATACCTGAGGAAAGGCAGTTCAAACAGCAGAGTGTGAGGTCAGTCAAGAATAACCAGTTAAGAAATTCAATTGGTAGCTCTTTTCCTCATGCTTTTTTTATACTTATGATTTAATCCCAGTTGATCAGAACTGCTATTAGTAGATACTGAGAGAATCAAAAGCTTAGGTTACATTCACCTGTTAACCCATTAAACATTGTTATGCTTCTTTAAGTATACATTTGTTTAAAAGGAACCCAGCCTCCCGACCAATGAAAATGATAACACCATAATCATTTCTGGTGTTATGTCAGAGTGAATTCTAATGTTTTCCACTAGTCTTTAAGTTTAGTTGCTGGGTGATATGCTGCTATCTTGATGTTTCCTTTGGTCTGTATAGAGAGGGTAGCTTTTGACTCAGGGTTCTAGTCTCTAACAGAGAATGTGAAAATAAAGGCGAGTGTGATGGGAGCATCCGTGTTTTACCTGTTATTTCAGCAAGTTGTCACTGGTCTCTAATTCATTAGTTCCATTTTTATTTGTTTTTTTCTCTTTCTTTTGTCCCTTTACCCCCCCTCCCCCCTTTTTTAATGGTTATAGGCATCTCAGCAAGGACAGATGCTTGACAGGAATCTTGTCAAACCCTCTCCATAAGCCCCCATTATTCCTGTCTTTTCTCCTGATTCAAGGGATTCAGAATCTCATGGAAAACTGCCAAGTGCTATAGCCAGTGAGCTGACATTGTCCAGAATAATTCTAATCTCTGCATTTCACCTCCCAGTGATCAACTGGCAAGATTGGGAACATGGATACTCAAGGAAATTACTGATATATCACAAAAGTCTAAAATATTTATCCATGTAGAGGAATATAATTTATGATTTTTTTATTGTAGCACAGATCATTTTGCTACATTTACAGCCAATTATCTATAATAACTATAGTCATGAACATGATTTTTCTTTATTTTTCTTCAAAAAATGATACTTTAAGTGAACAGTCTTTTTTTAAAAATTCCATATGTGTTGACAAAAGAAAGCAAAACAAAATGAATATATTTGAATATATTGTCAGTTGAGCCCCAACATGCTACTAATAAAGAATATTATAGTTAATTGCCATGAATCTGAATTCTAATCTTAAATCTGCCACTAACATTTCAGAACATTTAATTATGAACATCTATAGACCTTGGTTTTCTCATCTATAAGATGATGAAAATGAATTTAATAAGATATAAAGACTTCAACAGGCAAAAATTTTATGACTTCCTTGCTCTCACTCAATAGTATAAAAACATACACTTTTGTAATACAAACACATTAACATTATGATACCACAGTTTGAAGTGGTGACTTACAGCTAAAGAAGAGTGTCTGGTATAGAAAAAAAAAAAGCACATCATTTCTCCCTTCAGATGCTTCTCCAAGCTTGATGAGAGACTAAATGTCTCGCAGCTCCGTGCTATTATTTCTTTTGTGGCTTTTGCAGCATTAAATACAAAACTTTTCTCATCAGATTTAGAGAACTCACTTTGACCAGTAAAAGGCGAGACTTTTAAGGCTTGATGGCATCCTCTACAGCATTTTAGTATGTTTCACTTCATTCTGAAAAAAAAAAATGCAGCTTAATCAACGGAAAACTCTGGGTTGGTGTGGCCCATAAAGTAATAACTATTAGCACCTAAAATTATAAATGCTGAGCAATGCATAGCCGATCAAAAGAAATATATGCCAAACAAATAAAAGAGAACACACCACACATAATTTACATTAGTCTAAACCTTGGACCTATTAGCCATCAACAGTGTAGCTGATATCACCAATATATGGAATGACAGAATGTAATTTTAATATCATACACAACTGAAAACATTTTTCAAAAAAAGAATGAGTATGACCCAACCCTCAAAAGTGTGTGTAATATCTGACACATTATTTAATTGATTTTACTTTTTTTAAAAGTTAATTTCTTTACTTTTTATTATTAGTCATGGATTGCAGCATTAAAATTAACATAAAGGTGAGGATAACACATGATCTTTATATGTCATCTTATTAAAATGAAGCTATTTTTAATACTTTTAAGAGACCTATCAGAAAACACAATTTATATCCTCAAAGTATATTTTGTCAGTTTCAAGTATAATTTTTGCATGCATATTCTTTTATGAATTTTAATGGAGTCACTTAAATTGTAATTATTCCTCTCAGCTCAAATGCAGGTAACAAATGGAATTCAATCAGTGTTTGCGCATAATGACCATCATTAAGAGAGAAATAATAATGACATTCTCTCTGCATTAAACTTGCAGAGTCTTTACACAATGATCTGAATCCCATTATTGATCTCCATGGAGATATGCAATTGTCACCTATTCTGCATAATATCAGAATGTTAAATACATTTGTTTGGAACAAATATTTTAATGAATACAGTCAGTTCCACTTAATTAACTATCTGATAACTGAATATTTTTACTTAATAATTCAACTTGGAACATCAAAATTGTTCTATTTTTTATTCAAATGCACTTGAGATTAGTCATAGATATTCATTTGAATGTTCATAAAATGTATGTGGAGTTTAAAATTCCCCTTGGCTTTCTTTAAAGTACATCCATTAGAGGGACACTGAAGAGGTATTTTTCATCTGTTTGAAATAATTTTTCCCCTCAGTGTTGTTTAAAATAACCCCTTAGAATCTTACTTGTAAAATGTGTTTTCTGACCAAAATTCTTCTGCCATCTAACTTCCTTTCATCATAGAATCATTCATAAGAGTGCCACTACTCATATTTACTTACATACATACATTTTTAATGTAGGCATTTGGTCGAGGAAAGAAAATATAAATAAAATATTGAATTCACTTCTGCAGAAGCTCTAGGAAAGTCATAACTGGTGAATATGTAGCCTATTGGTATTTTAAGAAGAAGAGTTCTGGTTAATATTTGTAATAATAGTAATAGTAAATACTAGGAATATGACTAAACTTTTTGGCCCTGGGAGAAGTGTCCAGCCAGCATCAACACTCTGTGTGTAGGTACTGTTTTATCAATCAATTCCACAAACATTTGCTGAGTACTGACCCCAAGTCCAGCATTGCACTTAGAATGATGACACCATAATGAGGAAGACACCAGGCCTGGCCTCAGGAAAACCACCATCTGGTGAGAAGAAACTCACGATAAATTGTGACACAAGTGACAAATTCCAATTATTTAAAAGAAGTGTGCTAGAAGCATGGAGGTGAAAGCGAGTGCTCCTGAGAGAAATCACGTGCCCAAGGGAGATCATGACGTCTTTAGAGAGATGGGAAACTCCTGTATCTTACAGGATGAACACATTTTTGCCATGTTTAACATATGGGTAGAATGGTTTTACACTAGGAGAACTGCATGAACAAACCGTGGAGGATTAAGAGTATGCATATCTTTCTGAGTAGTACAGTGTCACTTCCATTCAGCTAGAGTCTGGGGTGCATAGTAAGCAATATAGGGAAGTGACACTATAAAGCTTCTTATGATAACTATGACTTATTGAACATTTTCTAGGTGCCAGGAACTTGATATATATCTCAAACTCTTCGTAGAACCTTGTTTTATATCAGTTATATAAACAAGGATATTATATTTAGAAACTTTAAATGACTTGCTTGATGTACCTAACAAGTAGTTGGCTTGGAATTTGGGGCCAATTCTATTGGTGTTTAAAGTCTTGTGAACTCCAGGTGGAGTTAAAAAAAGGTTGAGAGGGTCTTGAATGCATGCTTAGGGAATTAGAGAAGTAGTGAATGATTTTCCTCAAGAGAATGACATAACCGGATCAATAATTTAGAAACAAAGTTTGGGATATAATGTGGGAATCAAATTAGATTTGATTAGTCTCAAGCAAGGAGACTTGAGACACAACTGCAAATTTGAGGTTGTTTTACTGGCCCAGGTGAGAATACTTCAACTAGCAGAACGACAATGGGAATAGAAAGGGGACAGATTCAGCAAATGTCCTGCAGTAAAATCAACAGGTCTTGGTTTTGAATTGGGTAATTGAGAGTATAAAAAAAACCACTGGGAGAGAAAAGAAGTTTATGTTTCCATTGTATATCCCTGGAGATGGACTAAAGTTTATACTCAAACAGTATAGTTTCCACAGATTGAAACTACATTGATTTAAAAATACTTTGGTTTTATTTCTAGGAAGCCCTGGGAAACATCAGCAAGGCTATAGTTTTCCCTCATATTAGCTTCCATTTCAGTGACCATTCCTTCCGATCTATTCCTCTTCAGTGTCTAGACACCTAATGTGAAAAAAGGCAATCTGATTAACTCACATGTAAATACCATTAACTCAATGCGTTAATCTTTTCAACACAGCTAAGATGGTAAAAAGAAGATTGTTTCTTGGAGGGCAATATTCAAAGCAAAAATTAAAACAATATATATCATTCACTTATTTATTAATTTTTTGAGTATCAAGAATGTCTCAGCCTCTTGGGATAAAAAGATAATACTGACAGAGTCCACACCAGAGTCTGCATGTGGGACAGACACAAATCTTTGGGATCCAGCGCATGGGCTGTGGTAGGCAAAATAATGCTGCCACCACACCGCACCCCCATAGATGTTTATGCCCTAATGAATGTAAACCGTGAATACATTCTGTTACACAGAAAAAGGAACTTTGCAGGTGGTTTTGAGGTTAAGGATCCTAAAATAGGAAAACTATCCTGGATTATCTGGATGGGCCCATAGTAATAACATAGGACATTAAAACTGGAAGAGGAAGACGGAGGTCAGTAAAAAAGGTGCAGTAGAAGAAAAAGCAGAAGAAATTCAAAGTGTGAGCAGAATTAAACCCACGTTGCTAGCTTTGCTTATGAAAGAAGATGGCTACAAGCCAAGCAATGTGTGGCCTCCAGAAGTTGGGAACTTCCTTCATCGAGAGCTGAGGAAACTGGTGCTATCAGTCCTACAAATACAAGGAACTGATTTCTCTCAACACGGATGAGCAAAGAAAGAGATTCTCTCCTAGATGAGCTGACCTACAGAAGTATAAGAAGATAAACTTTTGTTTTAAGTAGCTAAGTTTTTAGTAATTTGTTACTGCAGTAATATAAAAATAATGCAAATGGGAATAAAAATAATGCTTACCTTAAAATGATATAGAGAGTATTAAATATAATACATTAAAACATAGAAAACACTAAAGCAATTAGCTCTTACTTTTATTGTTATAGGACTGATTCTCAGTTTATCCCTTGGCCCACAGAGGTTTTTCCATTTTACCAGGAGTGCTGTGTAACATGCCAGCCATTCTCTGTGTCCATGGTCTACTGCCATCAGTTCCAGAAATATGGTTATGCATCCAACCTAATTTAAAGGGGGACTTCCATGTCCTCATATTCTTTTGGGGATCCACCTTACCCATGACTGATAATGGGAATACAATAAAATTTAATTACTTGGAGAAAAGATACAAGTTTTAGACCTTATCTTAACTTTCTCCCCCCAAATGCAATAGTTCTCAGAGACAGCTCAAATACAACTTAGAGTACTAAAGAGAACACTCTGCTCTTTAGTTAGAGAACATCTGCATTCAGGTCAATTATTATGTCATGGTTCTGCCAAGGAACAATGGGGCTAGTGTTTGCTTCACACTCTGACACCAAAGGTTGAAGTCAGGTGGTTAGCAGAGAGAGAGAGTGTGATTTCTCACTTGTTTTGCTACTCCATTCCATTTACGGAAGTAATTACATCTCATTATGCTTTGAGGGGGTCACCTGTGCTAGATGTTATTGGGTCCCTACACATGTCACCTTGTATTTTACCATCTCAGAGCAGGATGGTCCAACTTCCAAGTGCCAACATCTACACCTCTGCCCTAGGGCTCCCTTTGGTCTACAGTGTCTTCTGTCTGTGTGCCTGGCAGGACAGACAGAGTCCTGGAGAATGAATTCCTTCAGGGGTGACTCTCAGTCAATGGCTGATGGGAGTTGGACTACACATTTCCTGTTTTTCTCAGGTGGGGTTACCAGAGTTTCCCAGGATGAATAGGTTTCAGTTACGAATCATGGCAGCTGGCTCTATGAGTTACCACTTACTGGCTGCCTTCCCTTCCTGACAAAACTTACCACATCTCCGTCGGTGTTTCCTGAGATTGCCTTCCAAATAAATTATTTGCACTTAAACCTTTGTCTCAGGGTTGGCTTTTAGAGGAAACCCAAACAAGAAACTAATCTTTCCATGCTCCTAGTTGATGTACTTCGGCTGAAGATGATTGACTTTATGGTTTGAATGATGGCACACGTGACACAGTTACCTAAACCTGTCAGCGCATTGTGTCCCGCATCCCACCTGACCCCTGCCCGTGGCTGGTTCAGAGATGAGAACATGACACCATCAGTGTCAGTGATTATAGACATTATAAATGTACAATCTAGTTAATAAATAGTTTCAACTCATATATGTTCCAGGTATTGTCTCGGTATTTTTGGCATAAAAAACCCTCCAAATTAATGTGGTACCCCTGCTGGATTCTTACTGTCTAGGAGAGAAATAATTATTAAACAACTATTTATTTAAGTAAAATATGTACAGTCATCTATGGGGGATATGTTCCAAGATGCTTGGTAGATACTTGAAACTACAAATGGCACCAAACCCTATATATATTGTTTTTATTCCTATACATACATCACTTTACCGCTTCTCTTTGGCATATCCCAATTGCCAGCATCACTACTTTTTCACTTTGGGGCCCTTAGTTAATAGAAGAAAGTTTCCATGAGCATAATAAGCACCGCGATACCATGACAGTCAATCTGGTAAGTGGTAGGTACTAAGAGACTAACAGGTAGGCAGTGTATATAGCATAGATACAGTGGACAAGGGGATGACGACTCGCATTCCAGTTAAACAGAGCAGGATGGGAAATTTCATCATGCCACTACGAACAGCACACAATTTAGAAGTTATGAATTTTTTCTTTCTGGAATTTCTCAATATTTTTGGATTGCATTTGACTGCTGAAATAAAACTGGGGAACGCAAAACTACCAATAAAGATTACTGTAATTACAATTGTGATAGTACTGTTTCAGAAAAATAGAGTGTATCATTTGTTTTAAATGAAAGTTCCTTTCAGCTTTTAGAAGTCCACTAAGTTTTTAAAAAAATCTCAGAAATTTCAGATATGCTAACCTAACTGATTAATATACTATTACTATAATAATAAAAATATCATCTTAGTGCAATGCCAATTTTTCACCATAGTTCTTTTTCTAATTGCTTAGACTAAGAAGCACAAATCATAAAATGAAATGACTATTTTAATATAGTGGTGAAGATGACTTCTTTAATTATGTGAATATCCATCTACCTAAATGCTAAGCATTGGTTATATCTGTCAGGAAACATAGGAAGTGATGAGAAAAGGTGTTTTATTGAATATATTTATCTTAGTCATTTGGGGCTGCAATAATAAAATTCCATAGTCTTATAAACAACAGAAATTTATTCCTTATAGCTCAGAAGGCCAGAAGTCTGAGATCAGGGTGCCAGCTTGGTTGCATGAAGGTCACCTCCCAGATAACAGACTTCTCCACGTGTCCACCCATGGTGAACAGGGCAAGGGAGCATGTGGGCTCGCTTTCATAGGAACACGTTTCCCATTTATGAGAGCTCCACACTCCTGAACGAATCACCTCCCACCTTAGGATTCCAACAGCAATGAAGAATCGATTAGATAGGTGATGAAAATTGAAGGCTGAAAGTGACCATGTCATCTAGAAGTCCCTGATTTTGTAAAGAAAAAAAAAAAGAGGATGTGCACAGTGCCAGCTTGGTTAGGCTCTGATAATACCGCCAGCAGTTGGGCTCTGGTTAACTAGTTTCTCCTGAGGCCAGGCCTTGCTAAGAACAGAGTGCTGTGACCTGTTTCAGAATGGTTCCTTTTCCTCTCTCCCTGACTGAAACATGAGTTTGTCTGGTGTTTTTCCCCCTCCAATTTATACTGTGACTACTTTGTCAAGCTCCTGGAGATAAAGGTCACAAAAGTGTTGGGTCCTCCAAACACTGGAATTCTCTGAAGTCTTTCACTCTCCAGGAGTCCATTAATTCCATTTCTGATCTTTCTACTTCCACCCCCCAGCTGGCTCCCATGGAAAATTCAGCTCAGCTGAGCCATGGTGCCCTGTTTCTTGTTTTTCCATCCTTGTGGGAAGTGGTTTGCCATGTGTCCTCCCCTCTCTTATGGATTTAAGAATAATTGTTAATTTTTCCTTCTGCACAACTTTTTAGTTATTAGGACAGAGTTGCAATTTCTAAGCTCCTTACATGTGGAACCAGGGACTGGAAGTAGTTTCCTTAAATTTTGACATTAGTTTGTGAACTTTCTTTTCCTTTTAATGTATTTTCTGTTTTTTAGTTTCTGATATTTACTTAATTGTTTTAAAATCAGACTTACAATTTCTACAATGCCTAAGGTTAAACAAGTCACCTCCCTTGAATTTAATAAGCTAGTTTAAAAGTATTTATGACAATTATGTATACTTCTTATCCTTTATATGCTTAATTAGAATCTTTAAAGTTTTTTTAATTTAATTTTAATTGTGTTGAAATACAATTTTCTATCTTTTACTCCCATCCCAGCCCACCCACCCAGCCCTCCCCTCTCCCCTCCCATTTCCACCCGCCCCTAGTTTTTTCTTATCAGCTAATATTTCATCCATCATCTCTTAAAGTTCATATATTATTTATTTACTTTGGAATGAAAGTAGTTTCTGCCTATAAAAATAATCAGTTTCACATAAGTGATGAAAAGTGAGCACAAATAAGTAGTTTTCTGCCTGTATAGTATGGTTCAATAAAAAATTAAAGATAAGCTATATATCTATCTTTCACATATTATGCTATTCTATTTAGTTGCAGATTTTCAATAAGCCTCCAACTGCCTATTTTTTTCAATTTTCTCTATTTTCCTCATTAAGTACACATATAGTCATGCAGAATACTATTTACTAAACAATTTAGAGACTAAATCTTGTGTCCCCTATGTCTTTAATTAACTACACTTTGAAACTCCTTCCCCTTGACCGTGCTTGTATTTTAACTTGTGGGCTTAATTATTTATTCACTAACCTGAGGAAATTTCAAGAAAGCTGGAGTAACAAAGTCTGTAAACTTTGTTTACTTTAATTATTCATTTAGATAATATGTAGTAGGATCTTGATGTAAAAAAAAACAAACAATCTGACAATTTCTGCCCTTGAGTGCTTAGACCATTAACAATTACTGTAAGTATTGATATGGTTTGTTTATCACTTGTTTTGCACTTTTCCCATTTTTCTTTATTCTTCCTTTCTTGACTTCTTTGGGGCTGAGTGCATTTCATAATTTTCTTTTTCATCTCTAGTATTGGCTTGTTAGCTATTCCACTTAAATTATTTTTAGTAGTTTCTTTAGAATTTAACTTATCACAATCTACATTCAAATAATATTTTACTAATTCACATAAAGTGTAAGAACCTTACAATAGTATTCTTCTATTTCTGTCTCGTGTTATTATCCTACATTTTATTTTGTCAAAATAAACTTCAAGATACATTGTTACTTTGCTTTAAACATTAGGTATATTTGGAAGTAATTTAAAAATTGAGAAAAATTTGTTTATATTTATTCACAGATTTTTATTTCCAAGGTTTTACCTGGTATCATTATATATTTCTGCCTGAAGAATCTTTAAAAATATTTCTTGTAGAACAGTTCTTTCTGCAACATCTCTCTCCACTTTTGTTTGCCTGGAAGAAACGTCTTACTTTTTCCTTCCTTCATTTCACAGAGATGTTTTATTGGGCATGGAATTCTAGTTGTCAGGTTTTATTTCTTCCAACACTTTACTATCATTCTATCATTCTACTCTATCTAGAATTTTATATCATTTTATTGTGTTCTTGCCTGTATGCTTTCTATTAAGAAGTATGTTATAATTATTAAATGATATGTCCTTTCCTCCAACTGCTTTTAAGGTTTTCTCTTTATGATCAATTTTCATAAATTTAATATTAATGTGGATTCATGTGGATCTATCTATCTATCTATCTATCTATCTACCTATCTATCTACCATCTGTTTACTTATTTTGCTTGGGGTTGATTGAGAATCTACGATCAGTAGGCTTACATAGTAGTTAACAAATTTGAAAATATTTTACTTATTATATCTTTAAACTTTTTGTGTTCCATTCCTCTTCTTTTCTTTTTGTGCTATATGTATTTGTTATACTGATCGATATTGTCACAAAGCTTACTGATGCCCTGTTTATATTTTATTCCCATTTTTCTTTGTGCTCCTTTTTGAATTGTTCTATTCATATGTCTTTGAGCTCACTAGCAATTTTTTGTCTAGTTTCTAATGTACTTTACTCCCATGCAGTGCATTTTTCACTTCGGGTAGTGAATTTTTTATACTTAGAAGTTTTATATAACTTTTAGTCCTCTTTTCAGTATATGTTTATGTTGTTTTTCACATGTTAAGCATATTTATATGAGGTATAAGCTATTTTTAGGTCGTGGTCTAGTAATTCTATCATGTCTGTTGTTTTGGGGTCTGTTTATTTTTTTTATTTTCTCCTCGTCATATATTCCTGTTTTTTTGCCTACCTGATAATTTTGGTTTCTATGTGGCAAAGGATGGATTTTACATTGTTGAGTGTTGGATTTTGTTCTGCACACAGGTGAGCACTCTTCGATAATAAGCATGATCCCTTTGAGGTTTACTTTCACGTTTTGTCAGCACGACCAGAGCAGCTTTTTCTATGGACCTAACTTAGCTATAACTATTTAATGTGACCTTTCTACAAACTCTGCCCTTTGTCTTGTGTATTTTAAGGTCTTTCCACTTTGGTTGGTTGGCATAAAACTATCTCTACCTATGTTTGAACTCTGGCAATTGTTAAACCAATTGCTTTCTCACTAGCTTTCAGTGGTTATTTTCCCAGACTCAGGGACTGTTTTTTCCCCACAAATGGGCAAATCAGCCGAAGCCTTAAGGAGATTCTCCTGCAGACTCCCAAACTCTTTCCTGTTTATTTCTACCACTCCGCTATTCTGCTCTGTAAAATCTCATTCTTGACCTTCCTGAGCTCTGATAACTGTCCTCTCAACTCACTGCCCCCACTCCAGGCTTTATTGCAGCTTCCTGTGCTTTGGCCTGAACCCTGGCTCCAGGTGGTAGACTGGGGCAATCATAAACCTTACCTTGTTTCCCTTCTTTCAGGAATCTCAGTCTGGTGCTGCCTGCTGTCTTTTGTCTGAAAGTTGTTAATATACATTTAAAAAATTGCTTTTCTAGTCATTTATAGTGAGATGGAAAAAGTGGAAATGCATTTTCATTCTCCATATTTATCACAACTTCTGTTCCAGTGGCCAGCTACAGGTGACAGTTTTTCTGTGTACTCTAGCCTTGCTCCTGATGTGCCGCGTGGCTCTACCCAATCTCTTTTAGGAAAGGTTTCTCCTCGTTTGTTCAGGGTATGCCCTGGCACTGCAGTGAAGCCCCTTCATTTCTAGATGGCACCTTTACTTTGGAATGAACTGGTAAGGAGAACCATCAGGGGAGGAAGAAAAAGCAGAATTAAAGTTCATGGACATCAGTTTGGTGACACATAATGATGAGGCACACTGTGTCCCTCACTACTTCCTACAATGCACATATACACAGTCACCTTACACACAAACAGACACTTGTTACACACATCTGCCACACAGCAATACGTCCACAGCTACAAAATCAGCTTCCAGAAAGTTTTTTCTACATGTACCCTTATCTTTAAAATTTATCTCCTGAACTCTCTCTCATCTAGTTAAAGGAAAGGATCTCTTCCAGCTTACTGTTAACCATTTGAAATGCTGTAGCTTCACACAAGTCACAGTCCTGGCTTCTCCCAGCAACAACCTGTACCCCCACTCCTTCCTGCCAAGAAAGTACAGTTGAAGGAATAAGAATTTGTCAGAATCTTCTTTAGAAACTCTCATTTAAAGTACTTACTTGTGGAACTGAGGTTGTGTCTGCTTCTAGTATATTTCTGCAATTTGGTAACAGTACTTTTTTCTGCCAAAATTTTATGTATTTTTTCAAAGGATTGGCTCTCTTTACCTATTTGTGAACTAAAATTTAACTCTGGTCTGCTTTTATTTCTGAGAATGTGTTCATTTTCTAAAGAAATTTTACAGTTACTCTCCAAAATATTGAAATGACTTGCAGATGAGCTTGCTAAACATATACTGCTGAATATTAGTAGAAACTGGAAGATGCCAGAAAACTAGGAAATAATAAATGCTATCTTCAAAAAATCCTGACAAAGTGTTAGGTAAAGGAAAAAGCACACTGACATCCTGAGAATAATTCTGCTACAGTTGATCAAATATACGCCTGGAACATTTGTAGCCAGAGTAGTAAACGCTAGAAGTGAGAGTGGCTATAAGAATGTAATTCAAGCTATCTCAAGTCAATTTTCTTATAAAAATTTCCATTAAACTGGTTAGCCAAGGAAATGTTATAAATGTAACATGTCTACATTTAAATGAGCATGTGACAAAGTCTTATGATATTCCTATGGAAAATAAGACAACCTCAGCTTTTAAAATAACTTAAAAAGACTCATAATGGTTTAAATGACTGCACCTAAACTTTAATGATTAATGAGTGAATGTCAACATAGAGGCAGGTTGAAAATGGCATGTTATAGCTTTCTGTACTGGGTTTTTATTTATTACTCAATTATATAAGAACGAAAGTTACATACTTGTTAAATTTCTACAGAAAAATTTTTAAGATAATGATGAATATATATTTTTTCATGCCAGAATCATGGATTATGAAGATCTTGGCAAACTGGCTGCAAAATATAGTACTAAACACTAAAAGTGACAGGTATAGCTACATAGCAACATACAAGTCAAACATATTTTGACTTTGAAGTAGGTGACTATTAGTTCAATATTAGGCAATGGTATATTGAGGGTCCTAAAAACTTGTTACATTCATTTTCTGTTTTGATAGGTGAAGTGTGATAGGTGAATGGCACTGACAATGTACAGTCTCTAAGAGCATGCAAGATGATAGTCCTGCTCTATTTTGTGAAGGCATGAAAAGTCTAAGGATACAATAGACACTTCAGAGATGTGGCAATGGGATGGAATTGGGCAAGAAGGTGAGTGGCCTGGAAAACACAGAGGCAACAGATAGAAATAAAAAAGAAACTAATCATTGTAAACTTGGTGAAGAAAAGACCCACATATCTTTAAATGCTCTAAGGACTTAATGCTTTAAGGACTATCACATGAAAGATTAGTACTTTGTGTAGGTCAAGACAACAGAACTAGTAAAGTCAGAGAGAAGTTAGATATACAACCCTTTGGAACAAATCTATAAACTGAGATGCTCAATGAGAGTAAATCCCGGCTCTTTCTTGTTTATCCTAGTAATCTCCTGAGTTCCGTGGAATGGGAGCTTCTGAAGTGTCCCTGCCACTGCAGGTAGTTCAAGAATTTTAAAGTTTTATCAGATGAACTGTAAGGTTTTTCAACCAAGATGTTCCTTGACTCAATTTGACACAAAGACTTTCTCCCACACAGACCCCTCTCACAGTGGTCTTTACACACTTGCTTACACTTAAATTTGTCAGTATTATAGTGCTGCCTTTTTGAAATCTTTCACATGACATTTTCCCCTCTACCTACATCTTGCCCATCTTCCAAATCTAAACCCTTAGTACCTCTCTTCTCTGAAGCATTTCTTTTATTATTCAAGCCACTCTCATTTGCAACTCCTATTGCAAGTATCACTCAACTTTTCAAAATTTAATATATAGTTAGCATTCAATTTAAGCTCTGCAAGGGGAGAAATGTGTTGGGAAAAGTAAAAATAGTATTTTTTCTCATTCTGAAAATTCTGAAAGATCCTGTTTTGTCACAGAGATTACAAAACACATATGCACGTTCATGCACACGCACAAAACTCCAGAAGGATAATCTTTGAAGGTAGGAAATACCGGACTTAACTAAGCATTTAGAAATGATAGGGAGCTAAAAAGAAGTGAGTACACCTGCAAAGTAATTATATTTTTGTTTAAACTTAAACTTGTCAATGGCTTCTTTCCTTGAAAACGTTATATTCTACTTGATACCCAGCTACACTTGTTGGAAACTTAGTGAAAACTCCTAAGTAATCTCACTTGGAAATTATAACCATGCAACTAAGATGTTTTGAATATAAGCCTAGCCATGTGCCAGATACACTTTAGGAACTCTTAAGATCTCTTCTTTTACAGAAATTCTCTCTGTAGCCTGATGTAGTTTAAGGGCCAGAAGGCTAACTTCCTTCAATGAGACAAAAAAAAAAATTTTCCAACTACCACTATAAATAAGAAATCTTTCTTTCAAATATAAAATCAATTTCCTCCACTCTAGAAGGAATTCTGATTCAGTGGTTTTTACTCTTACTACTTCACTTCAAACAGGGACCTACACATTTTTTATGCAATGATAATTAAGTTTTTCTTCTGATTTTTTAAGAATGAAAATAATTAAATGTGTTGAAGAGACTGCTGATCACTAAAAATAGTCTCATTACCTTACACATATGGCCTCTGCATTGAAATATATGGAATTTTTCCAATAATTTTCAAATCTGCTCAGAACTTCTCTTTAAAAAAAATATCATCTTTGAAAAATTTAAATCAATGCTTTAACAGAAACTGATTCGCAACTCCCAATTACTGTTATCATCAGTTTTAACAAGTGTCCTAAATATGTTCTGCATCTGTTTTCTTGATTATAAATGTTAATAATATGGAAACATTTTTGATATAACAGGATATTTGATGACACCAGTTTCCCCTCAACATGCAAGTCTTTGGATGATGATTATATCGGCCATTTCCATTGGTTGGCAGGAGACTCTTCCAGTGCAGTCTTCCATGGTTTCCACTGTATCATTTTTCTTGTCAATCACAGTTCACTTTCAACCTGAAGAATACCCTCTTTGGCCACCCTGAAGTTGATTTTCTAATTTGTTAACATCTGGTTCTGTTTAACTATATCAGCTTCTCATTTGTAATCTGTTTTGTATACTTTCTATACGCTGCATTTTTGGGGATTTGCTTAAGAACATCAAGAATCTTTGTGTCCCGTAGTTTCAGCCTCTCGTGTGGACTGTCACATACAGCCGGTCCCACGAGGCCAGCAGTCTCCTTCAGCAAGCCCGCCACGACAGTGCCAAGGAGGCAATTTCGCAACTTTTTAAAATCCATTTTTCCTTTGTTTTCGTAGCACTTATCACCATTTAACATACTTTATGTTTTACTTTTTTTCTTCTATCTCCCCACATTAGAATTTAAGCTCTACAAACTGGTGGCTTTATCAACAGAATTTACGCTGTCAGCATACTGTAGTCCAGAAGTCCAAAATCAGGGTGTCGGCAGGGGTGGTTCCCAGTGGAGGCCCCGAAGAATAGTGGGCTTCATACCTATCTCATAGCTTCTGGTGCCAACTGGCAAGTCTCCAGTCTTGGCGTCTGTCCTCACATTGACTTTGTTTTAACTGGGGCTCTGTGTGCGCTCCTTTTCTATCTCACAGATTATTGAATTCAGAGCTCGCCCTAATGCCATCTTGGGATCCTTACCTTTATTACATTCTCAATGACCCTATTCCATTGTGGGCTTGACAGTGAACTTGTTTTTTGGGAACCACAATGCAACTCACTACAGCTGGTAAAATTTTCCTATTGTATTCACTGCTGTATATCCAGAACATGCACCATTGCCTATAATGTAGTAAGTACTCAGTGAGTACTTGTCAAATGAGTGCATGAGGACCTAAAACCTGCCAGGTCCTAGATTTCTAAATCCAATGCTGTGTGTGTACTGCTGATGCACAAATAGTAGAGCTATGAATGGGTAAGAGAGTCACTGGGCATCACTTTTGATTTGTTTTCTCTCACCACGTAAGCATCATGTTCCTCCTGCCCTGCTGGGTAATATAACTTTTGAAAGAACCATTCTTGCCCTACCCTCCATGTGCCCCACAAAAGGATCTTTCTATTCAAAAGAACTATTCAAGAATATATGAATGTATGAGAAAAAATGTGTAAATAAAATCCTATGCATAAAATATAATATCAAGGTGTAGTTACAAACTTTGTCAGTCAGATAACCATAAGATATTATACTTACTTAAACACCATGTTATATTCATGTGTTTTACTATAGGTATGTTTAAAATTTTTAAATAATTTGAATCTGTAAAATAAAAACTCAGAAAAAAAAAGAACTGAGTTCTGAGCTTATCACCAATACTTAATTCCTTTCCTTAATAAATATTGGTTAAAAATGCCAAATATCCTAATTTGTCTATTTTATATTCACATCAGAAAAGCAGTCTCACATTGTCTATTTCCTCTATGATCTTTATAAATTAGGACAACCAGTCAGCCTTCCACTGTGAATGTTCTATGAAATTGATAGGACAATTTTTTTTGTTGCATTATACTCATTTACCATTTACTTACGTAGGCGATGAGAGTCTGAAAATATGGTTAGGATAACAAGTCGCTCATAAGTTTAGAATAAAAGTTATCAGCACACACTCTCCTGAACAACATCACCCTAGGAAAAAAAGGTAGGCAATACTTTAAAAAAATTTGAAGTCTACCACTTGATGTTCTCTATTCTCTAATTTATTTTATTCCTTGAATGTGAAATTATATATTACTTTCCTTTACCTTTATATACATGATAAATATTATAAAATAGATCTATGAAAATCTATTATGCATCTTATATTTCTTTTTTTCTATACCACCACCAACCACTACTACTCACATGCATCTAAAATGCATATAAAATTATATAAAACAGTATTCAATTCTATGGTGAAAATATCACATGTGAAGTGGCCCCCTTCCTATGCTAGCACTCACTCAGTATTCAAAAGCAAAACTACCACTAAGAAGGGTACTCAAAAAAAACTGTGAAAAAAAAAACCTTATTAAAGACTGACTGATTGGTTACCAAGGTCACAGGCCTGATTTTTAGAAAAGTTTTATATAGTTCCAGGAATGGCATCCAGATGCTTTCTTAGGTATGGGTGTCATTATTTTTAGCAAAAGAAACCTTTTCACCCTTAGCCACGTCAAAGAATTCCATAAATCAGTACCAGGCTTGTTTTCATTCCTAAATACCTAATCACATATATAGTTATGTCCCATAAATTTTATTACTTTGTTTTCAATAATAATTTAGAAGATTAAAATGGACTTTTAAAATATAAATGTATTTTAGCATTCTTTTCTGCTTTTCTCCACATCCAAAATTTCTTTTTGTTTGGGCAATGAAATTGGACTAGTCAGTTTAATTTCTATTGCTAGTTCATTTCACCTCTTAGATTCCAGGGGACAAAACTAACCAACAACATTTCTAGTGAAAAAATTGTAAGAAATTCTTAAAACCAGACTCTAAACAAGCACATACAGAGAAACATTTTTTATTTATCACAAGCTGTATAAATTTTGAAAAGACTATTTTTGCCTTAAGTCTGAAACCATGCCCTTTTTGTCATTGAGAAATACAGAAATATTTGAAATTCTCCAGTAATCTTGGGCTCACAAATGGAAACATTTGGCTGCATTTGGTTCACAAGCACACAGGGCCTGTCTGCTTTTGGTTTTGCATAATTAGAATGTACAGATTTGACATCAAATGTGCTAGATTGTTGTTAAAACGTAAAGAACTCAGAACAAATGTGCAGAAGCTTGGATGCAATTTAGAGTATAATGTTCTAGGAGGAGGAGGGAAGAAGGAATAAGCCAAGTGATATCCCTTGTGTCTCTACAACAGATCAGCACACAACACAACATTTAGATATTGGCAATTATCTCACTCTGACCAATTCAGAAGGCATGGCCATGTGAATCAGATCTCAAACTCCACAGTAATGGTTATTATTTACTCTGTTCCCAGATCAAATTAGCTGGATGACATCCAAATTTGCATTTGACTATGCCTTGTCTATTCAAACAAACCCACTATTCAGGTTAAATTGACTGGCTATGAATTAATTGGTCAAGAGAACTGAATGAACTGGCCAGGTCATTTAGATATATATTAGGAGAATTTAAAGAACAGATAAACAAACATATGAGAAGAAAAAAAACTGAAACCTCTTTCAATAATGAATTCATGTTCTAATTTATCCATAACCTCAAAATTCTTCTTTACATATAAAAATTACGGCTTTCAGTATAAGTATCTAGGATTATAAAGTCAATCTGAATTTCTGTTTAGAAATACATGAGGGAATGATAAAGAGTGGAAAATAGAAAGGAAAAATTCTGTTTTAAAATGTTTCTGACTTAGTAAGTAATTTAATGTCTTGCATTGAAGTGTATGCTATACCACGTTTGAGATTGTTTTCCAAGTCAAATTTCTTAAGCAAAGTCCTTTTTCTTACTAAAAGTTTGAGAGTTTAGCTCTGAAATTGAAAGGACAGTTAAAGAAAAATATTTACTGATGATATTTCCAGCAATGAAATGAGTAAGAAAAATGTGGGAGCTGATACTAAGAATAAAAATTTTGACCTCTTTCAACCAAGCACCACATGATAGAATAGTTATTTTTCTAAGATAACCATTTTGTTCCTTGGACAACTCACCATTTTATTTTCTAAAATAAGACTCTTGTTTGTACATTAATGTTCTGTTCTTGGCTTGATATAATGAAGTGTATATGGTATTCACCACTGAGTGTGCCCTCAACACAGCACTTTCTAAGTCCCTGCAATAATTGGGAGGATGTCATGCTTATGAAAGCCACATTATGGCCATTGATCACTTTCCTGACTCTGGTGAGCCACCCATGACAGGAGAGCACATGCTGTAAATTTTCAATTTCAGGTGTTTGTAGACTGAGAAATATAAGGAAAAAGCAAGCAAATAAATTTTTTAAAAATATTTATTTATTTATTTATTTATTTATTTATTTATTTATTTTTAGAATGAGGGGGAGAGAGGGTAAAAGAAGGGAGAGAAACATCAATGTGAAAGAAAAACAATGAGTTGCCTCTCATATGCACCCCAGCAAAGGACTTGGTCCACAGGCCAGGCACACGCCCTGACGTGGAATTGAACTGGTGACTTTTCGCTTTGCAGACAACCACCAAGCAACTGAACCACACCAGTCAGGGCAAGCAAGGTAGATTCTTAATTTTAACTTTAGAACTTAAATATACTAATCCAGTTATCTTTAGATAACAATGTGTAATTGGACATAGAAATAATTTCAAAGGGGAAAATAGTCAAAAAGTAAATTGATGTGAAATTGCAAACACGAAGGAAGAAAGTATTGTGGAGAATCAGAGCAATAGTGGGGAGCCGGGTGGGAATGACAGAAAGAAAAATTATGTCTGATGTAGTATCGATACCAGAACTAGACTAAGGCTAAAGTACAAATTTAAATGCTGCTAACTGGGATCTATCCTCTTTCTGACTTTTTTGTCTATTTTCAAGAATTTCTTTTTAGAGCTGAGTTGAACCTATATTGTCATCTGACAAAGATGGCCATGGCACTGTTCCAGGGTTCAGTAATAATATTTAAGGGGTCTGAATTAGGAAGATTTTCTGTACTCTTAAGCTATCACTCTTTTGGGGAGGTTAACCTCAGATCCTGCCTGAGATGTACTGAAGAATATTTCATTGCTAGGAAGCACAAAGTACATCTGTGTCAGTCAGACCAGGGGTGATCTGCACAAGATATTATCAGTTCAGAGTGATATAAACATTTTAAACATTAAGGTAGAATCAATTCAGATGGGGAGCTTGGGGAACCAGAAATATTAATTTAAAAAATTAAGACTTGATGGAGGGCAAACTAGTTGTTCTATATTCTTTTTGCTCTATCGTTAAGATGATTTTAAAAACAATAACACTTATTGTTTTTGCTATAATCACAAAATAATTAATGTTCATTGTATAACCTAACCAAAGAAAATAGAGAAAAATAACACACACAAAATTAAAATTTGAATCCTCAATAGATGAAGACAAACACTGTTAGTATATTTTTGTTTAGCCTTCTCTTAAGTATAGTGCATTTGTATATTTTAAAAAGTATCTGGGCCCTGACTGGTGAGGTTCAGTGGATTGAGTGCCAGCCTGCAAATCAAAGGATCACCGGTTTGAGTCCCAGTCAGGGCACATGCCTGGGTCACAGTCCAGGTCCCCAGTAGGAGGTGAGTGAGAGGAAACCACACATTGATGTCTCTCTCCCTTTCTTTCTCCCTCCTTTCCCTTCTCTAAAACTAAATTAATAAAATCTAAAAAAAAATAAAAATTATCTGGGAAGTTTCATATTTTCTACTTAAAATATTAGAACATTTTCACATAACTTTAAATATGCTTATAAAATGAGATTTTTAAAATTGCTACATATACTTACTCTTGTGAACATAATTTATTTACCCAAACGATTATTGAAGGAAGTTTGATTGTTACATTATTTCTGTTTTGCTGTTATGAGTAACACTGTTCTTTAAAAGCACTTCTGTATATGTTCAAGTTAAAGTATATGCAAATTTAGAGGGATCAAAGATGGTGATGGATTAAGTGGAAGCTGCACAAACCTCCTCCCAGCACCAAACTGGAATCACAACAAAATTGTAGAGAAATCATCCTGAATAATCGACTGAACGCTAGCTGGAGAGAAGCCTTAAAACCAATGACAGACAGAAGAAATCACTTGACCACAATGTGACTGGTAAAGAATGAGGAGGAGGCATGAGAGGGCTGACTGGGCTCACATAGGTGGCAGCTGAAGTTCCAGAGGGATGTTTAGGTGGCCAGGAGGGTTCCCCCTGAGAAGTGTGGGGTCTAAACCTTAAGCTGGGCTCCCTATCCTACAGCGCCAGGAAAGGAACCCAAAAAAATCCAGCTGTGAAAAGTGGCAGGGTTTCTGTCCACCAGGGAGTGATGGTAGGAGACGCAGAAAGCCTCTTAAAGGGCCAATGCACAAAATTCCATTTGCAGCCACTTACCCTGGGTGCTGGCAGAGGAAGGGTGAGTGGTCTAGAGACACATGAGGAGAGTCTATGGCTGGTAGAGAACTGATGAATAGCCACCAGGATCTCTGTGTTGATGTATTCCCTATAGAGAAGAGGCCAACTTTGTTAAGCAGAGCACACCCTTCCAAGTGGCATTAGCCTGAGGGGAGGCAATAGATCTATTCAGAGGAATCACTTTGCTATACTCTGTGGAGCTTACAGGGCTGCTGAGAAGTACAGCTGGAGGATATCTCAGTGATTAAGTTTAACAACTAAGGCAGCTCTCTGGGAGCTCTGAGATTTTAGCTGACTGACTTGAATCCAGTGCTAATAAGACTCAGCCCTGAGGTGCACCCTAGTACTTTCTACACACAAACAGACCCAGCAGAGGGAGCCACAGTTGTGGATCACTGATAGTGCCAAACAGGTTGTCCATGTCTTTACAACCAGCATCTGACACAGGTACGCACACAGTCTTTGCAGATCTACTTAGTACATAAAACAAACACAGAGAAGCAGCCAAAATAGAAAGACAATGAAACAGGCCCCAAATGAAATAATAAGAGACTTCTCCAGAGGAAGAACTAAATGAAAGAGAGATAAGCAGTTTATCAGATATAAAGTTTAGAGTAATGATAATAAGGATACTCAAGAGCATGAAAAAAGACACAGGAACAATAAAAAAGAAATAACCAGTCAGAAATAAAAATGTAATATTTTATTTATATTTATTTTTGTTTATTGTTTTTCAAGTATAGTTTCTCCATTTCCCCACCAATCACTCCTACCCCATCCATCTCCACCTCCCACCCTTGATCCTACCCCCTTTGGCTTTGTCCATGTGTCCTTTATACACATTCCTTGATGACCTTTCCCCTTTTCCCCTCCTTATGCCCTTCCCCCCGACTCCCTCCCCTCTGGTTACTGTTAGTTTGTTCTTCATTTCAATGTTTCTGGTTACATTTTGTTTGCTTGTTTGTTTTGATTAAGTTGCAGTTAGAGGTGAGATCACATGGTGTTTCTCTTTCACCGCCAGGCTTATTTCATACTCTCCAGATGAATCCATGATGTTGCTGGGGGTAGGAGCTCCTTCTACAATAGCCAAGTGTTGGAAGCAACCCTA
This sequence comes from Trachops cirrhosus, assembly GCA_028533065.1. Taxonomy (NCBI): domain Eukaryota; kingdom Metazoa; phylum Chordata; class Mammalia; order Chiroptera; family Phyllostomidae; genus Trachops; species Trachops cirrhosus. The sequence goes on along the minus strand of CM052541.1, from coordinate 53,014,489 downwards.
AGTGCCCATCAGTAAATGAACAGATCAAAAAAATCCCACAAAACTATGGTACATTCGCACAATGGAATACTACACAGCAGAAATAATGCAATATCTGAAATAAATAATACACTGGAAGGAATAACTAGTACGTAGATCAAGCAAGAGATTGAATCAGGGATTTGGGAGACAAGGTATAAAAAACACCAAAGCAGAACAGCAAAAGAAACAAGAATTAAAAAGAATAGAGAGAGCTTAAGAAACTTTGGGACAACAGGAAATGTAATAACATGCACATCATGGGAATACCAGAAGGAGAAGAGAGTGAGCAAAGGATGGAGAACCTATTTGAAGAAATAATGGCTGAAAACTTCCCTAGTCAGGTGAAAGAAAAAGACACACAAGTCAAGGAAGCACAGAGAGTTCCCAAAAAGATGAACCTTAAAAGCCCAACACCAAGACACATTATAATTAAAAAGGCAAAGCTTAAAGACAAGGAGAGAATCCTAAAAACTGGAAGAGAAAAGCAGGTAGTTACCTACAAGGGAGCTCCAATTAGACTGTTATCTGATTTCTCAACAGAAACATTTTAGGCAAGAAGAGCTTGGCCTAAATATGAAATATTCATGGTAATGAGAAGCAAGGACCTAAACCAAAGCTAATTTACCCACCAAAGCTATCATAAAAAATTGAAGGAGAAATAAAGAGTTTCTGCTCTGGCCTTTGTAGCTCAGTGGACTCAATGCTGGCCTATGAACTGAAAGGTCACTGGTTTGATTCTTGGTCAGGTCATATGCCCAAGTTGTGGGCCAAGTCCCTAGTTGGTGGCACTCAAGGGACAGCTGATTGATGTTTCTCTCCCTTTCTTCCTCTCTACCTTCTCCTCTTCCTAAAAATTAATTAAAAAATTAAAAAGAAAGAATGAGGTAACTCTCTAAAAAGAAAAATAGTTTCCCAGACAAGATAAAGCTAAAAGAGTTTGCTAACAGCAAACCAGTACTGGAACAAATGCTAAAGAAGAATAGAGAAAAATATTTAAAAATAAAATGACAACAAATATATATCTATCAATAATTACCTTAAATATAAATGGCTTAAATGCTTCAACAAAAAAAACATAGGGTAGTTGAATGGATAAGAAAACAAGACCTATATATATGCTTTCTACAAGAGACCTATCTCAGATAGAAAGATACACATAGACTAAAAGTAAATGTATAGAAAGATATCTCATAAAAATGTAAAGAAAAAAAGCTGGGGTAGCAATACTTATAAACAAGAAATAAACCTTAAAACCAAGGTAATAATAAGAGACAAAGAAGGACACTACATAATGATAAAGGGAACAATCCAACATAAGGATATAACTCTAGTAAATATTTGTGTACTCAACATAGGAGCACCTAAACATGTAAAGCAAAATTTGATGTACATAAAGGGAAAGATGGCAGAAATACAGTCATATTAGAGAACTATAACACCCCTTTGGCTTCAGTGAATAATCTTCCAGACAGAAAATCAACAAGGATGCAGCAGCCTTAAGCAACACACTAGATAAAATGACTTTAAATGATATCCTTAGAGCATTTCACCCCAAAGCAGCTAAATATACATACTTTTAAAGTGCACATGGAATGTTTTTTAGGCTAGGCCACATGTTAGTACAGAAAACAAGTCTCAATAATTTAAGAAGATTAAAATCATAGCAAGCATTTTCTGTGACCACAATGCTATGAAACTAAAACTCAACCACAAGAAGAACACTGAAAAAACACTTAAGGACATGGAAGATGAATAACCAGTTATTAAACAATTAATGGGCCAACAACGAGATTAAGGAAGAAATCAAAAGATACCTTGAAACAAATGAGAATGAGAACACAACAATCCAAAATCAGGGGACACAGGGTCAGAAATCTTACAAGGGAAATTCATAGCATTAGAGGCCTATCTAAAACAAACAAACAAACAATCAAATAAGAAGAAGCTCAAGTAAACAATATAACTTTATACTTAAAGGAACTGGAAAAAGAATAACAAACAAAACCCAAAGGAGTAAAAGAAAGGAAATAATTAACATTAGAGCATAAATACAATAGAGTAAAATAAAATGAGTCAAAGATGAATGAATTCAAAAGCTGGTTCTTTGAAAAGATAAACAAGTTTGGCAAACCTTTAACCCCCCTCATCAAGAAAAGAAGATTGAAGACCCAAATAAATAAAATCAAATATGAAAGAGGAGAAATAACAATTGACACCAAATAAATACAAAGGTTTGTAAGAAAATATTATGAATAACTATATGCCAACAAACAGGCAATCTGGATGAAATGTATGAATTTCTAGAAATATACACTCTTCCAAAACTGAATCAAGAACAAAAAGAGAATCTCAATAAATGGATTACACCTAATAGAATTGCTGCAGCAAACAAAAAACTCCCGAAAAACAAAGCCCTGGACTAGATGACTTCACAAGTGAATTTTACCAAACGTTCTGGGAAGAACTAAAATCTCTCCTTCTTAAATTATTTCAAAAAATCAGGAGGAGGGAAAGCCCCAAGCTCACTTTATGAGACCAGTATTATCCTAATTCCCAAACCAGATAAAGATAGTACAAAGAAAGAAAATTATACATCAATATCACTGATAAACATAGATGCTAAAATCCTCAACAAATTGTTAGCAAACCAAATACAGCAATGAATCAAAAAATTCATACACTATGATCAAGTGGGATTTATTCTTAGAATGCAACATTGGTAGAATATTCACAAATCAATAAATATGATTCACCACATAAAGAGTGAAGGATAAAAATCACATGATCATATCAGTAAATGCATAAAAAGCATTTGATAAAATCCAGCACCCATATATGGTAAAAATCGCAGCAAAGTGGGAACAGACAGAACATACTAATACAAAATAAAGGCCACATATGACAAACCCACTGCTAGCATCATACTCAATGGGCAAAAGCTAAAACTGTTCCCCTTATAACTGAGATCAAGACAAGGATGTCTGTTTTCACCACTCTTATTCAACATAGTACTAGTCCAAAGCAGTTTATAAATTCAATGAAATTCCTACCAATATTTCAATGTCATATTCCACAGAACTATAACAAATATTTCAAAAATTTATATGGAACCACTAAAGGCAACAATGATATTGAGAAAGAAGAATAACATTGGAGGAATCACACTACCTACTATCAAAAAATACTACAAGGACATAGTAATCAAAACAGACTGGTACCAGCATAAAAACAGACATATAGCTCAGTGGAACAGAAAAAAGAGCCCAGAAATAAACCCACACTTTTATAGTCAAGTAATATTCAATACAGGAAGCACATATGATAGGTTAAAGATATTTTACTCAATAAATGATGTTGGGCAAATTGCACAGATATGTGCAGAAAAATAAAACTAGACCACCTTATTATACCACATATAAGAACAAATTCTAAGTGGATTAAAGACTTAAACATTAGACCTGAAACCACAAAAATCCTAGAAGAAAATATAGGAAGTAAAATCTCAGACATTGATCGTAGCAATATTATATCTGATATATCTCCTCAGGCAAGGGAAACCAAAGAAAAAAATAAATAAACTATAAAGTTTTGCACATCAAAGGAGAAAATCAACAAAATAAAAAGACAATACATAGAACAGGAGAACATATTCACCAATACATCTGCTAAGGGGTTAACGTCCAAAATTTATTTAAAAACCTTTCAAATTGAACACCAAAGAAAAAAACAATCCACTTAAAAAATGGGCAAAGGACCTGAATAGACACTTCTCCAAACAGAACATACAGATGGCCAATAGACAGGGAAAGATGCCCAACATCACCAATCATTAGAGAAATGCAAATAAATAAAACCACAAGAGGATATCACCTCACACCTGTCAGAATGGCTATCATCAATAAATTCCCAAACAACAATTGCTCATAAGATGTGGAGAAAAGGAATCCTTTGCATTATTGGTGGGAGTGCAGACTGGTGAAACCACTGTGCAAAGCAGTATGGAGATACCTCAAAAAATTAAAAATGGATCTGCCTTTTGTCCCAGGGGTCCTACTTCTTGGAATGTATCCAAAGAAACCCAAAATACTAATTTGAAAGAACATAAGCATCACTGTGCTCACTGCTGTGTTATTTACAATTGTCAGGATATGGAAGCCGCCCAAGTGTCCATCAGTAGATGAGTGGATAAAACAACTATGGGACACTTATACAATGGCATATTACTCAGCTGTTAAAAAGAAGAAAAATTTACCCTTTTTGACAGCGTGGATGGCCCTGGAGAACATTATGCTAAGTGAAAAAAGCCAGTCAGAGAAAGACAAATGTATAATTTAACTTATATGTGGAATTTAATATGCAAAGTGAACTAACAAGCAAAATAGACACAGATTCATAGAGAGCAGGATGACAGCAATTGTGGAGGGAAGGTTGGGTGTGAAGTGATTGAAGAAAAAGAAAAAAGTACTCATGGATATGGACAACTGTGTGGTGATTTGGGGAGGGGGTTATAAAGGGTTTACATGGTAATGGAAAAAATACAATAAAATTTTTTAAAAATGATAAAATGTATATAATTTTTAAGCCTTTTAAAAAGTCACTAAATATCTTCCAAAAAATGTATACTAATTTAGCTCTACATTGGAATGGTATGAAGTATCTATTTCCCCACTGTTAGGGAAGTAATAGATAATACCCTAAGAAAAAACAACTTCACTCATTTGATAGGGAAAAATGGTATTTGTTGTAAAGGTATTTTAATTTCTCTTTCTTTAATTGGCAGCACAGTTTGAAAATTTTTTAAGTGTATATATTAGTCATTTGCAACTTCTCATTGTCAGTTAATGTTTCTTTCCCAAGTTTAGGTAAATACTTACTACATAATATTGCTGCCTTGGCATCAATTTTGTTTGGCCAAGCAGTCAGCAATGACTTTTAACCACACTGGCCACTTGTGGAAGCCCATGACTGAGATAGCAACCCTCAGACGCACAAGCACATTTAAGTTCCTGATATGACTTCCTGAATGGGTCTTGTGATTAACAGCCTCCTCTCTATCCCAGAGCCTTCCCCTTGTGCACACCATGGATTAGACCCCCAGGGGCTTACTAAAACCCTGCTATGTGGTTTGAATGGACAAATTCCATATTCTTCTTGGGACTCCCAGAGCACTTTCCCTGCAGATCCTGGTAAAGACATGTGGCCTGTATCCTTTCTCTCTCTCTGCACTCTGCTTTGACCTCTTCCTGTGGCCTCTCAAGGTGTTTTCTCTGGGACCTGTGAGTAATACACTTCTCTATTTTGATTTCTTTTGTGGTCTGTTGCTGAACTTTGATTCACCATTCTTTACCTTGTGGTCCTCTTAATGAACACTAATTTAACAAAGCCATAACAATTTCTTTGCCTATTTTTCTAATGAGGTTTTTGTTTTTTTATTTACCTGAGTTGTTTGTCATTTGATTGAAAATACACTTTCCCACTATTTTTATGTTTATTTCACTTGTTTAGGTATTTTTGATGTTTGCTAGTTTCTGTGTCTGGGTGTTAATGTCACAAAATCTATTGATTGTCTCTTTATTTCTTCCTCTTTTATATAATTAGTTCTTTTTACTTTATTCATCAAAGGATAACTATGCATTTCTATTTTACTTTCAAAACTGATGGTGTAATTTTTTTGTTTAATGATATTATTCATCAAGAATTCATTTTGATATGTGGTGGGAAGTACATATCTAACTTTATTCCCAATGTTTTTTTTGCAAACAATTAACCTCTTCACCCAGCATAATTTACTGAATAATCAGCCCATTCCTTCAGATTTTAAATGTCACTTCATCTACTATAATATTAATTACATATACATATATTTTTTAAAAATTATCTTCCAAGATATATCTATTTTTGTGCTACTACTACATCACCTTAATTATTATGGTGTCATATGTTTTGTACCTGTCAATGAAAGTCCTTTTCCTTTATTACCCTCATAAAATTTCTGAGTCTTACCTGTTTTAGTTTCTAGTTATGTTTTTAACCACTCTATTATCTAAAAAAGAATTGAGTTGTATTGCAAGTGTAAATTAATTTTGAGATTGTGACAGAATAATGACCCCTTTCCCAAAGATGCCCAGGTCCTAATCTCTAGAACTTGTGAATTTGTTACTTTACATGGTAAAAGGAACTTCAAAGATGTGATTAATTTAAATATCCTGAGATATTTTCCTGGACTATCTAGGTGGAAACATGTAGTAGTAGCAAGGGATCCTTGTAAAGGAAACAGTGAAGCAGTTTAGTTAGAAGCAGGAATTGATGGTAACAGAGAACAGAAAAGAGAGGGATTTCATGATATGACACTGCTGGCTTTGCTGATGGAGAATGGGGACATCAGAAAAAGATGGCAAGTGGCCTCCAGAAGCTGAAAAAAACAAGGAAAGGAGTTCTATTCTTGAACCTTCAGAAGGAAGCCAACTTAGTGTCATCTTGATTTTAACCTACAAAAACCCTATTTTGGACTTCTAACCTCTAGAACTATAAAAGAATATATTTATGTTGTTTTCATCCACAAAACTTTGGTAATCTGTTACAGCAATAGAAAACTAAGGGGGATCCATGATGGCAGAAGAGTAAGTGGAAACTACACTAACTTCTCCCCAGGACCAATCTGGAAATACAACTAAATTATAGAAAAATCATCTTGAATAGTTAACTGGACACTACCTGGGGAAAAGACATTACCATGGACAGACAGAAGAAAACACTTCACCACAACGTGACTGACAGGGAGTGCAGAGGAGATGCAAGAGGGCTGGCTGGGCAGCCATGGGTGGCAGCTAAAGTGCTGGAGGGATATTTCAGGGGACAGGTGGTTCCCTCTGAATAATGTGACGTCTAAGCCCCACACTGTCTTCCCCACACTGGCCTTCAACACCAGAGCCAGAAAAGATCCCAGATAAAATCCAGCTGTGAAAGGAAGCAGGGTTCTATCAGTCAGGGAGATATGGCTGGAGATGCAGAGAGCCTCTTAAAGGGCCAAAGCGCAAAATTTTGTTTGCGACCTCTTACCCTGGGTGCCAGCAGAGGGAGGGCAGAGTGGAATAGAGATGCTTGAGGAGGGTTTGGAGTTGGTGGTTCTGCAGAGAGAGTTGAAGGAACAGCTGCCAGGATCCATGTGCTGAGTCATTCCCCATATGCAGGAGCCATCTTTCTGGGGAAGAGCACTCTTCTCTGAATGGCATCAGTCTGAGGAGAAGCAAAAGCCCTGACTACAAGTATTACTCCGTCCTACCCTGTGGTGCTTAAACCTTACTGCTGGTTACAGATAAGATTAGATTACCAACTGATCGGTTTAACATCTGATTAATTTAACTTCTAAGATGGAAAATACGAAGTAGAGGCCAACATGGGAAGACAAAGAAACAGATTCCAAATGAAAGAACAAGAGAATTTTCCAGAAGGAATAGATGAAATGGAGGTAAGCAACTTACCAGAAAGCTTAGAGTAATGATTATAAAGATATTTGACAGCATAAAATCAGACATGGAAAACATAAAAAAGGATCAGTTAGAGATAAAGAATGCAATATCTGAGATAAATAATACACTGGAAGGAATAAACAGGTTAAATGAAGCAGAAGATCAAATCAGTGTTCTGGAAGAAAAGATATAAAAAAACAATCAGGCAGAGCAGCAAAAAGAAAAAAAAAAGATTTAAAAAAAATGAGGAGAGCTTAAGAAACATGTTGGACAGCATGAAGCTTAAGAACCTCTGCATCATGGAATACCAGGAGAGGAGAGTGAGCAAGGGATTGATGAACTATTTGAAGAAATAATGACCTAGAAATCCCCTAATCTGGTGAAGGAAAAAGTCACACAAATCCAGGAAACTCAGAGAGTCCTAAACAAGTTGGACCTAAAGAGGCCTATACCAAGACACATCATAATTAAAATGTCAAGGCTTAAAGACAAGGAAAGAATCCTAAAAGCCACAAGAGAAAAGCAGGTAGATACCTACAAAGAAGCACCAAATGGACTGTTACCTGATTACTCATCAGAAACATTCCAGGCCAGATGAGAGTGGTGTGAAATGTTCAAGGTGATAAAAAGCAAGGGCCTACAATCAAGGCTACTTTACCTAGCAAGGCTATCATTTAAAATAGGAGAAATAAGGAACTTCTCAGACAGGATAAAGCTAAAGGAGATTGTTAATACCAAACCAGTACTGCATCAAATATTAAAGAGCTTGCTTTAAGAAAGAGAAGGAGGAGAAGAAAGAGGAAGTGGAGGAGGAAGTGGAGGGCAGGAGGACGAGGGAGATGAGAAGGAAGAGGAGGAGGAGGAGGAGGAGGAGGAAGAAGAAGAAGAAAAGAAGAAGAAGAAGAAGAAGAAGAAGAAGAAGAAGAAGAAGAAGAAGAAGAAGCAGCACCGAGAGTAAAAAAAAGCAGAGGAAAACAGTTTAACAATAAAATGGCACTACATACATATCTATCAATAATCACCTTAAATGTAAATGGCTTAAATGCTCCAACCAAAAGACAGAGGTAGCTGAATTGATAAGAACTCAAGACCCGTATGTATGCTGCCTCCTAGAGATGCATCTCAGATCAAAAGATACACACAGATTAAAGTAAGGGTTGGAAAAAAATATTTCATGTAAATGGAAAAGAAAAACCACTGAGGTAACAGTACTTATATCTGACAAAATAGACTTTAAAACCTCGAGTCTCTTACAAAACTCTTCTTTGTAAGAGACAAAGAAAACACTACATAATGATAAAGGGAACAATCCAACATAAAGATATGACCCTGGTAAACATTTACACACCCAACACAAGGGCACCTAAATATTTAAAATAAGTCTTAATGGACATCAAGGAGAGATCAACAGAAATAGAGTCATGGTTGGAACTTTTAACACACCATTGACTTCAATGGATAGAGCTCCTGGGCAGAAAATCAACAAGGAGACAGTGGCTTTAAATGATACACCAGATCAGATAGATTTAATTAATATCTACAAAGTCACAGCTTTGATTCAGATCTTTTAAGTCTCTCAAGTTTTTGTTAACATGAATGTTCTACATTTCTTAAGAAGTTAATTTCTAATAATATAAATTCTATGGATACTATTATTAATGTGAAGTTTTTTGTAAGTAGTTTTTATGGTACATAGGAAAGGCATTACTACTTCTGTTAACCAACTTTTCCCCCAATTTTTCTGATATTCTGCCTTTAAAATATCCTGCTTTTATTTGTATTAAGTCCTGCTTTACTTAGGTTTATTTTCACTTATGTTATATTAATTCTTGAGTTAAATGCTAATTTGTTAATTTTTTTCTCATTTGGCAATTGAAAATAGTTGATGTTATAGTTTACTTCTGATAGCTTTTGCAGTGTCCTGTGTTTAGATTTGTATTCTTATAATTATATTTATGTAAAAGAAGTTTTTTAAAATTTTTAATTATTTTAAAGTATGTTTTATTGATTATGATATTACAGTTGCCCCAATTCTTTCTCCCCTTTATCAACCTCCACTCTGCACCCTCCACCCTCCACTATCCCCCCTTAGTTCATCTTCATGGGTCCTACATATAAGTTCTTTGAATTCTCTGTTTCTTATACCATTCTTAACTTCTCCCTGTCTATTTTATGCCTACCAGTTATGCTTCTTATTCCTTCTACCTTTCCCCCCATTCTCCCCTTCCCCCTCCCCATTGATAACCCTCCATGTGATCTCCATTTCTATGATGTTATTCCTGTTCTAGTTGTTTGTGTTTGTTTTTTAGGTTCAGTTGTTGGTAGTTATGAATTTGTTGTCATTTTATTGTTCATACTTTTTATCTTTTATTTCTTAGATAGGTCCCTTTACCATTTCATATAATAAGGGTTCGGTGAGGATGAACTCCATTAACCTGACCTTATCTAGGAAGCACTTTATCTGCCCTTCCATTATAAATGATAGCTTTGCTGGATAGAGTAATCTTGGATGTAGGTCCTTGCCTTCCATGACTTCAAATACTTCTTTCCAGCCCATCTTACCTGCAAGGTTTCTTTTGAGAAATCAGCTGATTGCCTTATGGGCACTCCTTTGTTGGTAGCTCTCTCCTTTCCTCTTGTTACTTTTAAGATTCTCCCCTTATCTTTAATCTTGGGTAATGTAATTATGATGTGCCTTGATGTGTGTCCCTGTGTTCCTTGGGTCCAATATCTTTGGGACTCTCTGGGCTTCCTGGACTTTCTGGCAGACTATCTGGCAGAGTCTATCTGGCAGAAAAACAGACTATCTGGCAAAGTCTGTTTTTGCCAGATAGACTGCTGGGAAAATTCTATCTTTGCCAGATTGGGGAAGTTTTCCTTCATTATTTGTTCAAAAAATTTTTCAATGACTTGTTCTTCCTGTTCTCCTGGTACCCTTACGATTCAGATGTTAGAATGTTTAAAGTTGTCCCAAGGGCTCCTCAGCCTCTCCTCATTTTTTCTGAATTCCTGTTTCTTCATTCTGTTCCAGTTCGATATTTATTTCATCCTTTTATTCCAAAGTATTGGAATCCCAGTTTCCTTCCCATCACTGTTGATTCCCTGTATATTTTTCTTTATTTCACTGTGTATAGCCTTCATTTTTTCCTATATTTTTGACCATATTCAACCAATTCTGTGAGCATCCTGGTTACCAGTGTTTTGAACTCTGCATCTGATAGGTTGTCTATTTCCTCATTGCTTAGCTCTTTTTCTGGAGTTTTGATCTGTTCTTTCATTTGGGCCATATTTCTTTGTCTTGGTGCACCTAAGTTGTATGGGGGCAGATCCTTAGGTATTTGCCAGGGTGGGGTAACCCTCTTGGCTGAATTGTGGTGCTGTCTGTGGGGGAGGGGTCACAGTGGGAACACTATTGCTGGCTTGCTTTGCTCTAGCCCCACTTTCCAACAAACTCTTCTCTGAGACTAGGTGTTTCTCCCACTTTTGTAACCCCCATTGTATTTTACTGCTAGAGGTTTTGAGTCTCTAGTTTCCCAATAAGCCAGCCCCTCCTTGGTGGGCACAGTTCCCTGTCTTGCTGTGGGTCCTTCCACCCACCAGGCTGCCCATCTCTCCCACCTCCTACTGGTCCTGATGAATGTTTCTTTAACTCCTTGGTTGTCAGAGTTCCAAACAATTTGCTATTCTGAGTGTTCTGATTGTTTATTGTTTTTAAATTGGTTGTTATCCTTCTTTTGTTTGTGTAAGGAAACAAAGCATTTCTACCTACACCTTCATCTTGACTGGAACTCTGCAAAAGTTTTAACTGACACTGACTAAAATTTATTTCATGAGAATTCTTTTAATGTTGCTTTAAATTTATTTTGCTTCTTTTTATTGTATTTGTAAAAAGGCATATATATAATTTCAAGTTTTTGAAAATTATGGTGGACTTTTTGCCTATGAACTAACATTATATCCATTTTTCTAAATATTTATGAATCCTCACATAGCAGGTAATATTTTTAGTTTGATCAATATTGATCAAATATATTGAGAATGTAATCCAGAATCTCTGATTTTGATTTGTAGTGATCTGTTCTATATTTTTCCCTTTTAAACCTTATAATTTTCTTGACTATTATAAAGAGAATGTAGCTAGATTTGCTTTAAATTCAATCAAATCATTTTAAAGGTAGTGAAATAAGATGGAGCATGTTTAGGGTGGTATGGCCATAAGGTAAACGGTGTCAAATATATGGTGACAAAAATAGATTTGACTTTGGGTGGTGAATATAAGAAGCGATATACAGGTGATGTATTATGATTGTAGACTTGAAACCTATATAATTTTATTAACTAATATCACCCCAATTAAAAAAATTAAATGCTTTGTATCATTCAAAAAAGAAATATAATGATACATGAATTAAAGCAGTGATGGATAAATTTGACTAGATGCATTTGAGGGAGATTTTTAGAAGATAGAATAGACACAACCTGATGATTTTGGATATAAAGCATAGAAAGTTCAAGAACAACTTCCAATCTTCCAGCTTGCACAGAAGCATAACATCGTTATGTGAAGCATATAAATGAAGATTTTTTGGTAAGAATTCTTCATGAGTCTCTTTGAGGTGCCTATATATAATGCAGGTTGAGTATATCTAGTACATATTGGATGACAAGATTTTTAGCAGCTTGTGCATGTGAAAAAACCTAGGACTTTATTGACAGAAAGGCAGAGTTTGTCTCTTTTAATTGAGATTGAAATAAACATGTTTGCAGTTTGAGGAACACAAGTGATAGATTGAAGATAAAGGGCAAAGAAGGATTCATTAGTGGATGATAATCCTAAATCATAAAAGGAATAGTGAATCTAAAGGAGTGTTTGTCTTACAAAAGAGAAAGGACATCTTGGGAAAGTATACAGCTATGTAATGTGAAAAATAAAGACATTTATTGAAGAAGATACAAGATACAAGAAACATTGTACACAGACAGTGATGCCTGAGTCCCCTCCAAACTAGGCACCTTAGGACCTCACACAGTTCTCCCAATTGCCATCAGCTGTCCCATCATATTATATTGAATCTTATCAACGGTCTGAAATCTCTTTCTTTTCAAGAGTGATTTTAGTTTTGGGAAAAGACAGAAGTCACAGGATGCCAAATCTGGGCTGTAAGGGGGCTGAGTCACCTGGGTGATTTGATGTTTTGCCAAAAACCTCTACATGAGACATGATGAATGAGCAGGCATGTTGTTGTGATGAAGCGGCCAATCACCAGTTGCCCATAGGTGCAGCCTTCTGAATCATCTGAATAGTTTCTGCAGAGGAATGTTCAAGCTTAATGCAAAATTTGATGCAGACTCATTGCTCTACTTGCTCAATCATTTTGAATAAAATGGGTACACAATACTCACCCTTGTCAGTGGTGTCCTTCACCCCCACTGCCTAGTACAGTGAAGTTGTCATTGTTCACACATGTGCATTCCTGTCCACTCTCCTTGACTGCCATGTTACATCAATGTCATGCAAACCCTTCTTTTTATATTAACTAACAATTGTTGAAGTTTTTTTGTATATATAAACCCAGCACAAATTATTGGAAAGACTACCATTCCCCCCACTACACTGCAGTGGAATCTTTATCATGATTAAAGTGACTGTAGAAGTTTTGGTCTTTTCCTGATTCTATTATTATGTTTCTCTGGTATTTTATTTTATAAGAATATCTCTATGATTATTGGAACTTTTATAATTTGCAAACATCCTCCAGTTTTGCTTTTCCTTTTTGAGATTTTTTTGTTTTTTTTCAGTTCTTATACTTTATATTCAGTTAGAAACAAGCTGTCACATGCCAACTCAAGAAAGAAACTTACCTGCATTTTTACTGGGCTTTTGTTGAGTATATAAGAGTCAACATATTTATTGTATGGAGCTTTGTAATCCATGAATATGCCATATCTTTCTATTTTTATTATTTCAATAATGTATCATAGATTATTGTACAGTGTTATTAAACATTTTTGAGAAACTTATTTTTGGTATTTAATATTTTAAATATTATTTTGAATTGTATCCTTTAAAAATCATCACGTTCTGTTTTGGCATGTAAAAACCATTAATTTTTAATAGTGACTTTGTATACAAAGACTTTGCTAAGTTTCTTATGAATTCTAATAGTTGTTCTCTAGATTCCTTAAAAGTTACATAGTTAGTTCTGTTGTTTTCTGAACTCTGAAATAGTTTGTGTAAGACTGGAATTTTTTAAAAAATGATCCTAGAAATAAATTTTTATACAGAAGATTTTAAATTATAGATTCTGGTTCTTACTGAGTTGATTATTCTAAGTTGTTTTTACCTAGGATTTAATCTCTTTTATTAATGGACTGACATTGTTCATAAAACCTAATTAGTATCATTTTAGTACTTGTGGGATCTATAATGATATGTTTTAATTTCAACAATTAGCAATATTTCTTTTTTTTTTAAACATATCTGATGGGTTTCTTTTTTTTTTTTTTTTTACTTTTTATTTTAGTTTATTCAGTACAGTTTCTATCCTTTATTCCCATTCCAGCCCACCCACCCATTCCTCCCCTCCTCCCTCCCCTTTCCAACACCCCCAGTTTTGTCCATGTGTCCTCTATAT
>CM052541.1:52971075-52999864 GCA_028533065.1 Trachops cirrhosus | reverse complement strand
GAATAGAGAGTATTGAACCTTGTACTCAAGAATAGAGAGTATTGTACTAATGGAACACAATTGAAGGACAGTATATTAGCAATACACTAGAAATGAGACAACAGGGGAAACCTATCAAATGATACAATATAATCAGCCAAGCAAAGAAGTCTATACAAAAAGAAGAGGAATACCAAAATACTATATAAGTAAAAGGTATAGGAATAATGAAATAATGATTATAATATTATGCAATTACTTGCAGGTTCAAAAAAAAATTAAAAAAAAAGAGGAATGAACCAAGCAGAAGATGTAAGGAAGAAGAGATAACTTTGGAAAGCAAGAGAGAAGGGTCAACACTAGGGTGACATAAAGAGAAGCATAAAGAATCATTAGATCACAACATATTACCAGTTGAAATATAAAATCTTACTTATAGATAATTAAAAGAAAACACACAAAAAACCAACAAATAGCAAAAAAAAGAAAACACACATACACTCACACAAACACATACACCTATTATTGATTTCAGACTGTCCCAACCAGTTTTTCCAGCTGGCTTTCGCCCCCTGAGGGGTTACTTGAGACAGGTTTTCTCTGTTCCCCTTTCAGGACTCAGTCAGCCTCTGACGTACTGTTCTTAGTGCAGGCACGTGCGCCTTCTCCCCCAGCTGGTTTGATGTCTCCTGGAAGGGACCCCTGTGTGGGGGCTGGGTACAACTATGTGCACGCTTGGGAGTTCACTGCAGTGTGCTCCGATGTCCCACGGAGCGTCCGCCCCTCTTCCGGGTTCACGCTTTCTGGATCCCAAAGGGCACCCACTTGCCCCCAATTCACAGCTTGGGTATCATAGGACCTGGGAAGCACCAGTGCCTTTTCATTTTTCAATGCTGTACTTTCTGAGATTTTCACCAAACCACATTTTCTCTCCTGCTTGGAGGCACAGGCGTAGAGGTGGTGCTTTTGGATGCAGGGGGTGGGGTGCGCACCTTCCCCAGGGCTTTGCGTAGGTGCTTACAGACCCTGTGTGGGTGCCTCTTTGTCCTAACTCCTCTCCTTGTGCTGTCTGGTAAACTGGCCTCCCCAGGTGCTGCTCAGTCTTTGTTTGGCCAGGGAGGGAGTGGATGACCCAGATCTCTCCCGGGAGCCCCATGGGCCGACCCAGGCACGCCGCCGGGTCTGGAGCTGCAACCCCCCTGGTCCCCTCGCTGATCCACGTAGTCTCCTTACCCTTGGGTTTTTCAATGTCCGCTGCAATTTTTGATCTCCGATTGGCGATTATTTTTCCCCTCCCTGGGTGTGGGAGATGCAACATCTGCTCCTTCCTACCACGCCGCCATCTTCCAGGCCCCTCTGAATTATTAAATTTAAACATAAGCTTGCTTGCCATGGCCGAGTAGCTCAGTTGGGTAGGGTGTCATCCCAAGACACCAAGGTTGGGAGTTCAATCCCTGGTCAGGGCACATGTAAGAATCAACCAGTTAATGCATCAATAGGTGGGGCAGCAAATCGATGTTTTGTTTTCTCTCTCTGCACACCGTGCAACCACAGAGACCCGCCGATGTTGGCAACCAGAAGCGCCCACTTCGGGCTTCAGCAACAGGTTCTACCCCACTGGCGCTCAAGCCACCAGCCGGAGGCATCTGTCAGAGGGCTGGGTGTTCATTTGCCCTCTCAGGGTTCTCTGGAATTGATTTTTAATTCAAATAAAATCATGCTGAGATTTTGGTACCTATTTTGTTTTGAGTAATTAGATCTATTTGGAGAAAATTGATATTATTCAATACTGAATCAATACTCTAATCCATATCAAGGTATTTCCTATTACTGTTTTAAAATTTTCTTAATTGGACTCAGTATTTGCTGTGTTTTAGTGTAGCATTAGTCTTTGTCTTTCTTGAACTTTACATTTAGGATGTTTGTGTATTTTGATGCTATTATAAATATCACTTTCTACATTTTATTTTTTAATTGTTTGTTGCTTGTAATTGATTTTGTATATTGACTTTTTCTACAGTGACCTTGATACATTTACTCATTAATACTAATCATTTCTTTTAGACTCTCTCCATAAAATTATGTCATCTGTAATTACTAAAAAATATATATATTCCTTTTCCAAAGATTTTACATATTTATTTTTAGAGAGAGGGGAAGGGAGAGAGAAACAGAGGGAGAGAAACATCAATATGTGGTTGCCTTTCATGTGCCCCCTACTGTGGACCTGGCCCACAGCCCAGGCATATGCCCTGACTGGGAATTGAACCGGCAGTCTTTTGTTTCACAGTCTGATGTTCAATCAACTGAGCCACACCAGCCAGGGCTATTTATATTCTTTTTTAATCCTTGTATTTTTAATTTTTTTCTTGCTTTGTTGTATGAGTTAGGATTTCCAACACAATGCTGAATTGAAGTGGCAATAGTAGGAATCCTAATGTTTTTATATTTGAGTTGAAGATGTTTCAGTCTTCAATATTTCAATGTGATGCTTGCTAGAGGTGTATTAATCATTCTCATTGTTAACATAAGCTTTACTTTGTATATCTTATACTTAGGTCTTATTTTGGTCATCCTCCCTCCTCTTTGCTTCATCTCTATGAGCCAATGCTTGGCATTAGGCTTTTAAACATTTAATTTGACCAAGCAAAATACTACAAAGACAACTGTTGTCATAATTACCTAGTTCACATATAATAGACAAATTCTTAGGTTAGCTGTTAATTTCTCACTGGAAAATGATATGTATTTACTCAAAGACATACACAAAAATACATATTCATACAAAAACACTCAAAGACACATATATTTACACACATACATATACTCTTGCTATCATAACCATTATTTATTTAAGTTTTTGTTATGGAAAATTTTAAACATGCACAAAATAGAAGAGTATAATAAACACATATTATAATCAAATATCAATAATTCATTGATCTTATTTTACTTATATACACCAGTAGGTTGTTTTAAAGTAAATCTCAAGTCATACTTTTAAGTCCATCAATTTTAGATTTCTAAGAAATTAGAATCTGAAAAATTGTAATAGTAGAAACATCATACCTTAAAATTTTAAAATTATTAATACTATTTAACATACATTCAGTATTATTTCTCCTTTATTACTTCTTAAATTTCTCTGCTAATTTGATATTTAAAAATTACATTATATATAATAAAAATTATATATATATAAAGTTTGTCTCAATCTAACAGTGCGTCCTTTCCCTCTTTATTTATTCCTTTTTTGATTTTTGTGTCTTACAGGATTTACATTCTGTATTTGGAAGACTGCATCCCTGCGATGTAATTTAACATGCTTTTCTATTTTTCATTTACTGTAAACTAGTAGTTACATATCTACAGAATCAATCTGATTCAGATTGAATTTCTTTTGCCATCATTTTTAACTTGAAGGGATCACTTTAATGTAGAAGGAAGCGACCAATGATAAGTACATTTAATAATGTCTCCTCCTGTTGTTAGTAGGAGAAATGGGAATCAACTTCATCCCCACTCAAATCAATCATAGTACTCAAAATGCTAAGAATAATTGGAGCATTGATACCTATGTGTCTTCAAACATTTCCAGTTTTGAGATTGGATATCATTCTTTCTTGAGTATCGGGTGGGTAATGAAGCCTATTTTTTTAACCATAGGCTGAATATAAAGAAAATGGGGAAGAAAAAAGCAATTAATTAAGTCTAGGTTTTGTGGGGAGTTTTTTTGCATTATTTGACTAAATTTTGAATCTAGTCCACTTTTGAATAGTTTGAACTGTTTATAAATTAGAAAGTTCTTTGCTTTCACTAGTGTCTTACTAGTGTCTCGAACTAACTCAAGTCTTAGCTTTGCTGTTGCTATTGTCAGAGGATGAGAATTAGCCAAACTTCTCCTATTTATTCCTTCTGCCTTCTTAACTTCTGCCTAACCCTTTCCACTAACCCTAAATCATAACTTGATCAATCTAGTTAAGGGTCAATCTAAAGTTAAGGCAAAGAACTACTGAACTTGAGCTGGGCATACTGAGGCAGTGAATGCTCCACATGGTTCAAGGGAGAGCCTGTAACAGATTTTTCTCTTCTTTCACCTGTTTTTCTAGATCAATGCATAGCACTGACATATTATGGCAAAAGAAGTTCTGGACCAAGTACAAACAAATCAACATATAGTTAGCCATGTATATATACTTAATCTAAATTAGATAATTTTCTCAAATATTAGCAAGATTAGCAAGTCTTTGTATTCCACTTTTAAATGAATTTTTAATTCATTTTTATTGTTATTGTTATTTAATTACAGTTATCTACATTTATCCCCCACTACTCCCCCACACCCCAGCCATCCCTACCTCCCTCCCTTGCTTCTAACCCCCTTGGCTTTGTCCATGTGTCCTTTACAGTTTTTCCTGATTTTTAACGAACTATCTTTGCCTAAATGTTCATGAATTGATGAGAACCTACAAGTTTTTGAAAATATTTTGATTATCTCAAGTTTAAATTTCTCACTAAATTTTGGAAGCATAATTCTTTTATTCTTTCAAAGAAGGCTATTTAGATAGAAATACTGATAAAACCTTAACCAACAATACACTAATATAGTATATAAATAACCATTTCAAATTAAGACACTAACTTCCACATTTGGTTGAGGTAGAGAAGAAACTATATTTAAAAAACATCTTTAACTTAATTTCTAATCTTTCTCACTGACTTGGAGAGTATAATTGCACTAATAACATTCTATTGACCACTTTACTAAGGCAAAAGCAAAGGAAAACTTCACATTGCCAAACCACTTAGTACTTATTTAAAAGTGTTAAATGGAGTTGATGACTTGGGTGCAGCCCCCCCAATACTTACAGCTGAGGACCGAGTATGTTGAAATTTATATAATCGCTAAATGTTACGTTAAGTTGCTAGAGCTGTGATGTGGCCTGACCACTGAGTGTACATATCATGTTACAAACCAGGGGACAGATGTTAGGGAAAAGAAAGCTTAATTTATGATGGATTTTTTACACATTCATTTTACATTGTTTTTATGTAGATTTTTGATTCCTAACAACTTCACTTTCTGCTTATATAGAGCATCTGTATCAAATTTGCTTGTTTTCATTATTATTATCACTATATTTGTTATTTTCAACATATATGTTTTTACAAAGTAATGATGACACAATTGCATTTCCTGTATTAATTCCAAGTTACTTCAAAGTTCACATTCACCATTTATCACCCATTTTTAAAATTCTGTCTTTTATCCAATGAATTAGGTTTTATCTTACTTAACATTTTCTCTAATTGAAATGTGGTAAGGTCTTGTGATACAGAAACACATTAGAATGTGTACTGTCTTATCCTGCTTTATTTTTCCTGTTTTCACTCATTAGAGCAATATTGTTTAGTTTTTCTATTCTAATTAGCAGTTTGACATTAAAAGTCCTGTTATGTGAAGTAATATTTATTTTACATTTTTAATAAGTTTACATATTTCATTTGTAACCTATGCAGAGAAACTTTGCAGTGAGATTTGTCTTCATTTATTAAAATTATAACATATAAGAAAGTCTTCCAATAATATATTTTTCAAAGAACTTTCATTTTATTTATTTATTATTTTATGTTATTTAAACATTCTTTTTCAATTATAGTTTGTATTCAATATTATTTTGTATTAGTTTCAGGTATATAACATAGAGGTTAGACAATCATATACTTTACAAAGTGACCCTCCTGATATTTCAAATACCCACTTGGCATAATACATACTTATAATAACATTATTGACTATGTTTCTTATGCTTTACAACCCTGTGAATTTTTGGTAACTACCAATTTGTACTCTTTCTTTTAAAGATTTTATTTATTTACTTTTAGAAAGGGGAAGGGAGGGAGAAATAGAGGGAGAGAAACATCAACGTGTGGTTGCTTCTTGTGCGTTCCCTACTGGGGATCTGGCCCAAATCCCAGGCACATGCCCTAGACTGGGAATTGAACCAGCAGCCCTTTAATTCACAGTCTGATGCTCCATCCACTGAGCTACCACCAGTCAGGGCCCAATTTGTACTTTTCAATGTCATCACCTCCCCACCAATCTGTCTTCCCTCTGACATCAGTTTCCTTCCATCAGTTTGTTTTCTGTATCTATGAGTCTGTTTTTATTTTGTTTGTTCATTTATTTTGTTTCTTGGATTCAACATATAAGTGAAATCACATGGTATTAGACTTTCTTTATCTAACATTTCATTTAGCCTAGTATTTTCTATTATTGAAATACATTATATATATATCATTTTTACTAATATATTTCTTATAATTAACATTAAGATGTTCTTTTCATCAAATTTAAGGTTATGTATGGGTCAAATAACCATGATTAGTTTAATAGAAGATACATAAATGGATATATAGTGGATTCAGATAAAAAAACATATATTTTGACAAGGTTATTCAGCTATGTTTTTTTGCAATTAACACAGCATAAAAGTAAACTGACACTACCATGACAAGTAAGTGTGATTTTATTGAATGATTTTGAGAAACAATATTTATAGATATTGGGTGTTTATTTTTAAGTTGGTCAAATCATTTTTGTTTTAAATAAAATCTTAGATCTCCTATACTTAGAAGAGATAAAATTAAAAATGGTTAGTTTGAAATGAGATGGATGGTTCTGAGATACAGCTGCTTAAAACTACCTTATTCTCAAGGCCCTAAGGAGCAGACTTTAAAAACTACCTAATAACAGAACTTTGGAAGATGGCCTTAGAGTTCATCAACTTCAATATTAGTCAAAAGATGTTCCTTGGAACACCAATCTCATATGCTCACTAAAAACTGGATTCCATGGTCAATATATCTGAGAAACTCTTTATGCTTAGTATATTGTCATCTAAGGGCTACCTAATGTACATTAACGTATTAGTGGCTCTGGGGCATCGCATAGTAAAAAACAAAACAGAACAGCTATTTCATTGAAGTTTCAAAAATAAGTTTCCCCAAATTATTTAACAGAAATTTTGTAGCATTCATATCATGAAAAATTAGTTTACCACAGGATATAACTTTATGATAAAATAGTCATCTTTATTCTAATTCAACACTTTGATTCAATAACTATTTTGCAATGTTTCAAAAGCTAATGATTCAAATTATGATTATATAATTTAGAAATGGGAAGTTGACTATAATTCTGGGAAAGCTATTTCATATTTGGACAATTTTCATGATAACAGAGATTTTTATGATAGGCTTATTTGTTTCAGTGAAATATTGCAAAGAGTTAGCTAGCTGTTGTATAGTTTCAACTAAATATTGTTTTTGTCACTCATCTAAATGCTCCTCCTCTTGCTTCAACCCTAAAATAATTAATATTCACAGAGATCCTTGGATGAGATATATGTAACCATTTTAATTCTGAAAAGGACTCACTGACAATTATAAACTTGAAGATAATTATAGATGTCGATCTGAACCAGCATCACATATAATTTACCCTTGTCTGGAAATATATGTTTTGCATTTGAAGTTTCAGATCTGGCATCAATTGGCTTGGAGATGATAATTTCAAGTGACTTTTTGGTGATTGTGCTAAACTTAGAGCCATGTGACAGTACACAGATGCCATAAAGTCTACCTGATCTACTGTACACAACTTGTGCTTCTATGCACTTAAGACCTATGATGTAACAATCAAAAGCTACTCAAGGTTGGCTGCTTAATTTTTCCACACATGAAATCCATGAACATCTAGCTCAATAATATTCTCTAAAATCTCTTTGACATGCATTCATTTTATTTGTCCCCAATAATTTATTCATTGGACTAAATATATATCTAATATGTGTTAGGCACTGTTTTGGGAAATGCGGATATATCATTGAATAAAACTGAAACCCTCCCCAACCCATTCAATGACCACCTCATTTTTTCACAATTAATTTTTTTCAAAGGGGGCAGACAACAAATAAATACATAATATAGTATTCAGCAGTGCTCAGTGAAGGCATCTGAGAGGAAGGTGACATTGGCAGAGGAAGGTGACTTTGGAACTGAGACTGGAAAGACAAAAAAGTGCTGCAGACAGAGAGATCAGCAAGTGTGAAAACTCAAAGGTTATCTGTATTGTTTGAATAGTTTGTAAGAATATCTTCATCATTACTTTTAGAGCAAAATGCAGAAAAATCTATGCATCTTATTGAAAAGCTATACGTTATAATATCCAGACATTTGATACAGAAAAGTACTGAGACTAGATAAAAGGTTAAAGTTTTTAGTATTCAATATGAAAGTATTAGAAATGTTTAAAAAGAAACAAACTATGTTTTTTCTCTTTCAATCAGTAATTAATCTTACTAATTTTAATCTTTATCCAAAGAGAGCTTAGTATTAAAAATATGTTATATGCATTATCTGGAATTTAAGAACAAATATCAAGTATATTATATGTACTGCTTATAAATAGAAATACAAAAGGAGATAAATGTGAAGACACCACTTGAAACATATTGGCAGATGCATATCTTCAGCAATATGATCCAAATGTGGGACATTAAGAAAGGTGACAAATCATTAATGTCAAGTAGATAACTATGAAATCAATGCATGATTATAGTCATTTAATATGTGCAAAAAATTGCTTAAGTGTATACCACTTTAAGAAAATATAATAAGCACATACATAAAATAAGGATTTCCTTATTTTTCCAAAGGATTTTTTATTTTTAAGAAAGAGTCAATCTAGATTTTCTTGAAATACTAGCTCATTTAAGTCATTGAGGTCATTAGGATAGGTTTTGAGTTCCAAAATTCAGTCATTATCAAAATGTTCATAATTACACCTGTTGCATAAGGTGAAGCAATATTATATAAGAACAGCTATGTTATATGTATACTATTATCCTTTTGGATATATTTAAGTGTCCCTATGAGACATTGGCTGGGGAACCCAAACATCAACATTCAGGGGAGAGGGTAAACCTATATTGCAATAATACATTATAGACAATATAATTTTAAAACGATACATGCTTTTCTCTGTATATGAAGTTATAAAAATAAAATGAACCATTAAAGCATTGTTTCTCAATACATGTAATACCTGTGTTCTGTACAATTCACTTGATTAAATTATGTAAAAGATATTGATCTTCTTTGTACAACTATTTGCTTTTAGAAAAATAAGGACTTAAACATCCCTGTCTGCCTCCCTGCATCTGTCTTGGATACACAGGTCCCTTTGAAATCGGTAGGATATGAGGGAGTGCAGTGGGGGATGAAAATCTGTGAATTCAGTGGCCATTTCTCAGGTGGAAGATTGGGGGAGCTGCCATTTTAATGATATCTCTCAGTGGGAGACCCAGTTTGATGAGGCTGAATAAGCCTGAAAGCATTGACTTCAAGATATAAAGAAACAGAATCAGAGAGCCTCACCGCTTCCAGAAGGCATCTGGAAATGTGAGTGATATAGACTCCCTTTCAGATTGAATTAATTGAATTTGTGTAATTTCCTTTTCCTTTCTTAAGAAATTCTACCTTTAAAGAAAAATCACCCACTATATGTCATTTTTTCTTTTTTTAAATCTGTAATTTCTTAATGTTAGAACTTATTCCTTTAATTCATATTTTGAGCCTGCCAATAATTATTCTCTTTTATTATATTTAAGAGCCCAATGCGTAGAAGCTTAGGTACATCTAAGATGCTCATATACATCTCCAATGAATTCAATAGTTCTTTAAGCTGTTTCTGGTGATTTTCTCATCTTAGTAATTTTATATCATGATTAGAATATTTTTATGTTATGTGGGGTTTCCCTTGAACTTGACTGCATTATACGGGAGTTTTCTTTAAAAAATGTAGGAACAAATACAACTTTGAAATTATAAGAGATACAAATTTATCAGAATAATTTTCCCTTTTTTTCTATATATTTCTTGATATCCTACATGGTCTGAAGAATACTTGTTATCCCAGTGTCAGAAGAAATACATTCCATATTCTTAAATCTTCTCAGCCATTGGTACATCATGCTGTTGTCATACCAGTGTTATATACATAATATCCACTATTTGAAAGCACAGACATAAAAATAATCATTAAAAAAAGACCCCTCTAAATATAGGATCCATCAAAAAATGTTATATCTATACATGTGGGGCAAATAAATTGATGCAATCTCTCCACACACTGGAGCACAGAGAAAGCACTCAGTGCCATGAAGCAATTAAGAAATGATTTGGTTATTTGGTTGAAATACTTTTGGAGTGACTGTGTGAGACAATACAAGCATGTAGGACAGGGGGAGTTTGGGGCACATTTAGTAATCCTGCCTAAGATCTGCTCTGTCCTTCTAGACGAAACCTTATTCAAATCCCAGCAGCCAATTGTAATACTTATCATAATCATAACGTTAAAGATTTTCAAGGCAGACATTTCCCTGAGCTGTCCTTAGGAGCGTATTTTAAGTGATTAAAATTCAATGCTGTCAAGAAGTTCTTACATTATGTCAACCTAAATTTGTCTTGCAAGTTAAGCCATTTCCTGCTGTAGCCCTGAAGAACAGCTGGTCACTATCTTCTTTATGATCATCCTCCTTAAGCTTGAAGATAACAATAAAATGATCAATGCTTTTTTTTCTTTTTTAACTGAAGTCATCACAACTTATTCATATTTTTCATAGATTCTTAGGTTTTCTAATGATATCATTTACTCTTAGGGCCACTAAGCCTTCTGGTATCCCTGAAAAATTAGTAGATGGCAGCCTCTGGTCCTTTCCATGACAGACAGTAACTTGCCAAAATAATTTCAAATTATGTCTGCCTATCTTTTAATACACTGCCAATGACATAATGTTCCCTAAACAACACAAATATAATTGACATCTGTAATTAACATTAGGTCACACTTTTCTCTTCCACATTAAAAATGTCTTCTTTGAAACATTATTTCAGTGGTTATGTTTGTGCCAATATAGATATATCCCAGATATATTAGCAGTGAACCATGCAGAGGGGAAAGCTTAAATCTCCAAATGCCCTTCACACACTGACTATTTTTAAAATCCTTTGAAACATGATGTGAATCACTGCCTGTAATATGGGAGGTTTATTTATTTTTTACAGGACATAGTAGGTCTGTGTCTTCCTAATGCAAGTCATATGAATTAAAGGCAAATACATAGACGAGTTATCTGCATATGTCAAAGTTAAGGTCCCTGTACCCAATTTTTCTATGATTCTTTGATGGCCTGTAGTTGGATTCTATGTAGAGTTTCAGAGTGGATGGCTTATTAAATAAATTTGGTACTTGACCAGTGTAATTAAATAATTGAGATAATATAGGGTCTCAAGCTTCAGTTCTTTCTTCAATTACACATTTCAAAAACTATAAACTTTCTTAATAATTATCTGAAATATCTTCTCAGCTTTGCCTAGGGAGCTTGAATATGTTTGTCAGATTATTTTTAAAGTCAAGATTCTCCCTAAATTACAAAGAAGCAAATGTGTTATATACCATACATCTGTAGATCCCGTACTAAGGCCAGATAAAGTCAATTAGTTATTTGTCTGTTCACCATGGTTTGTCCACTAAATTTATCATTATATCTCAAATTACTGTTACAGCAAATATTACAAAATAAAGCAAAAATTTAACAGAAAGGATGTAAGTGAAAATACATATATGGATTTTTTTAAGTGTGCAGGTGTGTGTGCACAAGAAAAGTCTGGAAGAACACTCACAATATAATTAAATTGATTATCACTGAGTGTTGCAATCGTGGGTTATTTTTCTTTTCTTTTTTTGTTTTCAATGCTTTTTAAATTTTTAAAAAGTGAACATGTATTACTTATGTAACCAAATAAGCTAATTTTAAACATTTTATAGATTAAACCAACTAAAATATATGTTTAAACCTGGAAGAACGATTTACTTGATGATGTTCTGAAAAAAAATCAGCTATTTGAGTTAAAGACTATACATATTAAATAGGCAGGGACCTCATTTCATGTTTTTTTTTAAAAATCCTAGCATGTCATGTGTACTCAAATAGATTATCCTAAATGAATATTAATATATTAACTAGAAAAATTGGGTGAAGTTAACTATTTTCTTTACATAGGCAAAATATATCTTTACACTATTATAGTTAGATAACGGACATTAAGAGCTGCCAACTATAGAGAAAGAGCAAAAGGGAGATTTCTAGTCCCATGACGATATTCTGGGGCATTAGTTTCTACAATAAACACTGAGTTATGTCAGGAATGTTATGCAGCCATAGTGCTGTCGATCCTCTATTCCTGTCTCAGTGGCTGGAAGCACCAGTTCAATGTTCTGAAATTTCACAGTTGTGAAAAATTTCCTTGTCAAAACAACTTACTTGGAGTTAGTCCTAAATATTTCTTGCAAAAAGAAATATGAAGGAACTACATTAAAAAAGAGCATTGCAAATAGTACAATTACACTTAACCTCATGATGTATTCAGTGAAATATTTCACTGAAAGTAAGGAATCTAATCACAATGTTGATGTTTTTTCTTCTTCCTTATTAGGCTAAAACTTTGATCACTTCACCCCAATGATTTTGATCTGGCATAAAGACTTGAGAAAAAGATTAAAAATGGTTTTCAATAGTGGTGTGCTGAAAAAAATTGAAGAGAGTAAGAGAATCACCGGTCTCAATATGACTCAGTCTTTTATTTTTATGAAGATAGTATAACATAATGGCAAAGATCATAGGCTTCAACTACCTGGCTTCGTATTCTATCTCAAATGTCAGCTAGATGTGTAAATGTGTTTGTTAACCTCTCCAATCCTCAACTTCTTCATCTAAAAGAGTTAATAATAATTGTAAATGTATATGTCATTATTAAATAAGATACAATATGTGAAGATCTTAGCAAAATGTCTGACATATAGAAAGTACTCTATAAATATTAGCTATAATTAATTCAGCAGATATTTGTGAAGCATCTACTATGTGCTGGGAAATATATTAAATGCCAGAAAAACAATTATGAAAATTAAAGGCATGATGTCTCGACTCACAAAGCTTTTAACTGTGTTAGGGCCATGAACAAACAAGCAATTATAAATCCTTGACACCTAAGGTCAACTAAGAGGTTGTAAAAGTACAAAGAATGAGCACTTATACCAGTCTGGGGAGATTTATGAAGGCAGTGGTATCTACATTGAAGCCAGAGTAGAATATATAGGAGTTAACTAGGTGAAGAAATGAGAGAAATATATTTCAGGTAAAGGAACCAGCATCAAAATATCCTATTTCAGTCAGGATTTCTTTGGCATTTAGCCCAATCCTGATGGGCTAACAATAATACAGGTATATTAGCTCACTAAAATAGAAAGTTCACAGGCAGAGAGTATTTCAGATGGAGCTTTATCTGGGTTCTAATTTGATTTCCTTCTAATTTGTAGGCTCTGTTTTGATTGTGTCCTCATGGTAGCTAAAGGACTATCTCAGTTTAGTTCTCACACCCCCAAATAGAAATGAAAACTTTCTTCCCCCTTCTGTCTATCAAACAAAAACCCTGGGATTCACTATGATTGACCAACTTAGGTCATGTGCTGATATCTGAACCAATAACTGGGATATAGGGAATAAGGTCATATTGAATCATGTGGCCATTCAGAGTGTTCTGGAGCTGGAATAAATAGCACCCAGAAATCAAGCTGCTACCCAATAGAAGAGAGGAAGAACAGATCCTGGGTAGGAAACCAATAATGCCCACTATAGGCCAGTGGGTAAGATAGAGCTTGGTATGCTGAAGGAGCTGAAATAAGTTTAATAAGTCTGCGTATGAGGCAGCTGGGGATGGGAAATGACAAATTTGAAATTAGAGAAGTAAGCAAATAGCAGATGATTCAAGACTTTTAAAAATATTTTAAAGATTTTGGACTTCTTTTGATAGGGTGAGAAGTTTTTAAGCAGTGGAGTAAATAATCTTGCTTGTGAACTATAGTGTAGAGAATAGATCAAAGACAATTATGACTGAAGATTGGGGACAATATAGAAGAGAACACAGCAAATAAAACAATGGTGACTTGAACAGGTGATGGCAGTGGGGATGGAGAAAAGTGAGTGTGAAGGTTTATTTCAGGAAGAGAATTAGGATAGTTTGGTTACTGTTCTGGTGAAATTGGGGGAGAGAAAGGCATCATAAAGGATAATGCCATAATGCCTACATTCGTGGCTTAGGCAATCAGATAGGTGGTCATGGCATTCATTGAGATAACAATATAAGTAGAAAGAATAGATTTGGAAGTGAAGATAATATGGTGCTTGTCAAACATCTAAGTGGAACATTAATATAAGTGTAGAGCACAGGAATGTTATTTGTATTGGGATACTGTGAATACCAGGAGAATGAGGAGATAATCCAGAGAAGACATAGAAAAAGAAGAAAAATTTTAAGATAGGAATTAAGGTATATGAGGGAATGGGAAAAGATGGCCAAAGAATGAAATGAAAAATATACTAAGTGAACCATAAAACACATGAAATATAAAAGAAAATACTTGAAAATGGCAAAAGCCAGGTCGTGGTGGAATAAAACATCTGTGTTAGATGAGTAACTGGGGAAGTGGACATGGGCAACTCATAATTTGGCCATGAAGGAGTAACTGACAAGCAGTAGAAGGATTTATTTTTATTACTTATCACTACCCTTTTAGATGAAAAAATATTGAATATTATATATATATATATATATCCTTCATGGTAACCACATGAGATTAGTGTTGTTATTTTTCAAATTTTATAGATGAAGAAACTGAGGCACAGAGTTAAGTATCTTGCCCAAGATCACCAGCAAGTAAGTTGTCAAGCTGGAATGAAACTAATAGCAGCCTGGCCCTAGAGTCAATGCTCTTAACTACTCTACAATATTGCTGTCCCTGGGCTAGGTTGCCTTTACCTCAGTTTATTGATTAAATGAATAGTAACTGTAAAATATATGGTAGAGAATGAAAATAAATTTCTATTGAAGCAAAGGGGATGAGGTTCTGTTGCAAGTGACTGAAAATCTAGGATAATTTTGTCTTAACTTATTTTCCTGTCATCCAAAATTCCAGGTAAAAGTGTGGTAAGGAATGGTGTTGCTTTATAAGGAATCTGATTTCTTTCCATATTGTTGTTTTATTTTTTATGACTAGCATCCTCACGGTGGAACTCTACCCCTGTGCTAGTCAATATGGTAGCCACCAGCCACATGTACTATTGAGCACTTAAAATGTGGCCAGCCCAAACTGAGGTGTACTCGATGCTTCCTGGTGGTCTAATGGTTAGGATTTGGTGCTCTCACCAAGTTGAGGTGTTTTATAACTATAAAATATACACTAGGATTTGAAGACATAGTACAAAAAAACGCAAAATGCTTTGTTCATTATTCTATATTAATTACATGTTGAAGTTGTGAAAATTTGGATACCTTTCAATAATGAGATGTATTATTAAAAAGTAATTTCATCTGTTTCTTTTCATTTTTTAAATATGGCTAGCAGAAAATTTAAAACAACTTATGTCACTTGTGTTTGTGGCTTACATTATACAGTAATTCCCCTTATCCACGGGGTGTATATTCCAAGACTCCTTACTGTCTACAGCTGCAAATAGTACTGAATCCTATACATACTTTATTTTTCTTATGTATACATACCAATGATAAAGATTAATTAAAAAACTAGGCACAGTGGGAGATAATATAGAACAGTTAAGACTGTAAGATAAGGGTGACTTGAACTTGAGCAGTGACATACAGCTACAGTTGATCTGATAACCAAGATGGCTGCCAAGTAACTGAAGGGTGGGGAGCATACACAGTGTAGGTGAGCTGGATAGCGGGATAGTCACAAAAGAATGAGTCATGTCCTATGCATGATGGACTTGGAAATTGTCACATTTCACTATGCTACTCAGAATGGTACAAAACTTAAAAGTTAAATTTTTTTGTAGTAATTACTAAGAGTTTATTGAGCACACACCAAAAAGACAGTTTGCAAACAGGAAGTACTCAAATCAAAACATGAAATGAGGCTCAGGGGTACACAGGATGGGGCAAAATAGGTTTACAGTTGTTTACAAAAATAATACAATAATTAATAGGTAACAATATAAGAATAAACTATTTTGTGTACTCATAACTGTAAATCTAGGTTTGCCCTATGCTATATTTTTGTTCTTTTAATATGTTTTATTGTTTATGCTATTACAGTTGTCCCATTTCCCCCTCTTTATTCCCCACCACTCTGCACACCTCCTCCTACCTGCATTCCCCACCCCATTCGTTAGTTCATGTCCATGGGTCATACATAAAAGTTCTTTGGCTTCTACATTTTCTATACTATTCGTAGCCTCCCCCTGTGTATGTTCTATATACTATTTATGTTATTCTTTGTACCTTTTTCCCCATTCCCCACCTCTCCTTACTTGCTGATAATCCTCCATGTGATCACCATTTCTGTGATTCTGTTCCTGTTTTACTTGCTTGCTTAGTTTGTTTTTGGTTTTGGTTTTTTTAGGTTCAGTTGTTGATAGTTGCAGGGGTTTTGTCATTTTACTGTTCATGTTTTTCATCTTCTTCCTTTTCTTAGATATGTCCCTTTAACATTTCATGTAATAAGGGCTTGGTGATGATGAACTCCTTTAATCTGACCTTATCTGAGAAGCACTTTATCTGTCCTTCCCTGTGGATCTCTCCAACAAACTCTCCTGTGAGGCTGGGAGTTTCTCTGCTGCCTCCACAGATTTTTTCAGTCAGAGGTTTGAGGCTTTGTTTCCCTCTCTGGAACCTTGGGTTACATGGTCTGTCTCATTCCCCAGTTGTTCCTCCCGGTTTATCTGCACGCAAATATGAGACTGCCCGCTCTGCCAGCTGCTGCCCTGCCTTGAGTCCCCTCCACTCTGGCTGTGCTTCTCCTCCCCTCCTGCTGGTCTGGATGAATATTTCTTCCCTAACTCCTTGGTTGTCGGACTTCTATACAGTTCAATTTTCTGTCAGTTCTGGTTGTTTTTTGTTTTTAAATTTATTGTTGTCCTTCTTTTGGTTGTGCCAGGAGGCACAGTATAGTATCCACCTACACCTCCATCTTGGCCAGAAGTCCCTAAAATTTATAAATTGTTTATATCTGAAATTTTTAATATTTTTAGACCATAGTTGACTGTAAATAACTGAAACTATGGAAAACAAAACCACAAGTAAGGGGGGATTACTTTATTGCTATTGGACATTGCTGCTCTAGACTTGACATCCAATGTTCTATATAGCAGTATGAAGGGAGAGGAAGAAGATTACATTCACTCCTTTTAAGAACACTTCCCCATAGATACATATTTTTTGCTTTTATTCCATAACCACACTTAAGGTATAGATGGAAATTGTGGTCTTAATCCTCAATAGTCACATGCCCAGCTACAATTTTGCAATTGTATTAGCTCAGAAGAAGGGGCAATGGTTATGTAAGACAATTACCAGACTCTAACACAACTTCAATGCATGGATAACAGAATTTACCTGTCTCAGATGACAGGAGAGGCATTGCCTCCATTTGAATAGAAGAAGGATAAATGGCAGTACAATTATTTTTGCATGTTTGGTGTTAAAAGCCTTTTTATCTGGTGGATTCTACTTTTTTTCTGTGCAGAGGAAATAATATCATTTTCTGTAAATGTGGGTCAGTTAGAGTGAGATTTAAGAAGAGTAAGAGAGCTAAAAAAATGTTATTTTGAGGTTTTGAAAATTAGACTGAGATTGGAGATCATCAATTTAGATTGAAACCAACCTGCACAATTCTGCAATTTTCACTAGTAGCACCCAGTCTTTCAGGTATACCTAAGAGACAAGCTGGTAGTTAATGATATTCAAAACTGAGATTTTATTGGGAAACTATCAAGAAAATTAATGAGTTGAGGAATTTGAAGATGTTGACATGAGAAGAGTTAAAGGGCTAGACAACGGAGTCTAAGCTGGAAAGGAAAGTACGTGAAGACTAATGGATTCTGATAAACCCAGATGCAATAGAGAGGCCCAGGTAACCGAGGTCCTGAAGAATAAGTGCAGTCACTAAGCGAGGGCTGAAAGGGAAGAAGTTTGTGGTCGGTAATGAGATGATGTTTAATTTTAGTTTTCTAGAGATAGAATTGGTCTGAGGGATGACAAGCTCCACAGTGAGACATGAAAATGAATGGTGGAATTAGAGTGGAAAAGAAGGTCATTGGAGGTGACACGGTCAAGAATCTGAGGAGTCTGGGATTTACTGGGAGAATGTGGTTCTTCATATCTCAGCCTGTTCTGGTTTTAATAACTACAAATTGGGGGATTCTTATCCCCCTATAATTATTTGTATACTTGCTAGGAAACAATTCCATGAGTTTCCCTTGTTTCTACAGATTTTGCAAGCCAAGACAGTAACTGTGGGGGCGGCTCCACCCTCAGGGCCCTCCTGGCCACCACAAATGAGAATAAATCTACCAAGACATGATCTTCTTGGGGAGGAAAGGTGGCCAGTCTCTCAAAGGAGAAGGGCCAGCAGCCCATTCCTCAATGGGTTTTTATTGGGTTCATTTGTACAGGATTACAGATAAAGCTCATTAACCATTGTCAGGCAGTAAGGATCAAACAATAGATAACAAAGAACTCTGAGGGCCTACTGAGTCAGGATCAGACAGCTAAAGAACTGTAAAGCTTTGAGGAACAAACTCACTTCTTGCTTGGACCCTTATCATTTAATTGAGAGAATTCTAAACAAAGCAGGTTTCACAGGATTTTACATATTCTTTCTTAGGCCTGATTGCCTGGGGAACCTACCCTTTCCAGCACAGGGCTGCACCACCCTTTCATTGTTTCAGGCTTAGGTGGAGCAAGGGAAGTAATGCAGTCATTGTTTCAGGCTTAGGTAGAGCAAGGGGAGTGAGGCAGTCAAGAGATTAGGAGACTTCTCTCAGACAGAATGAGGACTCAGGCTTTATCAAAGCCGAGGGGTGAGGGTCCATCACTTCCTTTTGCTGTACTCCCCAAAGTCCTTCCTTGGGGGCCTCCCACATGATCGTGCCTGTCTTAGGTTGTTCCCCCTTTTGTGGAATCTTACCCATCATTGACTAACCGACCAAGCATTAGGGGCCAGATATGGAAAGAGGAGCAGAAGCAGCGATCCTGCCAGGAAGATAAGCTTTTGTCTCCTTGGTGGCTTATGGTCCCAGGTCACTCCCTCAGCCTTAGCCTTGGCGGGGGTTACAGCTTCTGAAACCAGGCAGGCTGGTTCCCAACACATAACTACTTTTGCTCTGGATTATTGTTTCAAGGATTTTTGTAAAGTCTTGCAAGATGGAAACAGTGTCTCCCTCTGGAATAAAGGACAAGTGTGCTTTACTATAAAAAATTAGGATAATCAAGTTCAGGATTCCTCTTTTGTAACACAAACACATTATGTGCAAGTATTATCTGTACCTTTTCACTTGGCTCTTAAGAATTAGGGCTTGGGAAACAGCACAAATGCTGACAAATTAGCCACTGTTATTGCTGTGAGCTATACAGTTCTTTGTCTCTGACCCAAGGGTATTGTGTCTTCTGCTAGCATCCATGAAACTGTAGCAAGTTAACTTAGCTGTATGTAGATTAAAGTCTCAGACTTCACAATTTTTGACAACTGTTTCTAAATTACATTGAGCTACAACACATTTCATGAGCTTTCTTTCTCCATTAGGGTGTCTTTTTCCTCCTTTTCTTTTTTATATTCCTATCCTGAAAACCAGATATTTTCTTATTTCTATTTTTCTCAGTTTGATAATATCCCTTTTAATACTTTCAGATGCTGTGGTATGTAAATCATTGCAAAAAATGAACTATTCCATTTTTTAGGCCCCATGATTTATTTGTTCTGTTTTTTAGGCAGCTCCAAATCTTCACCAGAATCAGGTGCTATCTTGTGCATCCTATATACTAACTAAAGCAGGTGGATAAAAATCAATTGGATGTGTAAATTCTTTAAATAACAGCAAATGGAGCAAATTGAATTTCAAAGTGGAAAAAAGGTGAACCTGAGAAGCAGTGGTAAGAAGGTCATCAGCAGAATTAGCAAAAAAAGTCGAGCAAAGTTACAGTTAGGCAGCCTGTAATACTCTATTGATCAGACTTTCTCAATCAATGAGGTTGTGCCTAGATTATTGATGCAAAGGTATTAAGCAAAATTTTATTTCAGCTAACTTGTTGGCTCAGATGTCAACTGAAAGTCATTTCCCCAGTCAATCAAACATACAATAAATCTGACCAGATTTAGCTCTAAAACATTCTTGTGGCCACTCCACTTTCCAACCATACAATTACCTTTGAGAGGGTTATAATTAAATTAATATATATCTAAATTATGGGGAAAAAGAACTGCATTTCTATAAAAAAATAAGGCAAAACTAAAACAAAAAAATAGCATATTCCAAGGGAAAAATTATTGATATGAAATATTATATGTATTGAACATAATATAATCAAAACTATTTAAAATTATAGGGGTTTAATCCCAGTTTAGTTCACTATTCTGGAAGCACCCATCTGTGTAAAAGTTGGAGTTAACAGCAAGTTTTTGACAAGAATAGTAGACAAAAAGTATGCTTACAAGACAAGGTTTCTTTTTCTTTGTTTTTTGGGGGGTGTTCCTAGTGGGCCAGACACTTGGTAGAGTACTGACTGATGCATTCTGGAAAAATAGGTTTCCCCTTCCTCAGGGTGTCAGGCGCCTATTTGATTGAAGACACAACCTTCTTTTTCTTTATCTCACTTCTGTCTGAGTCATTTTTCACTATTTCCAATATCAAATGCAGATAACACCAATGCCATTATATTAGCTGTTTTATAGTACTAACAGTCTATAATACAACTCTGATTTTGTGATTTTTTTTTAGTGATAATCTGCTCCTCACTGCTATCCCAGAATGGTGTCTTTTCTTCCAATTCAATACTTATCCCTTTCTTCAGTTCCTGTGTTCCTTGCCTTCTTTGACTCCACCATTCAGAACCAAGGTGACTCCATCTACTAAGGCCTATTCTTTAAAAACAAACAAAAAATCCAGAGTCAAAAGTCATGACCCAAGCTGAAGTTGATTTTATATCTGTAAAGTTCTAGGCTTTATC
The DNA here is from genome assembly GCA_028533065.1 of Trachops cirrhosus. NCBI lineage: Eukaryota > Metazoa > Chordata > Mammalia > Chiroptera > Phyllostomidae > Trachops > Trachops cirrhosus. Next base: position 52,978,738 of record CM052541.1, on the reverse strand, counting down.
ATCTCTACATAAATTTTAGGCTAACTTCATATTCAATTAACACTAAAATCGTGATTGTGGAAAGCTGACATTTCACACAAAATTTGAGGATCAGACTAAATTTTGCTGCATTATTTTCTAATTGTTTAATGGATCTACCATACATCCTGCTTTCTCAAATATACTGTAATCTTCTTCTTAGAGTTAGAAAATAAAGTTTCATTTTTTTCTATTATCTGGAGCACCCCAAACAGAAAAGGAGACAGTAATGCTGCTTATAAATACTTGTCGACATGGGTTTTTCATTATGTAGATGAAAAACCAAGAATGAAATTCATTGTTAAAATAGTTAATAGTGGGTAGTTTTTATGTCCCCATAAGACACTGCTCAAACACCTAAAAAGCTTCTTAATTTTGCCTAGTTGTATTTTATCACATCTTAACCAAATCAAGGCACAGCTAAAATCATACACAGAAGAAATCTACTTTTATTCTTTATTATGCCTCCTTTACTTTTCAAGATAAATAAATATGTAACAAGGAAAGAATTTAATTCAAGTTAAAAAGAACAATTCCATTTAGAGCTTCATTAAAATAAAAATATGTTTGCAAGATCAAGGAGTTTCTTTCTTTTTCTCATTTTAAATGAGAACTCATCCAGAATCAGAAAAGAAAAAAAAGCAGATGCCCTAACCAACCACTGTCAATTGCTTGCTTCCACCAAAGACAAACCGTTTCTAAAGTTGCAAGATGAACTTTCTCAGTGTGAATTCTTAATAAGCCTTTTAGAAAGAAAAAAAAAAACATTTCCATAAATTAAAATAGGATGTCATACTCTGAACTAATGCTGGTTTAAAATGCCATGCCTTACAACATCTAAACCTCAGGCTGTCTTCAGTTATACGCTAGAATTGAAAGCTGTCACCCATGAGTGCAGGATGGCTGATAAGATACTGTCACATCAAGCTTTATTTAATACTGTTCACATTTTCCTTTACAACCAATGTAATATGAAACATGCTGGTTAGGGACTATATAAGTTTCCTAGGGCAGCTTAGAAACTGGGTGGTGTTAAACAACTGAAATTTACTGTCATAGTCTAGATTCTAGGAGTCTGAAAACCAGGTGCCACAGGGCCATTGTCCTGTGTAAAATCGTTCTTTGCCTCTTCCTCACTTCTAGTAGTGTCTGCCAGTTTCCAGCCATTTCCTGTCTTGCAGCTGCATCACTCCAGCCTCTGCTTCTATTGTCACAAGGCCCACTCCTTGTTAGTCTCTGTTTTCACATAGCATTTTCCTCTTTCTATAAACACACTCATCATACTGCTTTAGAGCCTGACCTAATGATAGCATTTTAAATTTATTGCATCTACAAAGACCCTATTTCCAAATGGGGTTATGTTCTCAAGTATCCAGGGTTAGGACTTTTGGAGAGGGACACAATTCAACCCATAACAGGGATGTAAGTGATAAAAAGTTGAACACCAACAACTAAGTATTGCAAATTTATCATTTTTAAAGTGTTTTTAAAGTAAAAAAAATTATTGCTTGACAATCATAACATTCTACCCAGAAATATAATGGGCTTTTCTACTTCTATTGCTGACACCAATACAAACTTTCTATTATTTTATCTTTTATTTTTCATTCATTAGACTAATTCCTTGAAAATAGGTTTGGGGACTTCACGCTTCCTATTTTGAAAGGCTTTTGCTTTTGTACCATCCCTTTAATAAGTTTCTTCTGCACAACATACTTATTTTTCTATGCCATCTCTTTAAATGTCCAATATTTTTATAATTTATAGTTAGTAGTTACTCTGTAACTGCATTTTAAATGTAGATATAGTACCTTATATATTGAGAATCTCAAAACATTAAAATTTTGACCTCTTGTGGATGGAACACTTAGAGGATTCATAAATTTTCACATTTCAGCCAAGGTAGGAAGAATTATAGTCTTGGCTTAGTCAAACTAACAAAGTTTTAGCATGGTGATAATTCTATTTGGTCTCTTTGAGTCTTGTTTTAATACTAATTTCACTTTATTTTCAGAAGTTGACCTCCATTTTAGTGATTGAAGACAGTAAAGATAATCCCAGAAGACAGTTTATAATAACTAGAAATATAAGCAAATAACATGTATGAAAATTTATAGCTTTTCTTTTCCTGAAACTTGACTTTGTGAGATAAATGCTCTGTAGTAATTATAGTACCTCTGATGTAAAGTAATCAAAAGGAGTATTATGGAGGTTCCAGCTAAGATGGAGGTGTGGGTAGAAACTCTTCACTTCCTAACACAACCAATCTAAAATCAATAAACAACCAGAAGTCCCAGAAAATTAAACTGCATGGAACTCCGACAACTATGGAATTAAAGAAACAGTCAAACAGAACAATGAGAACCAGAAGGCAGCAGACAGAGAGAACACGAGGCGAGGGAGCTGACCATGTGGGTGTGGCTGGCTGAATGGGAAACTGAGACTCAGAGGTGGCTGTGGACTACAGCCGTTGCCATGGTGGGATTTTCTCCCAGTTTCACAGGAGAGTTCACTGAAAAGTGTGCTACAGACGAGCAGACGAGCTGCATTGTTCTCTCTCTCTCTGGCCCCTCCCCCACAGGCAGCACGACACCACAGCAAGGAGGGTTGCCCTGCCCAGGTGAATACCTAAGATCCCACCCCCTTACAACTTAACTGGTGTGCTGAGATAAAGAAATATGGCCCAAATGAAAGAACAGAGCAAAATTTCAGAAAGAGCTAAGTGATGAAGAGATAGCCAACCTATCTAATGGAGAATTTAAGCCCTGGTAATCAAAATGCTCACAGAACAGATTGAGCTTGGTTGAAAAATGAAAGAAAGAATAAAAGATACCTGGAATGATATAAAGCAAAATATTCAGGGAACCAACAGTTATGAGGAGGAAACCAGGACTCAAATCAATGATTTGGAAAAAAAGGAAGAAATAAACATCCAACTGGAACAGAATAAAGAAACGAAAATTCAAGAAAATGAAGAGACATTTTTGAACCTCTGGGATAACTTGAAAAGTTCTGATATCTGAATTATAGTGGAGCCAGAAGGAGAAGAACAACAGCAAGAAATTGAAAATTTATTTGAACAAATAATGAAGGAAAATTCCCCCAATCTGGTGAAGGAAATAGACTTCCAGGAAGTCCAGGAAGCCCAGAGGGTCCCAAAGAAGTTGGACCCAAAGAGGAATATCATCATCATTAAGTTGCCCAAGATTAAACATAAGGAGAAAATCCTAAAAGTAGCAAGGGAAAAGGAGACACTTAGGAGTGCCGGTAAGGCTATCAGCTGATTTCTCAAAAGAAACCTTACAGGCAAGAAGGGGCTGGAAAGAAGTATTTGAAGTCATGAAAGGCAATGACCTATATCCAAGAATATTCTATCCAGCAAAACTATACTTTAGAATGGAAGGGCTGATGAAGTGCTTCCTGGATAAGCTCAAGTTAAAGGAGTTCATCATCACCAAGCCCTTATTACATGAAATGGTAAAGAGACTTATCTAAGAAAAACAAGATAAAAAATATGAAGGGTAAAATGACAACAAACACAACTATCAACAAATGAACCTAAAAAACAAAACAATGAAAACAAAAACTAAGCAAACAACTAGAACAGGAACAGAATCAGAGAAATGGACATCACATGGAGGTTTTTCAGTGGGAAGGGAGGGATAGAGGGGAAAAGGTACAGGGAATAAGAGGCATAATTGGTAGGCATAAAATAAATGGGCAGAAGTCAAGAATGGTATAGGAAACAGAGAACTCAAAGAACTTATATGTATAACCCATGGACATGAACTAAGGGGGGCCGAATGCTGGAGGGTTAGGGGGTGCAGGGTGGAGGGTGGATAAAGGGGGGAAATTGGGAAAACTGTAATAGCATAATCAATAAAATATACTTTAAAAATAAAAAATTCAAAAAATAAAAGTAAATAAATAAAATCTTTTAAAAAATAAAAGGAGTATTATGCAAGTTGTTTCTACATGAATCAACAGGTTGAATTTGTTTTTGTTTCCTGAAGCTATTTTTAACCTGAATTGATTCTACATTTTAGGTTCTGTGGTCCAGGTCAGAATGATACAGTTGAGTTTTAATAGCAAATAAATCCATATACTATTAAGTCTTTATAAACACATTGCAAACCTGGGAATAATGTTTTTAAATTTACACTGACTTCAATATTTCAAATTTAATTAAAAACCATATATGTATTAGCATATGTGCAGTCTTTTTTCTTATACTTATTGTAAAAAGTAGATGTCACTCAAGCATAAATGTGTGGTAACAAAAATCCAGTTGTATCTGTTTGTGATTAACCATAACACTTCCATATGTGGTATCTCTCTTTGGATTCAAGCTGTCTACAGTAACTTGATCAGGGGTATAATTACACCCTACTTGAATCAAGAAAGTCAAATAATGTCAAAAACAATCATTTTACTTGTAGATGTTTTGAAAATTAAAAGCTGAAAAAATGCAGATAGCTTGATGTTAACATCTCACTGATTTAAACTGATCTCCCAGCAGAACATGGAAACTGGAAGGGTTGCAAACTGTATGATAAAATAATGTCATAGGGAATTACAGGAAGAATCACAAAATATCACAATATTTAAAAATATGTCTTGGCTTATTTTATTGATGGGCATTGGCACTACATCTTACGATATGCTTGGTCTTTATCCGCTACACTATCAAATAGATTATTACTCTCAGAACTGATAAAATGATTGCATTAACACAGGAATATGAAACTGATACCATAATTTCTATAAAATCTTAATAATCATATAACCCAGCCATCACATTTCAAAAGAAATAATTCAGGAAATTGAAAAAGTAGATAATATACCAAGATCACAGCACTAGTTTTTTGCAGAACAAAGAACAGAATTCCTAACCTCTAGGACAGAACTAAATTTTTATATACTCTTATAGCTTTTGAAAGTCAGTTATTCCTGAAAGAGAAGCATAATGTTGGAAACAGCAGTGGTAGATTGGTCCACACTATAGGATTAAGCTGGACGACAAGCCAAGTCAGGATGGGATTGAATTAAGTATAGTTACTGCCAGAAACCCTAAGTTAATTTAGTTGACCAGGAAGGAGTAGAGTGAAGTCTAAGTTAACTGGGCTCATGTGGAACTGAGGAGTTAGGTAATCACAGGTCATAGAATTCACAGGGCAGATTGTAAAAGAAAACACGATTATGATGCTTTTGCCTAGACTTGCTGGTTTTTAATGTGGATACTTCACAGCTCTTGATTGTGTACACTTACCAGTTTTAAGCTGCCATATGACATACACCCTGAGGCCTTCACTCAGACCTGCCACTAGTTTATGACAGGTAATTAATACTGATATAACTATGGAGTACATGTAACTAATAGCCATTGTGAAATTCCTAAAACTAAGAATTGGGGAGACTTCTCATGGTACAACTACAAATTTTCTTACACACATTATATATGACATTGTAAGCATATCCTGTTTATTCTTTCCCCAAATTAGATTTTATTCAACCTCAGTGAACAGAGAATACTATATTTTAACTATACATTTAAACAATTCCTGTACCTAGCATGTAGTATATCAAATTTTATTTCCATTTAAGCCAAATGCTAAAAAGTATAGGTTATTTTTATACCATAATCAGCCAAAAAATTAAAATTTAATATTTTTAAAAGGGGAAAATAAATTTTAATCATTTTAATCAAACTGGTTAGTTTTGTGTAATTATGCATAAGACATTTTGATAAAATTTAGTAATTGTGTTTCATTTTACTTGTTAGTCACAGAATTACAGGCCATTTTGACCATATCTATGTTCTCTCTCCCTCTCTCTCTTTCTCTCTCTCATCCTTCTTACTCAGAATCAGCTAGAGTTCAGAAATAAAGAATTCAGTTTGGGGTACTTGACAAAAATATCCTCCCAACAATTCTTATGAGGTTAAACTCAGGACAATTTATGACTGAGTGCTGTCTGAGCAGGGTGTTCTGGACCAACGTGGGCTGTAAGTTGATTCCTCAGCTATAGAGGTCCTGCCCCATTATTTGACATTCTTGATTCAAGCAGCATGTAATTATAGGCCTAATCAAGTTTCAATAGTCAGCCTTAATAAGAATCAGAAGCTTGAATTTCATTGTCAACCATCGTTTAGTTTCATAAGGAATGGAGTGCTATGCGTGATGTGGCCTTTTTGTCTGTGTTCTGTTAGTGGTTTTGCAGTTTTGCTGCATTCTCTATCAACTGAAGTCTCCTTTATACCCCCTTTTTACAACACTCATAAGTAAAATGTAGAGGAGCAAAGTTTTTCTCATTGAAAGATTGCAGAGATAAAATGATTTTGGGGGAGCTGAAAACAGATACCTCCATGGCCCAACTGGCTGATGCTTACATTTGCTGTTATGATTTAAATACAGCTTCGTAGAGTGATGCCCAGAGTTCTCTGAGTTATTTGCATCTCTGCATGAATGGGTTTATCATCTTACTTTCTTAGATGAGGTTGATGAAGGATCTGGAAATGAAGAAGTAGGAAGGCAAGGCCAAGGATGAGACAATGTTGTCTTTAGCCAGCAGTCATTTTATCAAGAAAACTTCCATTTTCGGTGCTAGGTACCCAAATAGGTGATCTTTTCTCATTGGGCACACTGAAAGGAAAACAGTTTAGTGGGAAATTTACCTCCAGGGATGTAAATGTAAGTATCTCCTATGAAGGAAGATCTGCCAGCAGACAGCTCCATTTATCACAAATATTTACTGACCCTCTGCTGTGCACCCAGCACCATACTTAGTGTTCCAGAGTCACAGGGACTTCAGATTTGTTACATTTGCTAAGAGTAGCTGTCTTGTGATATCACAGCTTTTTGAAAGGTGATCATTTTACCTTTTTGCCTGACATTCTAAATGATGGGGAAAATTCTACTATTCTAATTTAGATTTTTTCTTTTAAATTTAAAACTTCATCATTATAAAACTTTGTGAAAATAGTATCTTTGCACAACAAAAATAGGAGCTTAAAGTTGTGCATATACTGTTATTTATGGTGTCAGGGTTAGGTTTTGTATAGTACAAATTTTCACATGTGTAATGTCATAAATGAAAGATTTGTCAACTTGCTGTAAGCTTTCCATTCTTGTTTGATAGAATTGAATAGTGCTTAAAAGCATAGAATTTGGAGCCAGACTAGATGGGGTCAAATCCCAGTTCTGTCATTTATTAGTAATATGACCTTAAACAAGTTATTTAATCTCTTAGTCCCTCAATTTCTTCATCTGAAGAATGAGAATGATAATAACAATACATCAATCATAGGGTTGCTTTGAGGATTAAAGAAGTTAACCTTTGTAAGTGACTCAGAAGAGTGCCTGGCACATTGGAAGCACTTACATACATGTTGTTAAATAAATAAACTTAAATATATTCAATAGTCTAAATTATATTAATTATTTCTTCTTATGTTTTCTGCTAGTTTATAACATGTGAACTTAGCCTTTAAAGTACTACAGAATACAACAAATGCTTAAAAACTAAGATTTAACTTAGTTTTGGAATTAAAATAATGAGCGGTCAGTCATCCTGCTATTATTCTTTTTTTTTAATTTTTTTATTTTAGATTATTCAGTACAGTTTCTATCTTTTATTCCCATTCCAG
>CM052541.1:52808419-52970575 GCA_028533065.1 Trachops cirrhosus | reverse complement strand
AAAGGAATTCCCATCAGGCTGTCAGCTGATTTCTCAAAAGAGACCTTACAGGCAAGAATGGGCTGGAAAGAGGTATTTGAAGTCATGAAAGGCAAGGACCTACATCCCAGATTGCTCTATCCAGCAAAGCTTTCACTTAGAATGGAAGGGCAGATAAAGTGCTTCTCAGATAAAGTCAAGTTAAAGGAGTTTATCATCACCAAGCCCTTATTTTATGAAATGTTAAAGGGACTTTTCTAAGAAAAAGAAGATAAAAAACATGTATAGTAAAATGACAGCAAACTCACAATTATGAACAACCACACCTAAAACAAAAACAAAAACAAAAACAAACTAAGCAATCAACTAGAACAGGAACAGAACCACAGAAATGGAGATCACATGGAGGGTTAGCAACAGGGCAGTGGGAGGAGGGGCGGGGAAGATACAAAGAATAAGTATCATGGATGGTAGGTAGAAAATAAACAGCGGGAGGGCAAGAATAGTATGGGAAATGTAGAAGCTAAAGAACTTATGACACATGGACATGCACTAAAGGGGGGAATGTGGGTGGGAGAGGGTGTGCAGGGTGGAGGGGAATGAAGGGGGAAAAATAGGCCAACTGTAATAGAATAATCAATAAAATATATTTTTAAAAAAGAATAGCCTAACATTAGGAATTTAGTTGAATGGAAATTACTGAAGCAAAGTTCATTATCACTTCTCTCTCTATTTTCCAGCTTACAAAACTTTTTTCGTTAATCTCACATCTTTAATAATTTCTTCTGCTCTTATTGTAATAGAATTTCAACTGAGTATGAAATGTTGGTGTCTATTTCTTCTTGTTTGATTGGGATTCTCTTGATTATTTAAAAAAAATCTCCATAGCCTAGCAGCAGAGGGCTAGAGCCATAGTAAGATCTCATTATATGCTTGATGATTGAATGAACAATTTTTGGAACAAGCAAGAACATCACAGTCAGACCAGACCAGACCAGAGCATATACTGTGTCTACTTCTTTACTTACCTATTACTAACATTATGAATTTGGGCATATTACTTCCTCCAAGCCTTGATTTCATCACCTATAGGATGATGTTAATAATAAATTAGTGAGATATTATTTGAAAATTAATGAAATGGTATTCATGGTTACCTATCATAGTACCTGGAACCTAGTAGATAGCTGATAAATGATATTAAACTTACCACTTACCCCTTTTTTAGAACTGTAACATAGCTTCACCATGCTTATGAACAAGACCTTGCTTGAGTTTCCACTCAGTAATTAATTCAAAACCTGCTACTAATTTAGCTGTTAGTAAATACAATGGTTTTGTGGCATTCTAAAGATCTTTGTCAATATGTAAACTGTGACATTAATTGAGAAAAAAATATCTGCTAAATTCACATGTGACACAAAAGGTTTAGCAATAAATTCCACCTAGTAAGAAATATGATTAATTCATTCTTTGTTCCAGTTAAACCATGAAGTTTTAGCAATTTGATTCCTATTTTAATAGAAAAAATTTATCATGAACTATTTTCTAGAGTACAATTATTCAGTTTCATTGTTACTCAAAGCAGACATTTATTCAGCACACTAGAATATAAAATGGTTACTTTAAATTTCTAGAGGGTGTAAAATTTTACTGTACCTGAGTACATGAAATATAAAAATGAGATGTTTTACAGTACCTTTTTATCAAAAGTTTTTATTCATCCTATTTGTTTGAATATAATTCACTACCTATATATTAGGACAGGATTAGACTCAAACCTTTTATTTACTCAAGTTCAGAACAAGTTGATATTTAAGGTTGGGATCTAGCTAGGGAGCAGTCCCAGGAGTAAATGAATGGGAACCTGTATTTTATTTTTAGAGAAAGAGAAACTTGACTTTGTTTCAATTGAGTTAAATTCATAATTTATGGAACAACACAGGAACAACCACAGAATAGCTTGCCATTAGAACTACCTTTCAATAACCCAGTCTACTCTACCTATTTATTTTCTTGACAATTAGTGTTTAAAACTAACAAACAAAAAACCTTTTCTTGTACATTATCCCTCAGTCAAAAATAACTGTGCTCCCCCCAACTTCCAGTAAGTTGTTCCAACACAAATACTGAATGAAGCTGAGGGGTTTTAAAAGGCATCCATTTTTTAAAAGTAGCCATTTAGATTTTAACCATTATTAAAATAAAGACACAAAAGGAACAAATCATAATCTGGTTATTTGGCTGTGCATATTTCACTGCATTTTGAATCCTGTGATATTTCCTTTATCACAAGGAGAAATAATACTGCAGCTGGAAAAGGAGATTGTAGCTCTGATATATAGCTTTGAATAACTGCAATAAACCAATTAATTTAGATACAATGATTTTAAAAACTTTTCTCTCATACATAAAAAATAAAATAATAATGATTTCTGTCCACCTTACAAAGGTTTCTACTTAATAACTAACACAATGAATTGATAATTTTCCTTTTATAGTAGCATGAGTGTTCACTGGGCAGAAAGGAAAAGGGACATCATCTGCCAACATTTACTAAAATATAAATTATTTTCCTTATGTGGTATAAAATACCTCCCTTTTTACATAAATAATTCATGGAAAATTGTCAAATGATAGAAGTGGTCTAGTTAGGACTAAGTTCAGAAACTTTCTAAGAAATAAGATTTAAAAGCTGCCCACCGTAAATTCCCTTTCTTATTGCAATATCTAAAATGCTCATGCTCTTGCCAGATGGCTCAGTTGGTTAGAATGTTGTGCATACACCAAAGTGGTTATGGGTTCAATTCCCGGTCAGGGCACATATGGGAAGCAACCAACTGATGTTCCTCTCTCACATCAATGTTTCTCTCTCTCTCTCTCTCTGTTTCAAATCAATAAAATATCCTTGGCTAAGGATTAAAAAAATTTTAGAATGTTTATATGATAGAGTTAATCCTTTTACTAATCAATATTCTTATATCTCCTCATCTTCTAAATTAAAGGAACCCTAGTATTTATAGACATTTTAATGAATATATCAAATCATTGGTTTCATAAAGTAATGATGGCCTTAGTACAGTGTTCGGTACAATACTGAGTGCTTAGTATTCACACAAGACACGAGTATAGGATCATAAGGAAATAAATTACATTCTTGTATTGCTGGAAAAATAAGATTATTGAAGAGTTTCTAGTAGGCTCTGATTTCTTGCAGTTCTGATTTGTAGGAAAAAAAACACATTTGTCTTGGGATGAACGAATAAAGCCAGTGACAATTCAGTTAAGGAACTGACTTATTGGATTAGCAGGTTTCCCAATGAGTAGCCTATATCGACGCAGCATGCCACTGCTATGCTGGTTCCATAAGTCTGTTTTATAGATCCTCTTACAAATATGGCATGGTTTGAAAAATAACAATTACAGTAATAGTCATGGTAATATATCCATTTTTATGTATGCTTTTAATATGCATTATCTCATTTAATAGTCTCAGCAGCAAAAATTAGCACATGTCAGTCTCATTTAATACTCAAAGCTGCTCCTTGGGTAAGCACTATGTTTTCCCCTCATGTTAACAAGCAAGGAAATAAGCCTAAACAAGTGACAATACTTCCCCAAGGTAGCACAGCTAATAAATGTAGAAATCAGTATTGAAGCCCAGTTTTGTCTCTTTCAAGTCCCATAGTCTCAAAGCCTTATTCTGATATACTTTTATCTTCTGAAAGAAAAGTATGACAATGTAAAACACTTATGCTATTACTATTAATTTGGGAAGAATTTTTGATAATGAAGGCTATGACACTTTAGCATAGATTTCCAAAACGGTATGTTGAGTCTTTTCTTAAAATGCTAGAAAATAGGCTGGGTGATCAATATTAATTATAGTAGCTAATGTTAATGAATATCATTATGTTTCAGACACGGTGCAAAGCATTTTTACTTACAACAACCATATGAGGTAGATGATTATATTTTCATTTTATCAATTAAGAAGCAGACTACGAGAATTCAAATTGTTATTCAGTAAAAGATGTATTCATAATTTAAACCTAAATTGTTTTTGAATGAAAGTAGCCCTTTTTCCATTATGTCACAATACCACCAAAAGGCATACACTATTGAAAATCACCTGTGCAGGACATCTTTGAAGAAAACTTGAATTAATCAGAGTTTCAAATTATTCTTGCATAGGAAAACTCAATATTGTAAGGATGCCAATTCTCCCTAAATTAAGCTCTAAATTTAATGAAATTACAATCAATATTCCAACTGGAGGGCAGAAAAAGGTCAAAGAGGTGACAGCTATGGGGGAGCAGTTTTCAGTTCAGTATAAGAAAGCATCCTCTATAAGTTAGAATTATCCAGAATTGGAACAGAATGTGAAATAGCTAACCTTCTGTCACTGAGAATTCCAATGGAGGATAAATTGACCACCTGTTGAGGGATGCTCAAACAGCATTAGAACACTATCATTTCTTAAGAGTCCATTTTTCTAGGCACTATACTATCTACTTTCACCTTTTATCTCATTCAATTTTTATATGTTCCTTATTATATAGGTATGAGATATGGTTGACAGTGAGAAAGAGCACAGATTCTATCATCACATGGAGAGGGGTGTGAATCTTATGTCTGCTCCTTACAAAATGCAAAACTGTAAGAAACATTTTTGACTCCCCACATCTTAATTTTTTAGTGTGCAAAATGCAGATAGTAATACCCACCTGTATTCTTGTAGAATTAAATAATATTGGCACATAACTAATAGTCTTAATATTTAGCAAGTGGGGGTTGCTAATTTTATTGATAGGAAGAAACTAAACTTAGATGAATTAAGTGATGAACAAATATTCAATTAAAGTAAGTAAGCCTTAATATTGTCACTTCAAGATCCTATGACTGTGGGATTATAACTAACTCTTCCCAATCTTATAATTTTACAAAAATATGATATAAAGAAATTAGAAAGATGTTATGTAAAATCTATATATTATCTAACCATGTATTTCAGCTAAATTCAATGGTACATGTTTAAATGAACTAATTTATCATTTAAAAATGTTTAAAAAGGGGGGAAATATAATAAATTAAAAATCAGGCAACTCATCACATAATTGATCAATACAAGATCAAAGTTTCCTAAAAGAATGGAGAAATATATATTTTTTAAGTTTGGAGGAAATAATTCTTAAACATCAATGCTTTTGATGAGTGTTTAGGGAGTCGACGTTTTTCCTTTGACTCCTGGTGGGATGAATAGAAATTTCTATAAATGCAGACCAGGAGGAAAATCACTATTTCTCCACTGGCAATGAATGCTTCAGAACCAAGGCTTCTAGAAGAAGGTAGATAAATGCAGTCTGAAGAAATTGGTTTAAACCACATGGCAAAACAAGTAATACTCAATGCCTTATAACCAACTTAGGACCTTAATGTTTAGGGGACATTATGAAACTTTCATTTGCTATGTGTTTTCTCCATTGAACCTGGATATATATATGGTTTATTTAACATGGGTTGAAATATATAATGTGTGAGACTTGCAAGCTGAACAAAGGCTTGTAATATAACCTGTCTTCATTCAATAAGAAGAAAATAAGGAAAAGATATAAACAGCTAAATTGCCTGGAAGGGGAGTTATGTCTGGAGGACCAGACTGACAATTTTCCTAGCATGGACAAAGATAAATAAAGAAAGGCATGATCAGGACAAATGCCAAATGCAATTTCAAGTTAAATTTTGACAAGCATAAAAGATGAAATCAAACAGTAGTTAGTTCTATGACTAGCAATAGGTAACCAAATAAAAGTTTTTCTTAATTATAGTAGATATCAGTGTTTTGACACCAACTAATTCCTTTTCTTTAAACAGCTCTATTGAGGTATAGTTGCCATACAATAAACTATATATGTTTGAATTATAAAACTTGATAAACTTTGACATATATTTATATCATGATTGGGAATGTATTTACCAGCCCTTAAGGGTTCCTTCTGACCCTTGGCAATCCTACCACTCCTTTCCACCTTTACTGCCCACAAACCTGTCTTCAGCAAACTACTGATCTGATTTCAGTTATTATAGATTGTGTTTTCTAGAGTTTCATATAAATAGAATCAAACAGTGTGACCTCTTAGTAATCTGACTTCTTTTACTCAGCAGAATTATTTTGATTGTCAAACATTATTGCACATATTAGTAGGTCTTTCCCTTTTAATGCTGAGTAGTGTTCAGTTGTTTGACTATTCCGCAATGATTTTACCTTTCACCTGTTGAAGGTTTTTTTCCCCAGTTTGTGCCATAACCAATAAGTTGCTATGAATACTAAGGTGTGTGCCTTTTTAGGGACATTTGTTTTCCTGTTTCTAGAGAAAGTAACTAAAGGTGGAATGTTCAAATCTTATCAGGTAATAGGTATATGTTTGTCTTTTTTAAAGAACCTGCCAAATAGTTTTTCACAGTGGTTATAATGAAAGTGTGAGCTCCAGTTGCTCCATATTCTGGAGAACCCTTGACATGGTCAGGCTTTTAGATTTTAACAATTCTGACTGTGTATAGTGGCATGCCATTATAGTTTTAATTTGCATTTTCTTAATAATTTATGAGGTTGAGAACGTCATATGACATTTCCTGTGTTTATTTCCCACCAATATATCTTCTTTGGTAACATATGTTTTCAAATCTTTGACTATGTTTTTAGTTATATTGTTTGTGTCCATATTAATGAATTTTTTAAATTTATATGCTAGATACAAGTCTTTTATTAGATATGGAATTAACAAATATTTTCTCCCAGTCTGTGGTTTCATATCATCTTCAAAAAGGAGATTTAATTACACAAAAGGAAGAAATAAAAAGCATCCAGATTGGAAAAGAAGAAGTAAAAGTGTCATTATTTGCAGATGGCATGCTCCTGGATATAAAGAACCCTAAAGATTCCACCAAAAATCTAATTGAACTGATAAATAAATTTATTAAAGTAACAGGATACAAAATAAATATACAGAAATTAGTTGTGTTTTTATATACCAATAATGACCTATGAGAAAAGGAAACTAGAAAATAATCCCATTTAAAAGAGATAAAAATACCTATGAATAAATTTAATCAATTATGTAAAAGACCTATACTCTGCAAATTATAATACACTGAAGAAAGAAATTGAAGATGATACAAATAAGTAGAAGCATTTACCATGTTCATGGATAGGAAGAATTAACATCATTAAGATATCTATACTACCCAAAACAATCTATAAATTCAATGCAATTCCTATCAAGATACCAATAGTATATTTCAAAGAATTAGAACAAATATTTCAAAAAATGTATGTGGAACCACAAAAAACAGATGGGCTTCTTCCATACCTTGACAATTGTAAATAACATTGCAATGAACATAAGAGTGCTTATGTTATTTTCAATTAGTGCTTTGGATTCCTTTGGATATATTTCCAATAGCGGGAGTGATGGATCAAAAGGCAGGTCTATTTTTAATTTTTGGAGTTATCTCCATACTGCTTTCCACAGTGACCACACTAATCTGCATTCCCACCAACAGTGCAAAAGGGTTCCCCTTTCTCCACATCCTTGCCAACATTGTTGTTTGTTGATTTATTGGTGAAAGCCATTCTCACTGGTATGAGGTGATTTCATTGTGATTTTAATTTCATTTCTCTGATGATTAGTGATGTTGAATATCTGTCCATATGTCTATTGGTCATTTGTATGTCCTCTTTGAAATGTCTATTAAGGTCATTTGCATACTTTTAATTGTGTTGTTTGGGGTTTTCTTTGGTGTTGAGTTTTGTAAGTTCTTTATAAAGTTTAGATATTAACCCCTTATCAGATGTATCAGTGAATATGATCTCCCATTCCTTGGGTATTTCAGTTGTCTTTTTATTTTGTTAATGGATTCCTTCTCTGTGCAAAACTTTTGCGTTTGATATAGTCTCGCTTACTTTTTGTTTCCTTGTCCTAAGAGATATAACAGATAAAATATTGGTATGAGCAATGGTCAAAATTTTACTGCCTAAGTTTTCTTGTAGGATTTTTGTGGCTTCAGATCTAACATCTACGTTTTTGATTCACTTTGAATTTTCTTGTGTGTGGT
Source organism: Trachops cirrhosus (assembly GCA_028533065.1). Classification (NCBI taxonomy): domain Eukaryota; kingdom Metazoa; phylum Chordata; class Mammalia; order Chiroptera; family Phyllostomidae; genus Trachops; species Trachops cirrhosus. Next base: position 52,962,481 of record CM052541.1, on the reverse strand, counting down.
GTCAAAAGTTGGTCTAGTTTTGTTTTTCTGCCTGTATCTGTCCAATTTTCCTAACACCATTTATTGAATAAACTATCTTTAACCCAATGTATGTGCTTGTTTCCTCTGTCAAATATTAATTGACTATAAAGGTGTAGGTTTATTTTGGGACTCTCTATTCTATTCCATTGATCTATATGTCTGTTTTCATGCCAATACCATGCTATTTTGATTGCTATGGACTTAGAGTATATTTTCATATTAGGTAGTGTGATTCCTCCAACTTTTTCTTCTTTCTCAGTATTGTTGTTGCTATCCAGGGCTTTTTGGTAATATTTGTTCTAGCTTTGTGAAATATGTCATTAGAATCTTTATAAGAATTGCATTGAATCTATAAGTTGCTTTGGGTAGCATGGACATTTAAGTGATGTTTATTTTTTCTATCCATGAACATGGTATATGCTGCCATTTGTTTGTATCTTCTTCAATGTATTCGGTGTCTTATACTTTTCCAAGTTCAGGTCTTTTATATCTTTGGTTAGGTTTTTTTCCTAGGTATTTTATTCTTTTTAAAGCAATTGTGAATGGGATTATTTTCTTAATTCCCCTTCTGTTAGTTTGTTATTGGCAAATAAAAATGCAACTTATTTCTGGATATTAATTTTGTATCTTGCTACTTTGCTGATTTCATTTATCAGTTCTAGTAGTTTTGGTGGAATCTTTAGGGTTCTTTATGTATAGTGTCATATCATCTGTAAATAAAGTCATTTTTAGGTCTTCCTTTCCAATTTTAATGCCTTTTATTTCTTCTTTCCTGATTGCTATGGCTGGGACTTCTAGTACTATGTTAAGAGAGGTGAAAGCAGATATCCCTGTTTTGTTCCTGTTATTAAGGGGAATGCTTGTGGTTTTTGCCTATTGAGTATGATGCTGGCAGTAGGTTTGCCATATGTGGCCTTTATTATATTTAAGAATGTTCCATTTATTCCCACTTTGCTGAGTTTTTTACCATAAATGGGTGATGGATTTTACCAAATGCTTTTACTACATCTATTGATATGAGCGTGTGGTACTTATCCTTCACTTTATTTCTATGATATATCACATTTATTAATTGGTGAATGTTGTAGCAACACTTCATTCCTAGAATAAATCCCACTTGATCATGGTGTATGATCTTTTAGATGTATTGCTGTATTCAGTTTGCTAATATTTTGTTGTTCATTATGGATATTGTCCTATTATTTTCCTTCATTGTCATATATGTATCTGGTTTTGGAATTATGATAATGCTAGCCTCATAAAACTAGCTTAGGTGTCTTCCTTCCTCTTGAATATTTTGGAAATAGTTTGAGAAGAAGAGATGTTAGTGTTTTTTTTTTTCCAGAATATTTCGTAAACTTCAACTGTAAAGCCATCCAATCCAGGGCTTTTGTTTGTTGGGAGTTTTTTGATTACTGCTTCAATTTCATTACTTGTGATATATCTATTTAGATTCTTTAATTCTTCCTGATTTAGTTTTGGAAGATGTATGCTTCTAGAAATTTAGTCATTTCATCTAGGCAGTCCAATTTGTTGGCATATAGTTGTTCATAATACTTAACAATCCCTTGTATTTCTTTGGTTTTCTCTTTGTTATTTCTCTTCTTTCATTTCTGATTTTATTTATTTGGGCCCTCTCTCTTTTTTCCTGATGAGTCTGGTTAAAGGTTTGTCACTCTTGTTTTTGTTTTCAAAGAACTAACTCTTGGATTCATTAATCTTTTATGTTGGGTTTTTTAGACTCATTTATTTCTGCTTTGGTATTTATTGTTTCCTTTCTTCTACTCACTTTGGGTTTTGTTTGTTGCTCTTTTTCAAGTTCCTTTAAGTATACAGTTAGAATGCTTATTTGAACATTTTCTTGTGTGTTTTTTTTGTTTGTTTGTTTGTTTTTAGATAGGCCTAAAATGCTATTTCCCTTTTAGGGCTGCTTTCCCTGTGTCCCACAGAGATTGGTTTGTTGTGTTCTCATTTTTATTTGTTTGAAGGTATCTTTTTTTATTCTTTGATCTCTTTGTTGATCCCTTTATTGTTTAATAACATGTTATTTAGCTTCCATATCTCTGTGTATTTTTCAGTGTTCTTCTTGTTATTGATTTCTAGTTCATAGCATTGTGGTCAGAGAAGATGCTTGATATGATTTCAATCTTATCAAATTTATTGAAACTTGTTTTGTGTCCTAACACATCGTCTATCATAGAAAATGTTCCATGTGAACTTGAAAAGTATGTATATTCTGAAGCTTTGGGGTGAAATTCTCTGATATCAATTAAATCTGTTTGATCTAGTGTGTCATTTTAGGACACTATCATATTGATTTTATGCCTGGAAGATCTATCCTTTGGGGTGTCAAAATCCCCAACTATGACTGCATTTCTGTTGATCTCTCCCTTTATATCCATTTAGATTTGCTTAAATATTTAGGTGCTCCTCTGTTGGGTGTATAAATGTTGGATTGCTCCCTTTATTATTATGTAATTTTTTTCTTTGTCTCTTACAACAGCTTTTGTTTCAAAGTCTATTTTGTTGGATATAATTATTGCTACTTCAGCTTTTTTCCTTTCCATTTGCATAAAATATCTTTTTCCATTCCTTTACTTTTAGTCTGTGTGTATCTTTTGATCTGAGGTTGGTCTCTGGGAATTAGCATATTATATGGGTCTTGTTTCTCATCCATTCTGTTACCCTATGTCTTTTGGTTGGGGCTTTTAAGCCATTTACATTTAGTGTGATTATTGACAGATATGTATTAAGTGCAATTTTATTTTTATAATACTTTTCTCTCTCTCTTTTTTAAAACTTTTTCTTCTCCTTCTTAAAGTAAGCCCTTTAACACTTGTTGCAAAATGGGTTTGGTGTTAAGAAACCCCTTTAGCTTTTTCTTGTCTGGAAAGCTTTTATTTCTCCTTCAATTCTGAATGATTACCTTGCTGGGTAAATTGGCCTTGGTTGTAGATCCTTGCTTTTAATCACCTTGAATATTTCATGCCACTTTCTCCTGGCCTGAGATATTCCTATTGAAAAATCTGATGACAGCCTAATTGGAGCTCCCTTGTAGGCAACTACCTGATTTTCTCTTGCAGCTTTTAGAATTCTCTCCTTTTCTTTAAGCTTTGGCATTTTAATCATGATGTGTTGTGGTGAAGGCTTGTTTGGGTCTATCTTCTTTGGTATTCTCTGTGCTTCCTGGTTTTGTTCTTCTTTAGAATAGGAAAATTTTCAGTCGTTATTCCTTCAAATAACTTCTCAATCCTTTGCTCACTCTCTTCTCCTTCTGTTATTCTCATAATGCATATGTTGTTACATTTCATGTCATTCCAAAAATTCCTTAAGCTTTCCCCATTTTTAAGAAATTCTCTTTTCTTTTTGCTGTTCTGCTTGGGTGTCTTTTCCTACCTTGTCTTCCAAATTGTCATTTAAATCCTCTGCTTAATCTAACCTACCCTTTTTTCCTTCCATTGTATTATTTACTTCATATGTTGCATTCTTTATTTCTTACTGGTCCTTTTTAGGGTTTCTATATCTTTTTTCATACTGTTGAGTATCTATAATCATTACTCTAAACTCTATATCTGATAAATTACTCACTTTCATTTCATTTAGTTCTTCTGGAGAATTCTCTTGTTCTTTCCTGTGGGGAATTTTTCTTTGTCTTCCCATTTTGGCTGCTTCTTTGTATATGTTTCTATATATTACATAGACCTGCAAAGACTCTGATGCAGCATTATGTCATATGCTTCTTGTTACCATCCCTGGGCAACCAGTTCACATTTATCAGCACCCCAGAAGTTGTATCTAGCTTTGTTGGGCCTGTTTGTGTACAGAAAGTACTGGGCTGCACACCAAGGCTGGCTTTACCAGCACTGTGCCTGGCAGAGGGTCAGCTAAATAAAGATATCTCAGAGCTCCCAGAGACTCACTTTCCCTGTTTGATTTAATCACTGAGATTAAGCAGCCTCACTTAAGCTCCATATTGTGTGGGGTGAATGGGATTCCTGTGTGGGCGCTTATTGCTTCCACTCAGTCTGATACCGCTGGGAGGGGATTGTTCTGCCCAAGAAAGGTGGCCTCTACAGAAAGGTGAATGACTCAGCACAGGGACCTTGGCAGCTGTGTCTTCAGCTCTCTCCTCAGAGCCACCAGCCCTGTACTCTCCTCATGTATGTCTCATCCACTCTGACCTCCCTTTGCCAGAGCCCAGGGTGGGTAGCTGCAAATGAAATTTTGTGCATTGGCTCTTTAAGCCACTCTCTGTGCCTCAAGCTATCTGTCCCTGGTAGACTGAAATCCTACTGCTTTTGACAGCTGGTTATAATTTGGGTTTCTTTCATGGTTCTAATGCTCTAGGCTGGGGAGTGCATCTTGGTGTTTAGATGCCATATTTCTCAGGGGAGCCCCCTCTGGCCACTGAAATATCCCTCAGAACTTCAACTGCCACCTTTGAGAGCCCAGTCAGCCTCTCATACCTTTGTACAATCTAAAGTCACATGGACACTGTCTTCCATTTGTCCTTGATTTTAAAGATTCCCTCCAGCTAGTGTTCAGTTGGTTATTCAGGATGATTTGTCTTTAATTTAGTTGTAATTCCAGTTTGGTTATGGCAGGAAGTTAGTGTGTGGAGCTTCCACTTCTGTACCCTCCTCAGTCATACTCCCAGAAATTTTGCAACAGCCAGAGAAAAACACAAAGGGCAATGTTCTGAACAAAGAAGTGTGTGTCTAACTTCATGGGGTTTGGGACCTGTTTCAGCGGCACATGGAAGTACTCTAGTTCACCAACCTGGAAACTCCTAATTTAGCTTCCTTAGTGGTTGTTTTACATTTTGTAGTACACCTTCAACTTACTGCAGATTACTTTCATATAATATTATACCACTTTACATATAAGATAAGAACTTTGTTACGGTATCTGTCAATTTCTTCACTCTGGGATTAATGCTTTCCTTCTCATATATTTTACTTTTATATATGTTTTAATCTTTGTTTTTATATGTTTAATATAAATCTAATAAGAAAATAATCTTATATATTTATCCAGTGCTGTTTATTCCTTTGTTTAGGTCCAAATTTCCATCTGGACTAATTCTCTTTCTGCCTGAATAACTTTCTTTAACATTTCTTTTGGAAATGAATTTCTATACTTTTTGCATGTCTGAGAAACTTTAATTTCATCTTATTTTTGAAAGGCATAATATAATAGGTTGACAATTATTTTGTTTTAGTTCTTTAAAAGAAAGTGTTTAGTCTAGGTTCAATTATTCCCTGCTACTGAGGCAAGAGTTTCTGAATTCTAAAACCAATAGACTCTGAATTATGAGGTGCTCTGGTGTGCTATATCAGGGGACCTCAAACCTGGGACTGTGGACTGATAGAAGTCCACATGGCAGGGGGTAAGAAGGGGTGGGGTAAGAGAACAAAGCTGCATCTGTTTTTATAGCCACTAACCCATCAAGCTCATTAATGCCTAAACTCTGCCTCCTGTTAGATCAGCAGCCCAGTGTTAGATTTTCATAGGAGCACAAACCCTACTGTGAATTGTACATGCAAGGGATCTAGGTTGTGCACTCCTTATGAGAATCTAATGCCTGACAATCTAAAGTGGAGTGTAGGGGTGATACTAGTGCTGGGGAGCAGCTGCAAATACAGATTATCATTAGCAGAGAGGTTTAATTGCACAGAGACCATAATAAATCAATTGCTGCAGACTCATATCAAAACCCTATCAGTGAGTGGCAAGTGACAATGAAGCTGCATCTTGTGGCAGGCTTTATAGTAGAAGGTGAGTTGATATACTTCAATGGTACAGCTGCATATAGTGACAGGTTTTAAGTCAGAATCCAACACTTATTTAAGTCCATGTGTGGCCTGCCCATTATTCTATTTGCCACTTCCATCTGTGCCTCTTTCCCTCACTGCACTTGTCTCAGTCATGGTTTTGGTAAGCCAACATGCTAACCCTAGCCAAAATGAGTAAAAAAAAAAAAAAAACATCTCTTGAAAGCTTCTTTGAAAGGGGGCAAAGACCCAAAGATGAGAGAGCAAAAGGCTTTAGAACTGCCAACAAAAAGAAACCTGCATTTAAAAGAAAATACCAAGAATCTTACTTAAATACAGGTTCATTGCAACAGATGATTCACATTCTCTGAGCCTGTTTTGTGTAATATGTGGAGACTTGACTAACCAAGGAAACCATGAAACTTTCTTTTTTTTTACTTTAGTTTATTCAGTACAGTTTCTATCCTTTATTCCCATTCCAGCCCACCCACCCCTCCTTCCCTTCCTCCCTCCCCTTTCCAACTCCCCTAGTTTTGTCCATGTGTCCTCTATATTTATTTCTGTAAACCCTTCCCTTCTCCCCTGAAATTCCCTCCCCTCTCCCCTCTGGTCATTGACAACCTGTCCTCTATTTCAGTGTCTTTTGTTATATTTTACTTGTTTCTTTGTTTTGTTGTTTAGGTTCCTGTTAAAGGCGAGATCATATGGTATTTGTCTTTCATTGCCTGGCTTATTTTGCTTAACATAATGCTTTCCAGCTCCATCCATGCTGTTGCAAAGGGTATGAGCTCCTTCTCTCTTTCTGCTGCATAGAATTCCATTGTGTAAATGTACCATAGTTTTTTGATCCATTCACTTACTGATGGGCACCTAGGTTGCTTCCAGCACTTGGCTATTTTAAATTGTGCTGCTATGAACATTGGGGTGCATAGGTTCTCTTGGATTGGTGGGAAACCATGAAACTTTCAAAACTGCTTCACCACATGGAGATCAAGCACCCTGCATTGAAAGACAAGCCTTCGGAGTTTTTCAAAAGAAAAAAATGTAAACATGAAGAACAGAAGCAATTATTGAAGGCTACTACTTCATCAAATGTGTCTGCACCAAGACCATCATTCTTAGTGGCTAACCACATTGCTAAAGCTTAGAAGCCCTTTACCATTGGTGAGGAGTTGACCCTGCCTACTGCTAAGGACATTTGTCATGAGCATTTAGGAAAGGCTGTGGTTCAAAAGTGGGCATGTGTTGTGTTCCTCTTACAGCTAGTACCATAACTAGATGAATTGATGAAATAGCAGAGGATATTGAGCCACAAGTGTTAGAGAGAATTAATGAGTCACCATGGTGTATGATCCAGGTTGACGAGTCTGCTTGTTAACAACAAGGCGACAATGCTTGTTTTTGTGAGATATATTTTTCAAGAGTCTGTGCATGAGGATATGTTATGAGTACTTTTGTTGTCAACCAACACCACAGCTGCAAAGCTATTCAAGTCTTTGAGTGATTACATATCAATGACCAATTCAGGAATTGGTCATTTAATTCAGAACATATAGATATTTGAAGTTGTCTCAAACATACTTTTGAGGTGCTCTGGTGTTGGTGCGTGCACGGACGGATCAGTCGCCATGACTGGGCAACTTTCTGGTTTCACTCCTTGTATCAAAGAGGTTGCTTCTGAATGTGAGTCTATGCACTGTGTCATCCATAGAGAAATGCTGGCTAGCCAAATAATGTCACCTGAACTTAACAACATTTTGCAGAATGGGATTAAAATTATCAACCAGATTAAAATACATGCCCTTAACTCACATCTGTTTGTGCAGCTCTGTGAGGAGATGGATGCAGGGTGCACACGTCTTCCCTTGTACACAGAAGTGAGAAGGCTTTCTAAAGGGAGATCACTGGCCAGAGTTTTTGAGTTATGCAAGTTGCTCCAGAGATTTCTTGTAGAAAAACAGTCACCACTGGCAACACATTTCAGTGACAAAGAATGGGTCACAAAACTTGCTTAATTGTGTGACATATTCAACCTGCTCAACAAACTCAATCTGTCACTTCAGGGGAGAACAATAACTATGTTGAAGTCAGCAGATAAAATGGCTGCATTCAAAGCCAAACTTGAATTATGGGGGCAATGACTGAACATTGGGGTTTTTGACATGTTTCGAATATTAGCAGAGATTTTGAAAGAGACTGAGCCAGGGCCTTCTTTCTCCCAGCTGGTGCATGATCACTTATTATGCCAGCTTTCAAAAGAGTTAGAACATTACTTCCCAACCACAAAAGACCCCTGAACTGGGAAGGAATGGATCCATGACCCATTTGTGAATAAGCCAGGTGAAGCTGAAGAGGATCCACTGCTTGAGATCACAAATGACGGTGACCTTAAAAGTATGTTTGAGACAACTTCAAATCTCCATATGCTCTGGGTTAAATCAGGGAAGAACATTCTGAGATTGCCACAAAGGCATTGAGAAGCCTGCTTCCATTTCTAACATTCTACCTTTGTGAAGCAGGGTTTTCTGCAGTGACAGCAACCAAAACGAGATTACGGAGTACACTGGACATAAGCAACACACTTTAGATGTCACTGTCTCCCATCATCCCCAGATGGGACCATCTAGTCGCAGTAAAACAACCTCAGGGCTCCCACTGATTCTATATTATGGTGAGTTGTATAACTATTTCACTATATATTACAATGTAATAATAATAGAAATAAAGTGCACAATAAATGTAATGTGCTTGAATCATCCCCAAACCATCCCCCACATCCCGTCCCTGGGAAAATTTTCTTCCACAAAACTGGGTCCTGGTGCCAAAAAGATTGGGGACCACTTGCTGGAGGGAACAGGTACTGGTCCTAAACATAAATGTACTATTTTATCTAAAACTTTCTGGTGCATTTTCCTCAGCTTTAGGTAATTTCCTCATATGCATGTACTGATCAGTATTCTGCTGGAAATTTAAGGGCAGAAGTGTGCAGATCTCCAAGAATTTTCCCTCTGTGTAGCTCTCTCTCCTTCACGCTGTCCTACAAACTTTAGTTGCCTTAGTCTCCCTGGTATCTTAGCTTTCTTCAATTTAAGGAGTGAGCTAGACTCCTCCTTAAGTTCTTCCTGCTTGTGTCATGTCCTGGAAAGTCTTTCAAGGTAGCAAACTTGGGTAGTTTCATAGCTCACCTCATTTGTTTCCTCTCTGTCAGTGATCACCATCCTTGGTGAAAACTATTGTTTTAAAATTTGACCTACTTTTTGGTTTTTTTTCAGACAAGAGGGTAAATTTCATCCACATTAGTCTGTGTTTGTCATAAATGAAAGTTATACCTGCTATTTTAAAAATGATTTATAAATCTTACCCTTGATTTATATCAAGGGCAGAGAGAGGAAAGCTCCAGTCACCTCTTGATCACTATATCATATAGTAACTAGAACTTGATAATTAATTAATTAATTTGTATATATCAATAAGCAGAGCTAAGTGTAGTTAAATCAGATCTTCTGTTTATCTATAATCTGTTTCAGTGAATCACTTAAACTATGTTAACTTGAATGCAAATGTGACATAGACAAATGACAAGGAAGTAACTTGCATTAATTTTTAACGTGCAAAAACCGAATGATTTGACTGAACTGCTGATGAGTTGTTTAACTGCTTATTGGTCACTTCAGCCTAGTTTATGTGACTACAAATACAGAGCTTGGTGAATCCCAGAGAATTTTCAATGGTGGTATATCAGTGAAGTTCCAAAGAGTTTTGAGCACAAATTGTTTTCTTCCTTTCATTTTCTGAGAAAAACATCAAATTTCATATTTTGTTTAGTCTTTTTCTTAACAGCTAAAAAATTTACTTCAGAGTATATTTTTTATTGATGTTTTTGTCAGCTCCTTTGCTGTACTACAAGAGGTCATAAATACCTATATAAAATGCCCCAGGGCTCTTATTAACCACCAACTATTCCGAGGACTTTTCTTCCTGGATTTTAAACTTCCTCATCACTTATCCCCAATAACTCTCTGAAATGCCTCTCACTCTCTGCCACTGATATATTGTAAATTTCTTGATAAGCCACCTGAGTTTTTGTTAGACCTAACTTCCAATGTGCTGCCTTCCTGAATATGCTCCATGGACTTTCCATCTCTCCTGCTCACACTCCTGAGTCAGTGTTTTGAGGCCAAGGTCAAGTCCTCTAAAGATAAGGACAAATGAAACCATGGATAAAGTTAAAATGTATTAAATACTATTTATTTACCATTGAGGCTTTCTATATTTTGTTATAAACAAAGAGAAACAGCATAGAATAAAATTAATCTTCACAACATGCTGGAACATATGGTGTCTCAAATATAATGGGCTTATAGTTTGCTTGTTTTTTTTTTTAGCAACATAAACTATTGTCAGTGAGTCCATTCTCATTGCAAAGTAAAACATTTCACAATGCCTGTGTAGCAGAAAACTTCTCCCAACTGCACTTGTTAACTGATTCTGTTTGACAAGTGGCTGCTTCTTGATAATTACTGTACAAACCATTACTTCCAAAATAAATTAAACTTTCATCACTTTATCCTGCTCTTCTACATTCATTAATATGTATCTTGTAAAATAGGTGGCTGCACTTGCATTGGGAAGTGCAGAAGCTTATATTAAAAGATTGTGCTTTTGTATATATTTAGTCGTTGAGAGCTATGTTTAGTTCACCTGCAATACAAGTCCAGAAACTTTTATGTGGTAGGGGAGGGGTAGAGCCAAACCCAAAATTCAAAGGGAAATTTTAATTCATTTCTATTTAGTCATCTCTGAATTTATGTGACAAAATATACTCATATACTTACTCTTTTTATAAGGCCAATTTCAATACCTAAAGGATCACCTTCTCTGTGATACACACACCGCTTTACAGTCTATTGGCTTTCACTAAGTAGATGATCTACTCATACCCGAAGTGCAGCCTACCTTATATGGGACATAAAGGGAGCTGGAAGATGGCAAAACTGGACAGATATTTTTTGTTTGGGGACCTGGTCATAAATCATGTTTGTGATGATTAGAATTTGTTTCATTTTCAGTGAACCCATTTGAACATATCTTCAATTTTCTTTGTTTTTAACAATTTTTGCATGGTTCCCAACTGAAGTCAACATTACACAATAAATATCTAATGATAACACTGGTTCATTTGTGTGGTAATCAGCTTCTTTTATCTTATAGTTGTTATTGATAGTAAATGTACATTTTTAATAACTGATGATAAAAATACAATACACATTTCTGGTCACCAAACAAAATTTTTCAAACTCTGTTTATTATCCTGAAGTAATTAGAACATTTTTGTATTATTATTCTGATATTGATCCATTTATTGACTTTTGGTATGATCGATCAACTGGGACCTTCATTTAACAAACATTTATTGACTACCAGAAGAGTTCTTGGCATTGCACTAGGTGTTGTTTTAACTTAGTTCTATCTTGATTTTAAGGAAATAGCAAATTTAAAGGGAAATACATTTAGAGCGTTATTGTTATTTCTTCTCTTTCTTATCTCTCATTGTAATTAACTTTCAATAATACAAGTACAAAATTTAATGACTGTTCCCAATATTGACTACATATTTTATAGAAAATATTGGATGTGTTTACTAAAAGTTACTTGAAGATACTGCCTTTGTCATTCAGCAATGCCCAAATTTTCTCACCTTATTCTGTAAATAACCTTGCCTCCAGAGATTTTGGAATTACTGCCATAAGACCCCAAAGCAAACAATTATTCTCAAAGACAGTTCAGATATGAGATATAATGTCTCAAAAGATTCTCTGACAAATAACCAAACCAATCTGACAGTGGAAAATGAAGCACTTGGAGAAAAGCCTAGAATTTTCTTTCTTTTTAAAAATGAAACCTCTTTTCTGCACAAAATTATTATTATAGGTAAGACATTTATATTTTCCTTGACAAACTACCTGACAATAATTATTTGTGAGCCCCCAGATAGCCCTGGGTTGCATTATTTCCCTCACCTTAAACATAAAGATTTATCAGTTTATCCAAATGGTCACCCTATGATTTATAGAACAAAGGTCATAATTCAAAATTTCTGACTCTGAGAGTACCAGGTTTTGGAAATTAATGTCAATACTCTTCAATTTTCTTCCATAAATAGTGTCAATATTCATTAATTTTTTTAAATGTTTTAAATTTATTTATCTTTAGAGGTGAAGGGAAGGAGAGAGGGAGAGAAATATCAATATGTGGTTGCTTCTTATGTGTCCCTTGCTGGGAACTGGCCTGCAACCCAGGCATGTACCCTTACTGGAAATCGCACCTCGATCCTTTGGCTCGCAAGCCCATGCTCAATCCACTGAGCTAAACCAGCCAGGGCAATATTCATTAATTTTTATCCATAACTTTCTTTTTATGTTTTTCAGCTGGTCTTCCTCACTTATCTTTATTTCTCATGCTACATTTTGTATGTAAGGTGATTCCTACCTAATCTGTTTCTGACTTCTCTTGTCCACGTTATCCCATCAGTAATCAAAATAAAATATTTTCTCCATTCAAAACATGAATGACATGTAATTTCTAAAGTTTTCATTATATTCATTTGGAAAGTGGAATTGTTGATGCTTATGTTTTCTCATTCTACAGTATGACATTAGAGTCCAGAATATAAAAGGAGGCCTAAATTTCCTACCTAAACACAAAGAAAGTGGTGGTTGTTAAGTTAATCTAATTTGAATACTACTGGGAGTGGAGGCCTTAAGGACATTTGTAAGTCATATTTATTTTAGTAAAATCATATTAAAAATGTAAGGGCAAAGAACAATGAATAAATGCAATCCTTGTCATTGGGAGTAATTCCGTAATCATCAGTTTTGCTAATTCAGAGAAACTGAGGCTGTTAAGAAATGGAAGTTGTTCTAGTAGACAGTCTACTTCATTGATTTTGCAAGGCAAATACTTTTGGACTGTGCTAGAGTTTAGAAGATTTATCCTTATTTCAACTAAAAATCTCCCCTTTGTAGTATCTCCCCAAAGATCAAGTACTTTCTTCTAAAGCAATGTGATTTACTATGCAATTTCCACTTAAATAGATATGAATAGATGCTATATCTACATATTTTTTTCTTTATAGTAAAAAACTATAGTTCTATCCACAAGGTCAGTGACCTTTGTGCGGGCCTAAATTTGGACAGCAAAAACAATGGTAGAAAGGTAGGCCCAGACTGAGATAAAACAAATAAGCTTGGTGGATAATTGACAAAGAGGCACAGGGGTAGATACCAGAATTAAAGTTTTGATGGGCAATACTTAGTTCACTTTTTGATTTGTTGAAGGAATAAATCTTGGCTCAGAATTCTGGTTGTGAATCTCAGTAAGTAGGTGGTAGTTGACACCAGGAACATGAAGAGCTCACCAGGGTGAGTATACAGAGTAAGCTAACAGTGGATCAAGAATGGGATTCTGAGGAACTTTATCAATTGAAGGACAGTGTCAAGTAAAAGTCCTCTAAAGAGACAGGGAAGGAAAATGTCAGATGTTTAAAAGAAGATTGATCAGAATGTCATGTTGTGGTTCTAAAAACAAAGTGTTTTTATTTATTCTTTTTCATTTTTTAAATTTTATTGTTGTTCAAGTACAGTTGTCTGCCTTTTATCCCCACCACTCCCACCCACACCAGCCATCCCCACCTCCCTCCCTTGATTCCACCCCACCTTGAATTTTGTCCATGTGTCTTTTATAGTTGTTCCTGAGAACCCTTCACCCTTTTCCCTCCATTATCCCCTCTCCCACCCCTCTGCTAAATGTCTGTTCTTAATTTCCATGCCTCTGTTTCTATTTTGCTTGCTTGTTTGTTTTGTTGATTAAGTTCCACTTAGAGGTGAGATCATATCGTATTTGTCTTTCACCACCTGACTTATTTCACTTAACAAAATGCTCTTCAGTTCCATCTATGCAGTCAAAAGGGTAGGAGCTCCTTGTTTTTTTCTGCTGCATAGTATTCCATTGTGTAGGGTGTGAGATGTTGATGTTGTAGGCGAATACATATCAGAAGAGAAGATTAAGAAGAAGGAAGAAGAGAAGGAAGAAGAGGAGGAAATAAAATAAAGAAAATGTAAATTACTTTAATAAGTTTTTTTGTACCTGGTGATGTTGTTAAGTGCTTTACGTGCATCATCCCATTAAGTCTTCCAAAAAAATGATAGGAAACAAATACTTTCACAGTGAAAATCATGTATAATATGATTGGCAGTAGTTCCCAGGAACCTACTTCCAGGAACCCAGGAATTCCAAATCAGTTATCTGTTTTGGTTCAGTAGTCTCTTCCTAAACCATATAATAATATAGCCCTGAAGTTTACATGATATATTTTTTGGATCCCACTTACAGAGTTATGGCAGGGTTTGCTGTATTATTTCCATTTTATAGATGAAAAGACTATGACTTTGAGAGAAATTATTCTTTACATATCCTACTTAATTTGATTCTACTTCTAGTGTTGTATATTACCTAAGTATGAAATGGAAAATTTCCTTTTTTTGATTCCTCTCAGATTTTGCACTAATAAGGAAACTTCATAACATCAGCATTAGAATTCCCCAGAAACTCTATATTAGCTCATTTTTCTTCAGAGGCAGAAAAAAAGTGACCTATTTGTTAAATCTGTTGTTCATTTTCATACATGTAGCACTGATTAACATGAAAAAGCTCCACCTTCCTCATTATAACCTTGATAAGAACTACATATTAAAATAACACAGTCCAACTATAGTCAATGAGCAGCTTCGTAATAGAAATTATGACATTGGTGCCCATGATATTTCAACAGACAAATTACGCTGGAGCTTCTATAAGTCATCCATGATTTCAAGTTAATAGCATAATGTTGAGGTTTTTTTTTTATTTTAATCACTATTCAAGTGCAGTTTCTATCTTTTACTCCCATTCCAGCCCACCCACCCATCCCTCTCCTCCTCCCTCCCATTTCCAACCCCCCTAGTTTTTGTCCATGTGTCCTTTATGTTTGTTCCTGTAAACCCTTCCCATTCTTCCCTGAAATTCCTTCCCAATGTTGAGTTTTTATAAGGTAACTCTATACAACTTTACAAGGTTGCTACAACATTAAAAGAAGGTTTTGGTAAATCAAATTGTCCCTCAAGAGACCAGATGTCATGTCTTATATGTTGTATTTCCCTCCTTGTGCTAAAAGAACTTGGTTGGCAAAACCCTAAATATAAGGTTGATTTGGGGAGAGGGACTCTTTGCCACTTTTCATATGATAATTTTCCTTTCACTGGGAAGTGATGAGATGGACAAACAGACCATGGAGTTTCTACACTATAGTCCGTTGAGAACCTGACTGAGTCATTACAAATAGTATCAAAGGAGGAAATATAAACAAGGAATATTTTTAAAAAGGACAACTATGATTGAACAACAATAAAAAAATAAGGAATGTTTTACAAAATGTGTATGTTTTTAATTTTGATCTGGAGAAATGATGTATACGATACACTTGATAACATTTCAAATAGAGAATGGAGAAAGCATGTTTCTCAGTTCCCCAAATAAGGGGAAAAGTCATAATTAAATGTTATCACTATCAATTTAACTAGGTTTCAGAGAAGGAGTTGGTCCACCTCACATTTTGGAAGTGGACATCAGGTCATGCCATGGAACTTGGCCAATCACAAATCTTTGATTGTGCACATTTCTATGAGGAAGGGATTTCAACTGCCTAGTCTGCAGAAGCAAGAAACTCCACCAGTGAGAAATCAGAGGAGCAATAGCTGATTTTTATTTTGTTTTAAATCCTCCCCTGAGGATGTTTTCACTGCTTGCAGAGGGAAAAGAATGAAGAGAGAAAGAGAGAATCATCGATGTGAGAGAAACATTGATTGGTTACTTCTTGTATGGGCCCCAGCTGGCACAAACTGCTATCCAGGCATGTGCCCTGACTGGGAATGAGTCGAGAAACCTTTCGGTCTACAGGACACCACTCCAACCAACTGAGCCACACCAGCCAGAGCTGACTTTTATTTTTAATTATTTCTTCAAAAAATACAAATGTCTTTGTTGAGAAACCTCCTGAATAATTTGAACTTCAAGTTCTAACACTTGAACTTCTGAATTCTTTTATTTCATACCTTTTCAAAGAAATTTATAAATTCACATTCAGAGTAGAAAGTAGTTTCTATTGTTAATGAAAGCCCCTGAAATATCACAATGCTGAAAGTAAGTTTTGGACAAAGTGACTTCTCTAGAATCAATGACTCAAATTTCTAATTGTAATGAAAAATAATTTGAATTTTTTTAAAAAAGGAAAGCCAGTGAGGAGTGAGTCTTAATATTTATTGTATGTGGTTCAAGAAACAGATATAATCTAAATTAGATCAAGAAATGGTTTATTTCAAACTAATATTTAATAAGAACTTGAATTCGAGAATCTGGTGTTTTTCTCCAACATGTCCAGGATTTCATTTCACATTTAAGATAACAACTGGCTTTCAGTATTATAAGGAAATTTTATCTACATCTGGAAAGATTTCTCTTTATTTTCAACCATTAGTGATTTACTTGTTGCTTTAATATTATGAACCTGCTACATTCAATAAATTTAAACAGAAGTATGTCATTGTCTTCATTTGGTTCAATTTGATGCACCGAATGCTTCCTGAGCATGAGCCTTGCTCTGCGGCCTGCGCTGGAAACAGAGGCCCAGGCTTTCCTCAGCTCCGTAGAGCAGAGCTAATCTCGTGCTCACCCATAATGAAAGTGCAATTAAAGAAAAAATACTCTGGGGACATAGGAGGAGGAGCATTGCCTCTGCCTCTGTTTGACCTGGACTACAATAAGAATTTACCAACTCCTTTGTCCACTCTTCTCCCACCATGGTTTCCTCTTGTTTATTTTCCTTACAACCCGATTTCATTTTATAAATAAATATACGGTTATGCACTTCCCTGGCTTCCCGGTGCGCCGAGAGTGAGATCCAGTGTACTTTCCATGGCATCCACGGCCCGCCAGGACCTGGCTTCACCCTTTGTAGCCTCATCTCACTTCACTCCCTTGTCCACTCCAGCCAAGCGAGTCTTCTTTTTCCTCATAGTCGAAGCCTTGGCATCCGCTGTTCTCACTGTTTGAAAACCCTTCCCCCATATCCGCAATAGTTTGCTTCTTCTCTTCATTCAGCTAGCAGCTTGAGTGCCACGTTCTCAGGAGTGCCTTGCTGTTTAAACGCTCTCTAAGACTACCAGGTTTTATTTTCTTTCTTAGTATTATCTGAAATTAGTGCACTGTTTTTTTACAGGCTGCCACAACCACCTCTATGCCCGTGGAATGTACCTTTCATGTTCACTCAGTGGTTTCAATTCTAGAACAAGGCCTGGTACATCCCAGGGGTCTAGTAATTATTGTTGAGCACATGAATCATCACCACTACATTTTCAGATACTTTCTCCATTTTAAATAATGGTAGAGAATCTGGTCGAGTTTTCTCTTTGTACAAATGAATATACCAATTAATATTTTGGTGCAATCTTACTACGTTAATTTTCAGTTCTTAAAAGAAGGCCAAATATAATGTAATAAAAGATATAGTGTTTGTGACATTTATTCCTTGGAGTCATTGGCCAGTGTTGTTACCCTCTTATGGCAGTAAATTCACAAATGTAAGAAAAATTAGAAATAAATTACCTCCTCCCTTTTTTATGTTTTCAACAGTACCATTGTCTTTGAGTGTTCCCCAAAGGGGGTACAGGAGGTCAGTTTGCACATAACTAGCAAGGTTGAAACACTATTTCAGTTTTGTTGCAATCTTCCCTTAATGGGAAGGCTAACATTCCAATATTATTAAAAATGCAAACCAATAAGACATGAAATGGCTTGCTTATTGCTAACATTTATGCAAAACCACTTAAAATGTTAAAAATATTGATCTCCTACCCTATGTAGCAATTAATGCAGCAAAGATGACGACAATTGTTTTTTTCCACTGGAAAATCACCAGCAAGCTACATTCTCTTCTTCTACTTAATTTACACAACCGTATATATCCTTCAAAGTCACTGGAAACTGGTGTAATCGCTTTTGTAAATTCTACTATTCTCCAATGAAGAAGAGATTGTTAAATTAAATTCAAGTAACTTGAAGCTTCAAAAGAAATCAGAAATATAGGCATTGTTGCCCCTGTATAGGATGAGGTTATGTAAAGGTCAGGAAAAGAAAAAGTAAGAATTCCTAGAACCTTCTTTTGATTTTCTGTTGAGATGTTATGTACATTGTAAGACTATTTGCAAGCAGACATCCTGTTTATAAAATAATTATACTTTATAATCAGTCACATTTTTGGCCACATAAATGTATATTGAATTTATTTGAAACCAAAAATTGTGTGTTTGTGTGTGTAGGTGGCCCTAAAGTTTCTGAAAAACTGAAAAAATAAAGGTTTGCAGAAGCAAGGTAAAAAAGAAAAGTTTTAATTTTTGCTCATTTAGCTTCACCTAGGGAAGATAAAACGGGACCACAGGGAAGTGAAAAAGAAGAAAGGCAGAAAAAAGGGATCAGAGAAAAGGATATACACACACGTACACAAACACACAATCCATTATCATTACACATAGGTTCAGTATTTGTGGATTTTCTTATTCACTAAAGTTTGTTTGTAACCCCAACACTCTAGAACTTCATGGGCATGCACACGTGAGTAGCAGTGGAAACCGACACACACATTCTAGATAAGGCAACAAGGGTATGCTCTGCTTTCTTGTTCAGTTCTCATTCTCTAAACCAGTGTCCTGTTGTCCTGTTCACGGTATATTTAGTGTTTTGTTTTGGCATCTTTGTGTCTTTTATTGATGGTTAACTGTTTATAATGGTCTACAAGCATAGTGCTGGCGTTCTGTCTGGTGCTGCTAGGCCAGGATGCTATGATGTGCATTACAGAGAAAGTGTGTGCATTAGAAAACATGTGTATTTACGCAAACATGTGTTATAATGAAGTCTTGATGAAGTGAGGGATGCTTATCTGGAGGGAGGATTAAATAGAATAAATAAGAAGTAGTGTGACTAGATGAACAAGTGAAAGATAATTCAGAGTAGCAAAGGACTGAATTAATCACAAAATGTAAGTAAAAGAGGGAACTTGAAGAGTTTGCCTGTTTAACTTCATCATTACTCTGCTGAGGGATGTGGGAATGGGCATAGTGGCTTAAGGTAAAGCTCTGCAGCCCAATTCAAATCTCAGCTCTTATGCTCTTAACTTCTGTGGGCCTTATTTAGTCATTTGAAAGATGTGAATAATGATATGTCTCATGGGATTGTAGTAAGATTAAATATGATAAGAAAGCAAAGATGGTAGAAGAGTGTGTATTTCAAGCATTCAGATAACAATGTGGTGATGATTAAGAGACCCCTAGACTTACATTTACTTAGAAACTTCCTGGTGGAAACCAGCCCCTATGTCCTCTTACCCTGCTCAGTGATTTTACCATCACATCATCCGGTGACCACTGAGGCACCAGTTGGGCTGACTTATGGCATGATGGTTGGCATGAAAAGGTCTGTATTCCCAATACGCTTTGATAGAGTAGAACGCAGAGTCAAATGAAAAGTAATGTAAGCAGGTGGTTAAGAGAAAGAAGGACATCTGCCTTAGTTTTGTCCTAAAAGAACATCATTTCCAAAAAATACAAGTAAGAATTTATGCAAAATCTCACGCATCCACTATCCAATCACTTATATTCATAAAATGGAGTAGGCATTGATTTCTGCTAAAGTAAACTAGTGTAAAAAAGAAAGATTTGTCTTTTTTTCCTCTTTGTAATTAAAATTAGAAAGAAATAACTGCATCCTCAGGCCTCATTTTTTTCATATATATGAGGTCTGTCCAGTAGGTATCCAGGCCATGTAATATGAAAAATAAAGACATTTATTGAAGAAGATACAAGATACAAGAAACATTGTATATAGGACAATGATGCCTCAGTCTCCTTCAAAGTAGGCATCTTGAAACCTCACATAGTTCTCGCAATTGCCATCAGCTGCCCTGTCATACTTTCCTGAATCTCATCGATGGTCTGAAATCTCTTCTCTTTCAAAGGTGATTTTAGTTTTGGGAAAAGTCAGAAGTTGCAGGGCACCAAATCTGGGCTGTATGGGGACCGAATTACCTGGGTGATTTGATACTTTGCCAAAATACTCCGTGCAGGACATGATGTGTGAGCAGCACATTGTTGTGATAAAGCTGCCAATAGCCAGATGCCCATAGGTGTGGCCTTTTGAGTAATCTGAACAGCTTCTACTGAGGAATGTTCAAGCTTAATGCAAAACTTGATGCTGATTTGTTGTTTTACTTGCTCAGTCATTTTGAATGTGATGGCCACACAGGGCACATACTAACTCAAGGTGACTACCACCCCCACTGAGTAGTACAGTGAAGTCATCATTGTTCACGCTTTCACCTTCCAGTCCACTCTCCTTGGCTGCCAGGTTATATCCATGTCATGCAAACCATTCCTGTTATATTAAAATGGCCGAACTTTTTCCAGACAAACTTTCTTATCATGTTAAAAACTTAAAATCCATTTATGATAAAACATTTCATCAAAGCTGGAAATGGAGACTTGTCCAAAGTAAAATTAGTCAAGATGTAAGACAACCTATTTGATCTCATTTTTCACTACTAAGGAAGCCAGAAAACGAAATAAAATTACAGTGCCTTTCATAACACATCTACATGGACATGCATAGAAATTCTTAGATGTTCGTATTAATACTGATAATATATATTACTTCACATGTCAGAGAGACACAACTGCTATTTTAACATATTTAGCCAATCCTGTTCATCAGCATGAGTAAATGGTACTGAGCTGATGATAAATTTACAGATTTCATAACTTTGCATTTTGGATTAGACAAAATAACACTGATGAGTACTTCAAAGAATGTGGCTTTCAGTTTTTCCTTCTCATTTTCATCTAAGGAAGCTTACCATTAAAAATATATATTTTTCTTTTTAAACCCATTCAGTTAGCTGCCCACTTTGTATTAAATGCAAACTGTTTCATACAACACTTGCTAGAAGCAAATGTGCTTGTAACATGACTCCCATAATGGATTCATTAAAAAATGTGATTTATTTTACATTCTAAATCAAAGGATTTTTTTATATTTTAGTAACTAGCATTGACTTTGATATAGGTGTATTTTTATGAATAGGATATACTTATTCCTCAAGAGTTGGCTAACAAATACCACTTGCCAGTATTACTATCTAAAAACATTCCATCAAATAAAATAATGTTGTTGCTGCTGTTTTTATTTCACAGTCATACAGACTGGGGCATAAAAGCACACAGGGCTATACTTTGGTAAGGTGTCCTAAGTGAATATCATTTATTACATATTGAAGGCTCCCATGTAGTTAATGAACTCTGAGCCATAAAAATTAACCACATTGATTTTAAAGATATTACAAATAGGTAAGGGGATATTAAATAAGTCATCAGATTTACTAATTCTAAACATTTATGTTTATCTGCATCTAAAGTGGCAGGCATTTCTCACCATCAGAGTGGAGGGTTAATGTTTGAGAAGACCATTAAACTCTCATCATTTAAACATGATAACTGCCTCATGTGTCTACATAATTTTTCAAAGCTATTTTTAAGCCATATAAGCTTTTCAATTTCAACTTAACATCCACCAAGAGATTTTTTTTATTAAATTTAGTGCAATATTTTAACTAATTGGCACAGCTCGATTTTAAATAAATTCTAGAGTTAAAAGTAATTTCTAAAAATATAACTTACATAATTTTCCTCACTGCATCACTGGTTTTGAATAGTGGCTTTCAAGTTTAAATCATTACAAATCTTTCAGAATCCCTAGACATCTGACTTTATATAAATCTAATGTAAATTTTATGGAGTTAATTGTGGTTAAACTGGCAAAATATGTTGTGATATATAATTCTGGTTGCCCAAATTAATTTGAAACAGTAAGTATTTCACAAAATATTGTGTAAACAAGTAAAGCATTAGAAACATTTCAAATAAGAACTAAAATTATTTGTTTCCTGATAAAAATTGCTGGTCTGCTAAAAATACCATTGGCCAGGATATTATTACGTTAGCTAGTACATCCTGGAACTGAAGGGTTTGTGACTGGGAACTTGGGAATTTCACCTAGAAAGACCAGATGACAATGGGGGATGATTGGCTGAATCATCAATGAAGACAGAAAGCTGAGGTAGAATACAAAGGAACTATTCATGGCTTTTGTCTGCAGCAGACAGAAGCCTAAAAGAAGGGTGACTGCTCTCTTCTAGTGTCATGGATGTCACATGGCAGAAAGTTTTATGTTTGTTTCTGACATTAGGCAAACAAAAACCTTTTGAATAGTGAATTAGGCTTTTGTTTTGAGCCTGCAAACTCTTCCTCTTCCTGTCCGATGAGCACTGATCTGATTGCAGCTCTCTCATTTTCATGGTGTTAACTGTGTGGGGAATGTGTGTAAAAGGCCTAACACAGGAGCACTGACCTTACTCCACAGAGTTCACACAGCTTTTGGAGTTTCCTTCCTTCCTTCCTTCCTTCCTTCCTTCCTTCCTTCCTTCCTTCCTTCCTTCCTTCCTTCCTTCCTTCTTTATTTCAGGGGTGGTGGTAGAGAAAAGTAGGTGGTGTAAGAGAGTAGAAGACCACCAATTTCTTTGCTCAAATAAACAATGTGAGTTAGGCCTTCTGAAACCAGTTTAGCAAAGACCTTTCTTCTTTTCCCTCTGGAGAAGGATACAGTACTATCACCATGATTCAGCTTTGCTTGTCTGGGTCTGTGAGAATTGTGAGGGAAAGTGCTTTGGGGGAGCCCTTCCTGTTCTCTTTGGTCCCTGTAATCTGAACTCACTTGAGGTTCTGAGGTTCAAAATTTGATGACTTGGCAGAAAAAGACGAATCTGTTTTTAAAGGCATGATGAGGATTGCATTTTTGTTGAGGGAGTCACAGATTAGAAAAACTGAAGCCATTTTCAAATCTCTTGATTATGACCCACTTTTAAATACATAGATTCACTTTGAATTAAAAGAATCCAGAGAAATTAGAATAATTTCTGCTTTCTGTGGCCAGACTTTGAAGTGGAGAAATGTGGAACTAAAAGCAAATAGCATAACCTGTTTTAATCAAAAGGAGTCTAGCAAGAAACAATCAATTAAAGAACAGTCTGATTCTCTACGACATCAATGTATGAAAATCTGTTAGACGCCAGATTGTGTCTCAAGACACATATGATGAACTGAAAAAAATGACCTGCTAATAGCTTTTACGGGTAATAAATGCATCATGTTATTGGTAATTCTGCAGATGGTAAATCAAGCTAATATCAAAGCTGAAATAAGCTACTTGTTAAATATAGTTCAAAATGATCTGTTATTCAAAAAAGCTGTATTGCATAGAAAAGAAAGATGATGATTCTTTATATTTCTAAGCATCTTAAATAGATAAACATTCCCATTGTGCCATAGAGGCATTTTAATTCTTAAATTCTTTGGAGAGAGCATGCCTGAAATAAATTTAAGTTGAGAAATGATATGTTTATTTAGATTATGAGCAGGAACTACAATGTAAAACCTGTGCTGAAATTGAAGTGTGACTTTATCGCATACAATGCATATTAGATGGTATTTCCAATCAACATTTAGAACACTGATCTGGTAAATTTCAACATTTGAACACAACACATATTAATAAATAATGGAGTGATGGATATGCCACTCATATTATTGACTCTCTTGAATAGACTTATTTGCTTAAAGAACACTTTAACTTAATTTTTTATAAGATCTAACATAGATAGCAACACAGTTCTGGGGAGAAAATGGAGATTAGGAAAAGAGACAACAGGACAGGACAATGGTCTAAGAAATCATTCCAACAGGGGAAAAAAAGATGTACAAAGGAAAACCCAATGTAAAAAAAGTTAGCTTTATAGGTAGACAGATCAGACCACTGAACATCAAAATGAACTGTTCCTATCTGGTTATTTTTAATGTAAAATTGTCTTGTTTGTCCATCTATATGGCATGTAACTGAGCTTGCTGATTTGTATTTGTATTAACTGGAGATAAGATCAGTTCTAAGCATTTATTTATTTTTTAAAAATCTCTAATGAGGGTTATTTTAAATAAATTTAATTTAAGAAGTATTTATATTTTTTTCAGATAAATTTATGTTTTCTTATATCTATACTTAAACATGCACATACAGAAAAAATATACAGACACATGAATAAAACTTATAACTTTTTAAACTGCTAATTCCATTGTCGTTCTAGAAAACCACACTAGCTTGTTTGGATTAAAAGAATTTTTTTTCTTTTTAAGAAGATTATATTCAGTGAGATGTATATTCAGTGAAATGTTTCTAGTATTAGGTAGAATCCAGGATCTAGAGTCTTTGAAAATCATATGTTTTTTAGTTTTGGATTTACCTATTACCTGGAACATCTTGAGGAACATCAATTAATGCCTTAAATGTTCAGCTTTTTAACAGTAAAAAATATTAGCTATTTATCAATTTTCTATGATAAAACTTTTGGGACACTGACAGTGGCAGCAATCCTATCTTTAAGCAGTGAAAAAAGGGTAAAATATCACCTTGTTGGAGGAACAGATGTTTGCCATCTATTAACATCTATTAATTCACTGCAGAATCAGAAAATTACAATAAGACTAATCCTAGGCCAAACTGTGAAGCTGGGAATTATTTCAATCAGCAGTTCTCCAAATTCCCAAAAGGACTCCTTTTCACAAAGACTCCTAATGCCTTTCCTCACCTTTGTCTTCACTGTTTATTCAATTTACTCAAGCACTATAATAAAGGCATTAATGAGACAATATCTCTGTCTTTTATAGGATATTATCAGTTTAAAGTAACAGAAAATAGAGCTGAAAGTAACCTAATCAATAAGGACATTTATTATATCACATAACAAAATGTCCAAAGGTAGGTCAGCTCCAGGGTTCATTGGTCATTTCAGTGCTAGAAGCCAAGGATCGGTCTGTCTTCTGCTGTTTACAAAAACAATCTTAATGCTAAAATAAAATTTCAAAATATATTAATTTACACACATTTATATATTGCTGTACAATTAAATATATTACATTTTAATTAAGCATGCAAAATGCAATTCTTTCTTATTTTTCTATGGTTTAAATGCTTCTTACTGTCTGTAAATAATTCAAACTAGAAGATGGAAAGCAGCAGATTTAATATATGTTACTCTGTGGTTCTATGAGGATGAATAGTAATTCTGCCTATTCTTGTGTTGAGACAGGATAGAGATACTGATAAAGTTGGGGAATTGTGGGTTGGGAGCAACAGCAAAAACTAGAGGAACTCTGACATCTCTTCCTACCAAATATGTCCTGTAGAGGGTATTTGAGGGGATAGCTTTGAAATCAACTCTAACATAAAAGAGAAAACCAGTAAGTAGTGAAAATGTGGTCATGATATGAGATTCTTATTTTTTAGCAACATGAGGTACACATAAGTATTTGACAATCTTTGTTAGAAAAATATTGTGATAATGTAATGCAGTAGATGATGGACTCTTCTCATGAGCAAACTGCATTCCTGGATCATGGGACAAAACTACTCCAGAGTCTAAAAATGTCTATGGAGTTACAAGGAACTCCAAATTGCCAAAGCAATGTTGAAAAAGAAGAACAAAGCTGGAGACATCACACTTTCTGATTTCAAACTATATTACAAAGCTATAGTAATCAAAAGAGTGTGGTTGTGCATAAAAACAGACATAGATCAATGGAACAGAATAGAGACCTCAGAAATAAACCCCTGTATAACTTTCAACAAAAGTACTAAAAATGTACAATGGGACAATTAACTTTCAACGAAATTACTAAAAATGTACAATGGGAAAAAGATAGTCTCTTCAATAAACAGTGTTATGAGAAAACTGGATATCTACATATAAAAGAATGTAACTGCACCCTTACCTTACACAACACAAAAATCAAGTCAACGTGGATTAAAGAGTTGAAAGTAAGACGTGGAAATGGAAAATTCTTGGAAGTAAAACCAAAGAAAAATCTCCTTAACATCTGTCTTGGCAATGAGTTTTTGGACCTGACACCAAAACAAAGACAACCAAAGAAAAAATAAATACTGTATTTTGCCATGTATAATGCATACTCTTTTTGCCCAAATTTTTTAGAGAAAAATTAGGATGTGCATTACACATGAGTAGTACTAATTCCTTAGCTATATGTTTTTAATTCTTTTATTTATGCTTATGTGTTAAAAGTATAATTCTATAAAACAATAACAGTATCTGTATGTAAAATAATACCCTGGAATACAATGATCAGTTTTGTTTCTAACTATAAATGAATAAAAATTGAATTAGAAAATTAAAATGAAAGACATTTTCCTGAAAGTTTGGGCCGGAAACATGGGTGCACATTATACATGGCAAAATACGGGTAAGTGGGACTACTAAAAGTTTCTGCACAGCAAAGGAAGCCATCAATAAAATGAAAAGGCAACGTAATGAATGACAGGTAATATTTGTAAAGCACATATCTGACAGAGTTCATGTCTAAAATATAAAAGGAACTCATACAGTTCAATAACAGGAAAAGAAATAACTCAGTTGAAAAATGGGCAAAGAATCTGAATAGATGTTTTTCCAAAGAAGGCATTCAAAAGGCCAACAGAAGTTTGTGCTGACTCTCAAGCTGGGGAGATCAAGTTGGGCCAAGGACATTGAATATCATTGCCCTCTTTGGACTTGTTTCCCAAAAGAGTCTCAATAAAAGGGTTTTTTATCATATATGTATGAGGTGGACCCTTCAAAAAAATAAATGAAACTATCTTCTAGTAAGTGAGTGCCTTGTAGTAGAGGCATGCCCTGCTACGTGAGTGGTCTAGGAACCCACCTGTATCAGTGTACTTGTACAGTGGAGTTGTGAGAGGCTGCATTCAGCTTCAGTGAACTTTTTTGAAGACTCTTGCAGTGTGTTTGCCCATTTCATGATGGGCGATTTACAAGCGTACCTGCCCACACTTTGCTGAGTGTTCAGCAGCCTCCATGCCCCACTGTCCCTATTTACCTGATCTAACCCTGACTGACTTTTTTTGTTTCCCCAGATGAAAAAAGTCCTCAAAGGGAAGCATTTTGTCAATGTGGAAGAGGTAAAACAAAAAAATGGAAGAAGCACAAAAAAGGCAACAAAATTGACAAGTTCAAAAATTGTTTTTAGCAGTGGAAAAAATATCTTGATAGGTATATTGCATCAAGTGGAGAGTACTCTGAAGGTGATTGAAGTTTAAACATATAAGAATAAATACATGATTTTTTATAAATAAATTCTTGGGTTTAGGGTCTATATATATAGCCAAATGGCTAACAGGTACATTAAAAAGTGTTCAATGTTAATAATCATTGGAGAAATACAAATCAAAACCACAGTGAGATTATCATCTCACATCTGTTTGGATAGCAACTATCAAAAAGACAATATATAACAAAGTCTGACAAAGATATAGAGAAAAGAGAACCCTTGTGCACTGTCTGTGGGAATGTAAATTGGTAAAGTCACTATGGAAGATAGTATGAAGATTCCCCCATGAAATTAAAAATAGAACTATCATCTGATCTGGCAGTCCCACTTCTTGGTATGCATCCAGTGAAAATGAAAACATTATTTTAAAGAGATATCTTTACTCCCATGTTCATTGCAACATTATTCATAATAGCCAAGGTATGGAAATAATGTAAGTGTCCATTGATACGTGAATGGATAAAGAAAGAAAAAAAAAGAGTGAAAGAAAAAGGCTAAGTCAGGGAAAAAGAGTAGAATGATGGTTGGCAGGGTAAACCAAACTTGGAATGTCTGATAAGCTCTGTCGAGAAATGTAGATATCCAACTCTGGCTGGTGTGGCTCAGTTGGAGGAGCATCATTCCATACACCAAAGGGCTCAGGGTTCAATTCCTGGTCAGGGTGCATGTCTAGGTTTCAGGTTTGATGCCCGGTTGGGCCATGATTGGGGGCAATCAATCATTGTTTCTCTCTCACATCAATGTTTCTCTCTCTCCTTTCCTTTTTCTGTAAAATCAATAAACATTTTAAAAAATGTAGATATCCAACTAGTTATTCTTCTGACTAATAAAATAATAAAAATGCTTCTTTTTATGTTTTTTCCAACAATCCACTCTTTACTTTGGTATACCAATTTAGATATATAGCTCATCTCCCTACTGATATTCACTCCTTTAACCAACTAAAAAAGAAAATCTTTGCATGAATTGGTATTCTATGTTAACAAATTACATGATCTGCTAAAATGCATTTTTTTTCAGACACATTAGGAAGATAAAATACTTAGTTGAAAACATTAATAAACCTTTATGGCAACAACACAATGTTCCGAATTCATTGGCAATCTATTGGAGCATGTATGAAGTCCATAGGTGGAGAGAAATAAATGTGACAAGATGAACAAAGAAAGGTAGGTCTGGCATAGATAATTTTGTGAGCATGATCTCCCCTTAAGACTTTTGTGAAAGCTTAATGGTCTTGACCCGCATTGATACCTTGGCCCTCTGTCCCTTTCTCAAATCTATATGCAATCCATGATTTTTCTTCTATTTACATTTCTACTGCTGTGGTATGGAAAGAAATATTCTCTGAGGACCAGAGAACTATTGTAGTTCACAGTAGACCTTGATTCTGCTTCCAGCTTCTCTGTTTATACTGGAGACATTATTCTGATTCTGATTCAGATATATCTTGCAAATATAACGGCCTTAAAATGTTTTCACAGCTACCCTTTCATGTAAACTCCAACACCACAGTGCTGTACCTGCTTTTGGTAACAGTGCTAATATCCATACAGAAAATGCTACAGTGTATGTAGTGGCATCTCCTAATCATGTGTTTTTTTTAAAGTCAGAGTTCAGCGTAAGAGGTACCCATGGCTTTCTATTTCCCTAAAAGAATTTTGTTACTAACAAACAGAAGGACCTCATTACACACTGGTTTCGTTTATAAGACAATATCATATCATTTGGGCCTTAATGCAGTGTTAAATGGGAGGCTCCATATTATTGGTAAATCTCTTATCACTGGGATAAAATTAATTATGAGACATCTTATTAATCCTTCCAAAATTTATAAGATATTGGTTATGAGTTATCAGCAATGAATAATGAATAAATGAGCTTTTGACAAAAAACAACATGAAAAACTTTCCAACTTTTGTCTCTTCTAGCATTTTGAGATTTTACTGTCACAGACTGATGTGGTAACCTATTTACACTGAATCAAACTTGTTGACATTTAAGTGTTAAAAAAAAACCCACTATCTAAGCAGTAGAAAGAATATAGGAATGACATTCACAAATATTTCCAGCTGTCAACAAGTCAGATTTCTTACTAACTGTGAGCCCTTGAAGTATTATGTTCTTTGGTTAGAGTGAGAAATACTGTTACTTCAGGGTTGTTTTTTTATATCCATATACTTGTCTGTAATAATTATCCTGACTATAAAATACCATGAATCTTTCCATTCCTTTCATCTCTAATGTGCACTATTTTCTTTTTGAACAATACCAGAAAAGAATTTCTTATGCATTTGACAGACAGATGGAATAGGCGATCATTCACACAAAACCAAGGACACCAACATCCCATAAGAATTTAATGAAGATCTATTCTTAGTAAGTAGGTAAGTAGTAGCAAAAACTAAAATATTCCTACATGTAACCAAAGAGAAAATTAAACAGGAGCATCCATTTTCTTTCTCTCCCTCAGGAAAATATAAATTCTCCTATGGGCATTAAATGAAGAGACCCTCACTGCTGCCTCAGTAGGACACCTACCTCTGTAAGTGACCATTCTCTTACTGAGATACATGGGCCCATCTGTCTTCACCTTTTTCCTTCTCCTTTTTTAAGATGATATCAAAGCAGAAGTGAAGAGGAGTTAATATCACACCCCCTCTTCTAAGTATTAACTTGACTAATAAAGGGGTCTCTATACATTTCATTGTCATGCTGGGAAGGGATGTAAATACTCGCTGAAAAGAAAACTGTATATAATATGGTGATGAAGCATGTTTTGCTTGCCAGCCTGATCTCTGGTCTTAGCTCCACCATGTATTAATTGCATAGCTTTGCAAATTACTTGATTTCCTTGTGCCTCAGTTTTCTCATCCATAAAATGAGGCTTGTAGTAACACCTACTCCATGATTGTTGTGAGGATAAATGCATTTTCCTTCTTCTTTGTCCTGCTTTCACCTTCTAACTACTTCAAATGATTTTGAAAGGTGGCAACTTCTAAATTTTCAAAGTCAATCAATTGTGTGAGTAGGGTCGCCTTGGAAACTCAGAGAGAGATCAGTTTAAGACTGGTGATATGGCATATTGTTTTATGCAAGATTTAGCATTTTCAGCATGTATGTATGTGATTGGAGGCTTTCTGAGTAGTGCCTGATGTGCCAAATCTCTCTTTTACTCTCTATTAGAGTATGATAGAGAGTAACTATGTGCATACTGAAGTGTGCATAGTGCAATAAATTGCTCCAACACATAGAAATTTAAAACAATAAACATTTTTAATTTTGCAATCTCCATGGTCATATCTTAGCTGGGTGCTTGTGGCTCAAGCTCTCTGATAACTCTGTAGTCTGTTATCTAGGCCTACGGTCTTATTTAAAGGCGTGGACAGGAAGTGATCTGCTTCCTAGTTTACAAGCTAGAATTTCTCAAGCAATCCTGTGGAGAGGCCCATGTAGTGAGCACCCAAAGCTTTTAGTGACCACATTCTTGCCATTGCAAGAATGCTGTTTTTCACTTTGTTAAACCAGACCTTTTGTTTTATTTCCACAAAGCCACCCCCAACACGGTATTCATGTGCCATTAGACTTTACTTGGAGATGAAGCGCTGTTTTGTCACAGATAGTAAAGAAATGTCAATTGAATATTAGGCTTTAAGTTCTTTAAGCCATTTTATAA
Source organism: Trachops cirrhosus (assembly GCA_028533065.1). Classification (NCBI taxonomy): domain Eukaryota; kingdom Metazoa; phylum Chordata; class Mammalia; order Chiroptera; family Phyllostomidae; genus Trachops; species Trachops cirrhosus. The sequence continues at coordinate 52,931,648 of CM052541.1, read as the reverse complement.
CTGAAATCTGTCTCAAGATAATTCATATTGACTGGCACTCATGAGAACTGGTTGGTGGGTCTGTCTCCATGCTCACTCTCATCTTTCCACCTCATCTGCTCCCTTCTGGGCATCAGACTCGTCTCACTGTGCACAACCAAACGATCTCCAGTGGGCTATTCCCAGTCCCTGCATAACCAAATCCATTAACGAGCTCTGCAGGACCAGAAGATCTTCCATTTAACAGAACTCTACCACCTGGAAAACATTGCTATAAAATAGCAATTGTTTTTCATTATGCTCAAATTTACTTAAGGTTCTTTTAGTTCATGTTAATTCTTTTACCTTTGGGATTTCTGTGGTTCTAGAGTAGAGAAAACTGGTCATGGGTTGATTCACTTTTTACCCATTATAAAGCATTTAAATTAAGCTGCCTGACCCTGACTATTCATAATGGTGGGAGCTTGCAAATATAAGGTTCCTTAAGTTTTTATTTTTGCAAAATATTTCTGTGTTTTATGTCTCCAAACACTTGAAATATAAATAATTGAGTTTATTCCAGAAGCATGATTTAGAAAACATGTAGAATGGACAAAGCTTGAAGAGAATGTCCTAATATTTTGTCATATTCCCTGTTCCTTATTTCATTGTATTTCTATAGGTAATCCCCCCTCTTTGTGCTATTTACTCAAACTTTAGTTCTTTGTGACTAAAGTTGTGATTTTTTATCAAGTCCTCTCTTTTTATACCTTTGTTGTTTCATCAGGTTTAAAGTATGCTATTTTCTCTTTTAATACTGTGACTGCACATTGAAAATTACTGTGAGAGCTTAATTTTCTGCTCAATATTTATACCATTCTACCCTAAATTAAAAAAATGCTTTGAAGACAATATTTCTTTGTTGTGAGGATTTTAAAATGTGGTATTCATAGAAATAAAAAGACAAGTATTTCAAAACAAATTCACACATAGGAGAACTGAAGGGATAAACAAAGCAAATACATTATTTACTAATAGAAAAATTAGTATTAATGAGTGACATGGGAACAAAGTAACTCATGAAAATTAATATTATCTCAACATCATCAAGAAGGACGCTATAAACTTTCAAGTTTTATAGCAATTTTTATAGTAAAAACAAAATAAAAATATTCTAAGGTATTTTAAGTAACATCAGTCATTACACTGCTTTTCTGAGTACTTTGCTGAGGATAAAGATCAATGTAAACTTTTATGTTCAGTCTTTTTGGTCCTTTACACTAATTTTTTAATTTGTAAAGTTAAATAGGTTTTCCAAATCTAACTTTTAAAAACAACAAGAATGACCTGACTTCAACGTACCTTGTTGACATTATACTTAAATCAAATACTAAAATGTTTTTAAATTTAAAAATAGTAACAAAGCCCGGTTGAATGTATTGAATTACTGGAGAGGAAAAAATAAGACAATATATGTTCACACCAACCTTTTGAAATTCAGGATGAAAGTGATGGCATTAGCTCTTTGCCAGACAGTGTTTTCTTCACAAAATGTTAGCAACATTCCATTCTTAAAATAACTTTTTCCTCCAACAATCACTGAAATGTACACTTAGATGATAATCATTTAGATGCTATCAAGGAAATGTTAAGAAATTCTAGGTTTAATAAGAAAAAAAACCTATTATTGCCACTTTTCATTGCATTTCAGCCCAAAACATGGGGTGGAACTTTTGTTTTTTCCATTCAGTGAAGTTGTTTCTCTACCATTGATTTTTCCCCCTACTTGAAATACCTTGCTCAGGGTTCCCAAGCTTATTTTTCTTGGTTACTTTCTGGGAATGGTGGTGAGAAGGTTGGTTATCAATAGAGTAATGTCTCTCAGAACAATACTTATATCTGATTTTTGGTTTTCCTACTCATGGCTGCAGGAAAAGAGAATAAATATGCTGACCAAAAGGAAGAACTGAGGTTCAGAGTCATGAAGTGATCTGTCAAAACTCACCTGCCCGGAAAGTAGTGTATTCAGAATTTTTACTCCTGTATGACTTTACTATATGAGTGCCAATGTCATGAGATGATTACATGCATATGTCTTTTCTTATTTTCCTTCTTCTTTAAAATTTAGTTAAAATATAACTAAAGGAAGTTTTTCATTAGCACAATTTTAATCAGATCCGTGGAGGGCAGAACCCAAAGAAGCTTTGCCTGAGAGCAATGGCCATTTGAGTATAAATTTCTTTATATAAGATCATCAAAGATAATTTATTGTTGTCAGATTATCTTGCCCTTATATGTTTCAGGGTATATTTTTCCAAAATACTTTTATATATATTCATATTTTTCTTAATAACTCTAAGTAGTAGTGAAATTAATAATTATTATCAGTAGCTTATTATGTCCCTTGCATTGTGCTAAGAGCTTGATATCTTATTTTACAATAACCCACTGAGGTAGCTACTATTACTGATCACATTTTATTGATGAAGAAAGAGACTAAGAAAGATTAAGTTGCATATAAATCACAGAAATTCATTTCTAATAACTTAAATGGTAAAAGAAGAGTTATTGGTAGACATCAGAATAGTTCACAGATTTGAAGCAAGAGGACCTTAGTACTGGAATGGAGGATCAGACGATCCTAGAATCCTCTCCATGAATATCTCCTGCTCCTACTTATGCCAGGTGCTGGTGCAGTGGCTACTGGCATCTCCGGAGTCACGTTCTCGTAGTTCTGTAATCTGAGAGAATAAAGAGACTTTTCCCTGCCAACTCCAATATGACCAGCCTTGAAAGGACACATGAGAATATAACTAATAATAGTTCCATTCAGGCACTGTCTTAAAAACTTTATGTCACACAAAATTCCCAAGAACAAGTTATTATTATCCCCATTTTTTACAAAAAAGGAAAACAGAGATGTCAGGAGGATATGTCTGAGGTCCAGTGGTTAGGAGATGTCTGTGCTCAATTTCCCAGCTGAGGTGGCACAACAGAAAATCCCATCCCTCTACCAGCTACTCCAACCACAATGTTGTCTGTTGGCCTGGCTTGGGTATCTTGCCTATCAGTGAACAAACTGCCGTGGTTAGGAAGATATTATCCTACTGGTTCGGCTTAGGTCTAGTTCCCATAACTCTAGTCAGAAGATTTAATTGTTACAAAAAGAAGTAAACACCCCAAGGCTTCCTGAGTTTACACAGGCGGTAAGTAGATGAGCTGACAAGGAATTTAGCTGTACCTATGCTGAAGCCCAGTCTCTCCTTATCTATATTATCTCATAATAATAGTTTGTGTGGCTATCGCATTTCACAGACGAGAAAATCAACCTCATAAAGTCAGATCATCCCCAAATTTGCATGACAAGCAAGAGGGGGAAAGATAACTTGATACTAGGTCTCTCCATTGTTTGACTGAGTGATTTGTCCATCCTACTAATCAGCTCCCTTGCAGGAAGTGATGGAGTGATTTTACTGTACTTATTTCTAAAAACAACTGGTTCAAAGCACCCATTATGTAGAGAGGTAGGAAAAGGAGATACAGTAGTAAAGTAGCTAGGTATTTAGTTTCTATATTAGTTTACTAAAGTTCTTGTAACAAAGTACCTCAAAGTGTCTTAAACAACAGAAATTTATTGTCTCATAGATCCAGAGGCTGAAAGTCTAAGCCCAATGTGTCAGAAAGCTTGGCTTCTTCTGAAGGCTGTGGGTAATAATCTGGTTCATGTTTTCTTCCCCTCTCAGCTTCTGGGGGTTTGCTGGCAATATTTGCCATTCCTTGACTCCTAGATGCATTGCCCTGACCCATGCCATCATGTTCCCATGGTATTCCTCCTGTGTGTGTCCAAATGTCCCCTTTTCATAAGTCTATAAGTCACATAGGAGTAGACCTGAAACTTACTCCAGGAGAACATTAACTTAATTAGCCACCACTTCAATAACACTATTTCCAAATAGGCCATATTTTGAGGTACTGTTAGGATTTCAATATATGAATTTGAAGGGAGAAATCATTCAATCCATAACATCTTCTCTAATGAGAAAAAGACTAAAGGAAACTGGCATAGGTTTTCTACTAAGAAAGACTTTCATTGGCCCTTTTATTTAAGTTAAAGAGGTAGAGAGGTAGATCCTTAATGGGCAGTTTGGAAAAAAGTTAGAAAAATGGAATGGGATGATTGGAAGAAGGGATAGACAAGCAGTCAGACTGAGAGGATTGGGGTGTGGGAAAGAGGATGGGAGATAAAAAAAAGTACATTGCAGTGGCCAGGGCAGCCATTTGAATGTATTTGATTTAAGCAGGTGGTTGGTTCTGATCCAAAATGCCATTGAGATTATAGAAAGTGGATGGTACGGCAAAAGCAACAGGGATAAAAAGTCAACTTTGGCTTCATTATTGAATATTATTCATTAGAGGAAGTGGTGAAAAACATGGAAAAGAGAAAAGTCATGAGAAAAATAAAATATTAGGATGCACAGTCATTCTTGAATTCATCAAAAGAGTTAGATCATTATGAATAATGCCTTTGCAACTACTTTTGTTCAACAAACCACTTCTGAATATTTAAAATACAATTAGTGTTTTAGTTTTTTGATATATATTTCTTGGAAACCAATTGGATATAATCAACTCTGCCTAAAAACATATTTTTTAGAATTTATAAATAATGATGATCCATATAATGTAAGCTGAAGCCTCATTACTAATGGAGTTCTTAAATGAGCTAATATATGTAACATGGTTAGAATAGTGCCTGGTGCATAGCAATGAAGCATGTGTTTGCTAGTAGCATTAGGTGACATTAATCTCTCATAGGGCAAATGAAATAGAACAAGGTGTAAACAGACTGAAGTGGGCTTGCTCAGAGCTGCTGCCACATTAATAAATTTATTTTTCAGATGCTCCAATATATGTGTCTGATTGTCACTGATATGATATGATGCTTAAAAGAAGCCCTTAATAACCATATAAGAAAAATAAAAAGATGAACAGCTTTTATGTTCTCCATTCATTCAACATACAGTTAACAAATTAAATGCCTAGTGTTTTCAGCTTTTCAGAATTCTTTATTAATTAAATACTAAAAGTCACAAGAAAAAATTCAGTACTTAAAACACTAGTTTGAAATAATTTTCAGAAAATGGAAAGATAAAATATTGATTATATTCATTAACATTAATTTTGAATTGGTAATTTTGCATCTTGATTAACCAATTTTGTAATAACTAAGATTAAACCAAAGTATTATTGTTAAGTGATAAATATCATATATATAAAGATATAAATTCTTAGGAAGACACTAAAGTCCATAAGGGTATATTACAAATAAGGATAAGCCATGCTTCCTTTCATTACTATTCATTGCTTTTAGCATTTTAAAAAATATTTTATTTATTTCTTTTTAGAGAGAGTGGAAGGGAGGGAGAAAGAGAGGAAGAGAAACATCAGTGTGTGGTTGCCTCTTACATGCCCCCTACTGGGGACCTGGCCTACAGTCCAGGCATATGCCCTGACTGGGAATTGAACCCACAACCCTCTGCTTTGCAGTCTGACATTCAATCCACTGAACCACACCAGCCACAACACATTTAGTATCTTTGTGTAATGATTTTACTGGAAGTTTTAGAACATATCTCAGGTACCCATTTGTGTAAGTTCAGTATAATTCTCTATCTTTGGTACTCAGTGAATGTTCTCAACATTGTTATTGTTGTCTTATGTTTTTATAGGTGAGATATCCACAATTCATCACTTAATGTATATTTTTTCAAACCAGCTTTAAAAAGATGCTTACCAGGAAATCCAACATTTAAAATCATAACGTCATACTCACGGTAATTATTACTAAATCTATGTTACGTTTCTCTGCCTCCTTACACTTGATGGTGACCTTTCTAAGTGTCCAAAACTAATATTGAGATCCTGCAGTAGTTTTCCAACTGGCTGCACATTAGAATCACTTGAGATGTTTATTTATTTATTTTTTACAGTTCTTAGGATCCATCTCAGACCAAATTAAATCAGAATATATGGAAAACAATCCTATGCATTGGCATGTTTAGAAATTTCTTGGGTGACTCTAGCATGTAACGAGGTTGAAAACTGAAATAAATAATATTTTTTAAAGAAAATTGAGAAATAAGTATAATATGAAAGAATTCATGAGCATTCAAATGTAAGGTGGTTTGTTAGTGTGAGAGATAAATTTTAACAAAAAACCTTACTTTCCAGTTAGGCATGTATGTCAACAAAGCAGTGTTCCTTGGTACAGTGGGAATATAGGAAGTAATAAAATTAATGAATTTACAATAAACTCAAGGAAAAATATATCAGCTGATACAAAAGTTATAAATTCTTAGGCCAACAGGCTTTTCTACTTTCTTACTATTAGATCTCTTTCTCTTTCTGTTTCTCTCCTTTATTTGACTCTAACTTTTGCTATTTCACCAAAAATTACTTAATCTGACACTGTCCATTTTATTAGTACTAACAAGTATCATCACGGACATTATGAACTGATGATGGAGTGTGTTACTTCCCTGTCAGTGGAAGAATTTCAATCGAGAACACATTAAAATAACATTCATTACCAAATCACTTTTGTATGTTCATTGAGAATTTGCCAACCTTTGTGCATTTGAATACATATGTCTTAAAAGTTAGCTATAAAGTACTGTTTTTATTTGTGCATGTAAATTGTTATTTTTAATACAAATTATCAACAAACAAGTTCAGAGTCCAACTCAGTAGACTTTTCTTTCATTATAACTGAAAACATTTTTATAAAAATATTTTTGACTTTAAAAATATGTCTTAAAGATTTTGGTTCAGGGCTTTAAAAAGCACCTAAGTAAAAGTCAGCTAAAATTGCTTTAAAAATTCCTTTTGTTACCTATAAAATAAAGTGTTCGTGACTTTGTATGTAAATAAAATAGTTGTGTTGGAGATAATTTCTGTGTAATATGTGTATTTTAAATCATTATTTAAATGCTAATGACTGAAGGGAATAGCAGGAACTATATAAACTCCTGAAGTGAAATATCAGGTGGAATCCCCTACATCTATAAAAATTGTTTTTCTCTCTCCCTTCCCTAGCATCTCCCACTGAATGAATGTGAACTTCATGACTTTGTGAGAAAACGTCATAGTATTCCAATTTTCTCATGTTGTGTGGACTCAGAAGCAAAATGGATAGAAAAATACCCATTGTAATATTCATATGGAAAAATATATATGCAGCGTGATCTTATTTTCCTTCTTTTCATAAGTAAGCTCTCAATGGTGTCACCAAAACCTGTGCAAGTAATGTATATATTTAAAATGTTAAATGTCCAAGAAGAAAGCTAGTACTTTCACAGTTCAAATTCTGGATATTTTTAGTTAATTTTTTTCTAACACCATGAAAATAACACTTTGCTCTACTGCTGAGGTCCATCTGCTTCTGAGTTCATTAATAGAAATTGTTTCTAATAGGATAAAGTTAACAGGACCATGAAGTGAAAATGCAAACAGCCCCTTAATTGTAACTTGGAAGTGCATCGTGCTCTCTGACTACATAAGAACTCTAATAAATGTTTGTTTTACCAGTCAAGGAGTGAGTAAATTTAACCTCCCTTAGGTTTGGAGCAACTTTACTCAAAGAAATCTGGCCTTCCACAGTCGTTCCTAGGAAAAAGAAATGACCCCAAAATTCTTTTTGTGACACTTTAGGAATGCTTGAAATTTAATATCAGGCAGATCATCAACTTAAAAAATACAAACAGGTTTAAAATGCTATGGTTTCATGAAAGCTAAACTTTTATTGTAATTAATGGATAAGATCAGAGGACAGAGGGAGCCAATAAATTTCCATTTATCTATATAATCTGGTGAATTGGGTAGAAAATCTAGGGTAAAGCATTTATAAAAGAACTAGAGTTTCTCTTAGTACTTTTTGAGGCTTTTTCAAGTTGTGAAAACTTAGTATTGCTGAGACTTCTGATATTTCCTCCATTCCTTTTATTGAAAGTCCCAATGAACTCAGAACATCTAGGGAAGGGATAACGTAGGTTCTTTCCTTGTCAACCCTGGGAATAATATTCTTCTCCCTGAATTTCACTAACCTTGCTGGGACATGTGTCAAACTCCATTGTTCAATCAATTTTGCATTGCTATAGTGAATCTTTATTTTTTCTACACTTCATTTCAGTTTGCCTCCAAAGAAGCAAATACCCTGTATTCAGTTTGCTTCCAAAGAAAATCCTTGGTGAGTGGGTGGAAAAAGGGATATGCTATGAAAAAAGTCTGAGCTTCGGAATAAAATTGTCCCAGGTCTGAACTATTTTTCCCCTATTTGTTTAGTTTTTCTTTTATGCCCATTGCCCAAGGAGACATGTTAGGAAAATATTGCTATAAGAAATGTCCAAGATTTTACTGCCTATGTTTTCTTCTAGTTTTTTTTTTTATGATTTGAGTCAAACATTTAAATCCTTAATCCATTTTGAGTTAGCTAGGAGACTTTAGAAAAACTTATCCTTTGACTGTCTTAATTCTTGTGACAGCAAAATAGAACTAATAATCTCATTGCTTGTCCCAGAGGAGGTATGGGGTAGCAATAAAAAATAAAATCTTAGCTTCTGTCTTTTTTATTTCATCTCTAAGTTCCTTTCTTTCTAGCACCTTCCCTCACTTTTCCTCAAAGTTTAACTTAAATCTATACCCATTAGTTATAACCCAGCATCCTTTCTAACACTTTGGTTCCTAGAATTTATTTTTTCCTCTTAGATGGTATGCTCTAAGATTGAACTCTTGAAATACTCTTCTCATGAGAGAGGATTTATGCTTTACTATAGGAAATTTCACAAATGTGCACAAATAAATTTGCTAGTTTCAACTCTAGAGAGGAAGCTTCAGGAAGCGTTATAAGAGGCATTGTGTAACACTGTTTGAGTCCAGTCTAATAGATTTAGGAGGGTGGCCTAGCTATATAAGTACTATCCTCTGTTTCCACATTAGCAACAGTACTTAACATATTGTTGTTATAACTAAAAAAAAATAAGACTCTCTGATGGATTGGCTTTTACTGCTTTTACATGGTGCAACTTAAAATGAAGTAAATTAATTTGGGTCAGGAACAGGATTGGATTGACAAGTTAGAAATTTTCTCTGTCATAAATGTATATAGTTCAGTCAAAAATTTTTCTTATCCATAGACTGTGTCTAAGTGGCCTTCTGATTGCTTACTTACTCTATTCTTATGACACTTGAATTGTCAGCATGGCCATAAGTTAATTATCTTTTTTAATGTTAGCAATAAACAACAGGAAAATAAAATTTAAAAACTAAAATTGCATTTTAAACAGTGACCAAACTGCATGAAATATATTAGAATAAATCTAACAAAAGATATGCAAAATGACATAAGGAAAACTCTAAATCACTACAGAGAAGATTAAATAAGATCAAGTAAATGGAAAAATATTTTATGTTTATGTACTGGAAGACTGAATATTGTTAAGATGGCAATTGATTCACAAATCCCAATAAAAAATATAAAAACTGACAAAGGATTTTAAAAGGTATACAAAAATGCAAATGCTCTAAAACAGCCAATAATGTTTAAAAGAAGAACAAAATTGGAGGACTAACACTGCTTGATTTCAAGACATGATTTAGTATAGTAAGTAACCAAGGTAGTTTTATATTTGCGAAAATTTCAGCATATAGATCAATGGAATGTAGTGAGAACTGTAAAATTAAACCCACAAATAAATGGACAATTGATTGTCAAAGCATTCAATGAATATCCAATCAAATGAATATCCAAGCAATTCCATGAAGGAATAAAAGTGTTTTTTATTAATTATTCTGGAAGAACTGGATATTCATGAGGAATAAGAACCAACCCTTATCTCACACCATACACAAAAATACTTTGCGATGGATTATAGTCCTAACTATAAAACCTAAAACCATAAAATCTTCTTGAAAAAACATAAGAGGAGGACTTTATGACCCTGGATTAGGCAAGGATTTCTTGTTTAGGACACAAAAATAGAAAATCAATAAATTATATTTTATTAATGTTGAAAAGTTTATTTTCCACAAAGAAAATAGAGAAGCAAGCCAAAGCTAGGAGAAATATTTACAACAAAGAAGATCAGAGAAAGGATTTGTATCCAGAATATACAAAATACTCTTGCAATTCAGTAATAAGACAAACAGCCCAATAAAAACCAATGTGCAAGAATTTTGATCATAAATTTCACCAAAGAAGATATATGAGTGAAAATAAATATAGAGAAGATGCTTAACAGTATAATGCACCAAGTAGTGCACATTAAAGCTGCAACCAATTTAGGCTTTCAAGAATGTTAATGAGTAAAAACAGACCATGCCAAATGTGGTAAGGATGTAGAGGAACTAAAATTGTCCTACACTGCTGGTGGAAATGTAAGATGGTAAAACCACAGTGGAAAACAGTTTGGCACTTTTATTAAAGTATTAGATATACACCTGCCATATAATCCAGTTATTTCACCTCTAGGATTTATGCAAAGGATTAAAAACATATGCCCATGCAAAAATTTAGACACAAATGTTCATAGTATGTTTATATGTAATCACCTAAACTGGAAACGACCAATAGCAATAGGTGAATGGATAAACAAATGTTGGTATAAAAGCACAGTGGAATACTATTTATCAATTAAAAGGAGCAAATTGCTGATGCCTGCAACTCTAAACTAGAGTGATAGAAAGCAGATTAGTAGTTGCTGAGGACAAAGGTGTAGGAAGGGGATGGATCTTAAAGAAAGCACAGGGACACTTTGATGTTAGAGAAACAGTCAGCAGCCTGATTGCATGAGTCTAATTATCTAGTTGAACACATTTATTATGCGCTGTTATATATATATATATATATATATATATATAATGTATATATGTGTGTGTGTATATATATAATAACAGTTCCATAAAGTGGCTAAAATTAAAACAAGGAATTCTAAAAGGTTTAACCTGTATTTATATATTTTAAATCTTTATTATGACTTACTTGAAACTCATAATGGACCTGGTCTACAATGGGGCTTCTGAGACAAAGTATGAGGTGGGACTTTATGTTTATTTCTTTCTTTTTTTTTTTGTATCTGCCACTTCATTTATTTATTTTTTATCTGTAGAAGCAGTTGAAACAAATCTTTAAGGGTATTTTCAGTTTTCCTCCTCAACACCTATACTTTAAATCTGGTATTTGTGTGTCTGTGTGGCTATGGGTAGTGGTGGCATTAGTGGAGGGGGAGAGTTTTGAGTATCCTGAAATGCATAAACTGAGATTCTAGTTATAAAATATTTTCTATGTAATCCAAGAAAGTTCAAGAAACCTGGCATAAATGCCTTCACCTGATAGGGCGGGAGAATGTGTGGGAGAGGGGAATAGTCCCTGAGGGTGTTCCTTAGGAGATGATAGTCTTAGGAGAAAAGGTTTTGTTTTTTTTAAACTCCTAAATCTTATCTTTTTCAGAAAGCTAAATATTTTCCATAAAGAGTCCTTTTGCAAATATTAAAATATATAGACACAAAGCGTGTTTTATGGGCAGAGAATAAGCTTGGAGAGGCAGTCTTATCAAATCTTAAAATGATAGACTGTGGCCTTGCCATTACCCTACAGAGGAGTTTGTAACATGGGCCAGTCTCCCCAACCCCTGGCTTGAGAACAGTTTCTTCCTGGGTGCAGCTTTTTTTGAAGTAGTGCTTCATCAACATCATCCTTCAGGTTTCTTTCCATAGACCGTCTAGTCCTGAGTGGTCATTTGATTTACTTCTCCCCACAAGCTCTTACTCTAGACTGTGTGGTCTGATGATCCATACTGAGTGTCTTGGAACGTCTTTCCTCATCTTATGTTAATTCTACTGACCAGCTCACATCCACTTTGTCTCCCAGCTTCCTTGCTACCCGCTTTCCTGACCCCCCTCCCCTTGTAGTACACATATTCTGCAGCAGCCATTGCCCGTGCCAGTCTCCTCATATTGATTTTATATCACTTTGAAAAATCAATTATTTTAGTTTCCCTGGCTAGACTGCAATCTCCCTAAAACAGGAAGAACATCATATAATTACGTGGGTTCTTCTCAGTAGTTGGCTTAATATCTAACATATAGTATGTACTCAAATATTTATTGATTAATGTATTATAGGCCATAATAGAGGCATAGTAAAAAGGCCACATGTGAGTGAATTTCCTGAAACAATAATAACAATTATGTATATTTGCAGAGCATAGCAGTTGACACATGGACTTTGGAGTCACACAGGCAAGAGTTTGGTTCAAACTTCAGCTCTGCCTCTTACTAGGGCAAGTCACTTAAACTCTGAGTCTCAACTTTTTCATCTATAAAACAGGAATAATAATATTGTCCTGACAAAATTAATTTCAGTGTCAAATGAAAAATGTTCTTTAAGGTCTTTAACATTGAACCTGTATAAATTCTCAGTGATGGTGGGGGTTTGCATAATGTTCACAATTTTAGCATGGTTTTATATTCTTATTTAATAAAACTGATAGATCTCAATTATATATAGGAACTCAATAATTTCCAACTTATTAATTCATAAATTAAGATTGGCAGACATAGTAATTTGTTTACTGTTACATAATTTGCTTTTTTCAATACATGGTTTATTGCATCTTTAAAATATCACATATAAGTTTGAGAAATGATTTGGCATTTCGCTGTTTCTATATTTGGACAACTTTGATCTTATTCATCAGCTTGCTGAACTGTTTCTTTTTCATAGATGCCATCCAAAATGTTTCTGATATCCTAGTTTTTAACTGTTGTGGCTTGCTGAATTAAAGCAGCTGAATTTGATACAAGTTCAGTGTTGTTTTCTTCAAAAATCAACTCATCTTTCTAGGCTTGAGATACTGAACAAGAAACTCCTGACCTCATCCAAACCCTGCAGGTATATTTTTCACCCGAGGTATTTCTGATTTCAGCAAGAGAACTGTTCTTCTGAATCACGACATTGATGGGAAAAGAAGTGTACGCAGACAACACCTTGTGTCAGAAGCCCAGTGCAACACCCTCGATCATGTTCTGTACATAGAGTGAATGGTGGCCAGCTTCTTTCTATTTCCCCACTGTTTGTTTACCCAGAGCATCTTCTTTTTTCTTACTGAGGAGACTGAGTTCTACACCGCTGTGACTGAAGTACCTCCGCAGGACATCTCTAGAGCCCTTGACAATATCTGTGTGTCCCTTCAGACTGATGTGTCTGGGACGTTGGCAGTCCACAGCCTGAGTGCTGAGGGTGGCCTCCATCCTCGCAGTAGATGCGACAAAGAGCTCGTTCTGAATAACCTGTTAATCAAGGTGTGTTGTTGTAGGAAGCAAGAAGTGATAATAATTCCAAATTTGTGATTATCATTTAATTTAAATTAATGAAGGTGAAACAATAAATCCTTGCAATGGTGCTAACTGTGACCTCAAACAGGTACATTCTAATTCATTGAACTGATTTCAGTCATAAAGGAGGAAAGCCAAACTCAAAAGAAAAAGAAATCGGCCAGTCAGAAATAAGTGAAAGACCAGAGAATAGTGTGGTTAACTCCCTAGCAATTTCATTTATTCCATCCTAGATCTCTAACAGCATGTAATCATAATTGTATGTGACTGATTCAGAACGAACATGTGACACGATGTAAAGAGAAGTTGGTTCGAGTGGCTTCTGGAAAATTTTGTTTTGCTTCTAGAGACCCTTAAGAAAAAAAAATGTCTTTTCTTCCGGTTGTCTTCATGCCCAAATGTGTTTCCTGGAAGTGCTGCAGTCACCTTACCACTCATGAGAGGAAGGCACTACCTCCAAAAGTGAAAAAGCAAAGACACGATAATGTCTTTGAACATATGACTCAACTTTCTTGGAATCCACTGGTTTCTAGTGTGAACACAATCATTTCTATACTGTTTAAATAAATTTTAATAGAAGTTTCTATTGTTTGCAGTTGAAAGAATCTTAACTATTACACTGGATCTCAGAAAATTTTCAGAGGTAAGAGTATGTGAGGAGTATGTTGTTTCCACATTGAAAATTGAAAAAAAATCACAAAGATTGTACCTAATAACAGCTTTTAATCCAATGCTCCATTTTTCCTTGTAGCATCTCCAAATGTGACAGGCATTTCAAACTTGCTTGTCAATGTGCTTAAAATGTACATGACATTTTCAAGGAGAGGAAATCAAGTAATTGCCTGAGCCAATAAGCTTTTTGGAGTCATCTTGAACTGCTGGCCCCCCTTCACAAGCTGAAAATAAAATGCCTGGGTGGAGGCAAGGAGGGGGGGACCTTAAAATGTTTTGAGAAAATGTCAAATGTAATCTGTCTCTTTTGATTTAATAAACCATGGAAATTCCTAGGTGGGTGCTTGATTATACAAAAATAAGACCAGAAACTTGATCACAGCCAAATTCCCGGAGGAATATGGGTCCTGTCAGTTGAGAGTTTCCACAGTGGGATTTTCTAACTAATGGTTTGATTTTGCCTAAATGACAAAATCTCTTCATCTTAGTCCTCTCTGGTAACCAAACTAAAGTACTAATTCTGGTCCTAGATACCTCATAGTAACAGTGCTCCAGCAATAATGACAATATATTTTCTCAGCAATCCAAAATGCCTTGCACACAGTAAGCCTTCAAAAAACAATCAATTATTTATACAACATTTCAAACATCTTTCCCATCTCAGTCCCAAACACTCCTATTTCTTTTTTTTTAAAATATTTTATTTATTTATCTTCAGAGGGGAGGGGAAGGGAAGGAGAGAGGGAGAGAAATATCAATGTATGGTTGCTTCCTGTGCATTCCCTGTTGGGAACTGGCCTGCAACCCAGGCATGTGCCCTGACTGGGAATCGAACCGTGATCTCTTGGTTCACAGGCCCGCGCTTAATCCACTAAGCTACACCAGCCAGGGCCCAAACACTCCTATTTCTACACGTTCTGCTATTCATGAGCTCTTTAGTATTTCTGGGGTTCTCTGATGGAGATTAAAATGCTTTTGAGATTCTTCAATCAATATAACAAATTCATTCAACAAATATTTATTTTCATGTGCCAGGCAAGGATTAGGCACTTGGGATATAACAGTAAACAAAACAAAATTCCCTCTCTTCAAGGCGTTTATAGAGTATAAGAAACAGTCAATAAATAAGAAATAATAATTAAATCAATCATTTAACATGTTAGGGATGGTAAGTGCCATGGAAAAACATACTAAATAGGGTAAAAAGATTGAGAGTATAGGAGGATGAAAGGCAGGCAGTAGTTTTAATAAAGATAGTGATAGGCCTTAGTAAGCATGTGAACTGTGATAAAGAGTTGATGAAAGTGAGAGAGTTATCCAAAGGAATATTTGGGGCAAGGGTGTGGCTGACACAGGAAACCACTCCTGCCAAGTTTCTGAGGTGAGAACCTACCTGTGTGTTTGATGAATAGCCAGGAGGCCACGTGTGGCTTTTGGGGAATGAGTGGAGGGAAGAATACTGTGGGAAGTGCTGAGGAAGGCAGAGGGAAGACAGGGTTGGGTGGCATAGTTACGCTCTAGTTATATAAGGCCTTGTGTGCCATTGTGTAGACATTGGCTTTTCCTCTAGAGGAAATAGAATTAGAATGCCAATACAGTGTATTCAGTACAGAGACAATGTGGACTGGTTTATATGATAGGAAGGTCACTGGTGCCATACTGAAAATAAGGTGACTGAAGGGTAGAAGCAGAATAATCAGAAGTTATTTCATTAGTCCAGACAATTAATAATGGTAGGTATATTTTTTCCTGGACTTGCCATAACAAATTACCACAAACTGTGTATCTTAAACAATGAAAAGTTAATCTCTCACTTCCTGGAGGCCACAAGTGTGAAATTAAGGTGTCAGTGGGGCCATGGTCCCCTGAAGGCTATTGAAAAGAATTTGTTCTTCTAGCTTCTGGTGTTTGCCAGAAATTGTTGGCATTCTTTGGCTTGTGGAAGTATGTGCCAGTCTCCAATTCTGTCTTTACTTCACTATTTTCTCTGTGTGTGTGTGCATCTCCAAATCTTTCTCTCCTTAAAATGGTAACAGTCATTGCATTTAGGGTCTACTTTAATTTGGCATGATCTCATCTTAACTTGATTATATCTACAAAGAACCTACTTCCAAGTAAGTTCGCATTCATAGGTACCAGAGGTTAGGATTTCAAAATGTCACATAGAGACAATTTAACCCATAGAAGTAGGTAGTACTAGTTAAGATGATGGGAATGACGAGATTCTGGGTGCATTTGGAAGGTAGACCCAGCAGGATGAGAAGATGTCAGATGTGAAAGAAAATGGCTCCAAGGTTGACCGACACTTTAATTTTTCATCTCCCCTTGACTTCTAATTCAGTTACCACTCACACATCTGTTTTTCAGCTTTCTGAATTCTGTTGTTGTTGGATTCTTTTCAGTATTTTCTCTCATAGGTTTACAACTTTAAGTAAAAATCACTAGTGAGGCATTTGGGGTTTGGAAAATAGTTGTAGTGAGCACATATGTGTATAATCTGCAATGCATATCCAAAATTTGTCTCCAGGGATAAATCTAAGTTTGTGGAGGTGGAAGCTTAAACATTTCCTGGGCTTGCTTAAAAAAAAAATTGTAAATACAAAATTAGGTACAATAGCAGTGTTTTCCTTAAACCTAGACAAGAGGGGCCCCTGTGCTGGATACACACATACACACACATGGATTTATTAAAGAACCCAGATCCTCTATCACTTAGGATCTGACATCCAGCACTAACACAGAACAAACTATAAACCCAAACTTGTGCACTCATGACTAACATCTTTCAAGTCACAGGGAAGTCTTTTCCACCTCTCATGTTCTATGTCTTCAAAAAAAAAAAAGGTTACTGTGTCTAAACACTGTGAAGATTTTTTTGGTTTTGCTGATGTCCACACCTGGGCTAGGCATCACTTTGGAGTTTGAAGAGGATTTGAGACACAGAAGTACTTGGGTAACAGAAAAGACAGATTATCTTATCAATTCCTTTCTCTGAATAAGCACAACTGCAAGAGAGTCTGGCTTTTTAAAGTATCATTTCAAGTAGTGGCAAGGACCCATTCATTCATTCACCTATGGTTCTATTCAGGTTCTAAAATTCAGCATGATGTTCACAATATTTGCACTAAATAGCAGTTGGGAAATATTTTTTTTTAATAATGAATGACTCATACTCAAATTTGTGTAGATAGAGATATGAATACTTAAAATAAATATAGAATCTTCACTCACTGTATGGTTCTATATATTGTCTTACAAGATGAATAAATTACAATTAAGTAGCAGCTGTTTATATGATAAAATTAAAATGTTTTGTAGTATTTTTGTAATAATAATAATATATTGTATCATATATGATTCCTTGTGAGGTTTGAACATGATATTCAAAATTCTAAGTCTATTTCTGAAGCTAAGTATTTTTTTAAGACATTTACTGAAAATTTTAGTAAGTACTGCCCCAGGAGAGCAAATTTTCTCCAAACTGAATTTAATAAAATATTATAAAATAGAAAAGCTAATTATCATCACTATTAATAAAATTAAAAGTATGTAAAAGTCTTGATTATTACAATATATATAGGGCTTTTGGTAAAAGTAAAAAAATGACTAAATATTTGTATTCCATGAATTATGTGCATCCCTATATAATTATGCCCAAAATCATTACTCCATTACTGGATTAGCCAGCTGCATATAGGAATTTCAGTCCTCTTTCACATTTGACCAAGTTCCAGCACCTAAAAACACTATTTTTAACATACTTATCCCCTAATTTATCATTATGGAGGTATAATGGCTAAGACTGAAGAATACTTTATCTACAGTTAGTGTATTTACAACTTTGGTATTTAGACATATGGTGTGGTTGTTTTTCCGTTGTACTGTTCGTTAGTTCCAAAAACAGGGTTGATGGACCTGTTCAAATGTGAACATTTCCTTATAATGAGGAAAAAAAGCATCAGGCCAATTTACAAATTCCAAAATATGGTCAAATATACAATATCCACAATGCCAGAAAAATCAATTCACAATTTGATTTATTTTACTACTTAATTTCCTGACTGACATATTTTTTCCTTTAGATTTGGTTGAATACTCTCTGGTTGCCTCTTTATATGACAAAATGCCTATTTGTTAATAGACTAGTAACATAATTCCGTGTTTTTATTGCCTGATATTCATATTTATATTTCCATAATATTTATAGTTTAGAATTTTTCAGCTTCACAAATCATTATTAGAAATGTCCTAGAAACATTAAGATTGTTTTAAAGTTTGGGAAAACTTTATCAGATTTCTCTCCTAAGAGGATTTTTACAAATACTCTTCCTGCTGTCCCTGCTACAGTTTGTGCCCTATAAACTTGGGAATTCTGATAGATTCTATTTGGTGTGACTTCCATCAAAAAGAAATTGGAAGAGCTATGTTAAGTGGTGTGTTTAGAGCCCAATATGCTGCATTATTAAGTACAAGGTATTCCTGATGGGAGATAACTTTTATATTCACTGGGTGGTGATGAGATTCTGATTCTTTGCTGACAAACTGAAGTCTTAACAAGAATTTTCCACAGGGACGCTTTCCTCTCATGATGCAACCTCTGCTGCTGCATTTGCTGGCAGCATGCTGGCTGTGCCAGCACAGTGGGCCATAGCAGCACCCCGGGAGGCGTTCTTCCATGGAACAGCAATGACTTCACTGCACACGGGCATGCCTGAGCATTACATAAACATACTCCAGTAAGCCCAAAGTAAGTTTATCTCCGAGTCCACCTCTCTTAGCCCAGATCCCTCAAATGCCCGCGGTCTTTCCAATGCCACCGGACAACTAGGAAGTGTGGAGCGGAAAGAAACATGACTCTTTAAACAGTGGAATCTAAATGCCTTTATTTTGAATTTTACAGAAACATGTGACCATATAAATACCCTGCTAGGCCCCTCTCTCAGGGTCTTGGAAGGCACCTGCACGAACGAAGGGCCCTGTAGCTTAAGCTTCATTAGCTTCACAGCGCGCTCTCTGCTTCCTGTGTGAAGTCACTTTGCTGTCGCCATTGATTGCTCAGAAAGCTTGGCTGACCAACACCTGGGGGGAGGTCTTCAACTTTTGATAATTTCAGACGCTTTAGATAGAATAGTGAATACAGTGGAGCCGTATAGATTTCAGCTTTGTTTGCAAAATTCCGTCCCAGGGCTTTTATAGTACAAATAAAATCAGTTAGTAGCTAACCAATTTTTGTTTTTCAGAAGCTAAAAAAAGCAAGTTTAGAATTGAGCTAGGCCATGCGGCAGCACAGGGAGAAGAAGAATGAACTGAAATGAAAGCACAATCTGGAAGAATAACTTCAAAACAATGCAGCAGGATGAGAGTCCTGCTGCTCCCATTTATGAGTCTCTCAAAGCCCGGTGTTCACATCAAGGGCTGTTAGCAGGCAGCACACTCCTAGGCAACCAACCGGCAGGGGGCGCAGGCTGGGATTCTCACAGGGTTGCGTGAAGAAAATCAATTTCAATCCTCCAAGGATGATATAGGCCAAGGAAGGTCACTAAACACTATCAGTTCTTTGAGACCCTTGAGACTTGAGAGGAGATTTCCAAAAATTACCACACCTCCAATTTTGGCCCTCTGGTTGAAAGCGCATACTGTATTTTATATTTCTGCCCATTTTTACCTGTCGAGGGTGGGAGTAAGGAGAGGCATATGTAACTGTGAACTATCTGAACATTCTGGTTCAAATACCACTGATTACAAAATAAATTCCGGGAGTTGTAATCACACCAATAAAAAGACTGACTACTGTACTCATCCACCTAAGGAAAAGTGATTTGCATTTTTTAATCCAGTTATTTTACCAGTGGTCACAGCCATTGATTATATTTTGAGTAATGCCTGGGAAAATTAAATGTTTCAGTAAGATTTAGAAGGATCAGTGATGAGGTAGTAAAGTAGAAAGCATAAAACTTACACAAGTGTCTCAGCGTGCCCCTTCCCCTCTTCCTTTGCTTATTTTGTAGCCTAGCATAATTCATTTAACTCCTGGGAGTCTCAATCTTCTCATCTATAAAAGGGGATAATGATGTCCAGCCCACTGATATTAAAGAATTGTTATGAAGATCCAATAAGAAACTGTGTATATAAATGCTTTTTAGACAGAAATGTTACAAACATAGGATATTATTATATTATTTTTGAAAATATGAAACTAATGCCTTAATAAAACAAACTTTTTTATTGAGGTGGGTAATATGAAAAAAGCAGAGAAGTGAAGGACACATTGAGGAGAAATTAGGCTTAGACTAGATGGTGGAAAGTCTGAGGGCTGCTCCAGGGGGAAAAATATATAAACCCAGGGAGTTTATTTATTTTTATTACTTTTTTTTCAATTACAGTTTATATTCAATATGATTTAGTATTGGTTTCAGGTGTACAAAATAGTGGTTAGACAATCATACATTTCACAAAGTGTTCCCCCCAATATTTCTAGAACCCTCTTGACACCATACATAGTTATTACAACATTATTCACTGTATTTCCTATGCCGTATTGTATATAGCCATGACTATTTTGTAACTACCAGTCTGTACTTCTCAACCCTTCACCTTTTCCATTCAGCCTCCCACCCCATTTTCCCTCTGGAAACTATCAGCATACTGGGGTATTACATGCTGCACAATGCAATGGACACAGTATGACATTGTTTAGAGATACCCTTAAATTAGGCATAATCAGAGCACATATTGACTTTTTGAAGTTGCTAGACTTTCAGGGTTGCATCACAAAACCTAGCAAGTCATTATCCTCCCAAAATACTTATGTGCTCATTTGTCCGCAGTGCTAGTGAGTGACATCCAATGGGCTGGGAAACCTATTTCTGTTCTCTTTGCAGGCCCGGCTCTTTATAAGCTACAGGAGCTGGAAGGGAGTTGCTATGGAATGTGTAGATACAATGAAGTTAGAGCTCAAACTCTGCCTCCTTGTATCTACCCTAAACTCAGAACCTTGGCCATTCAGTTAAAGAAAACAAAGTTTGACTGTAGTAGAAAGCTTTCACAAGGGTTTCAGTAAAACAAAATTTCATCCCCAAACTTTGAGAATATTCTGCTTTTCATTGTTGGGAACTTCCCTGCCTGGTTACAGAAGCTGTAACTCCCGCCAAGGCTAAGGCTGAGGGAGAGACCTTGGACCGTAAGCCACCCAGGAGACAAAAACTTATCTCCCTGCCAGGAGCACTGCTTCTGCTCCTCTTTCCATAACTGGCCCCCAATGCTTGGTCGGTTAGCCAATGACTAAGGGGGGAACGACCTAAGACAGGCACAATCACATGGGAGGTCCCCAAGGAAGGACTTTGGGGGGTGCAACAAAAGGAGGTGATGGACTCTCTTCCCTCGGCTTTGACAAAGCCTGAGTCCTCATTCTGTCTGGGAGAAGTCTCCTAATTCCTTGGCTGCCTCACTCCCCTTGCTCCACCTAAGCCTGAAACAATGACAGAGGGTGGTGCAACCCTGTGCTGGAAAGGGCGGGTTCCCGGGGCAATCAGGCCTAGGAAAAAATATGTAAAATCCTGTGAAACCTGCTTTGTTTAGAATGCTCTCAATTAAATGATAAGGGTCTGAGAAAGAAGTAAGTTTGTTCCTCAAAGTTTTAAGGCTCTTTAGCTATCTGACCCTGACTCCAAATAGGCCCTCAGAGTTCTTTATTATCTATTGTTTGATCCTTACTGCCTGACAATGATTAATGAGCTTTATCTGTAATCCTGTGCATATGAACCCAATAAAAGCCCATTGAGGAACAGGTTCCTGGCCCTTCTCCTTTGAGAGATTGGCCACCTTTCCTCCCCAAGCAGATCATATCTTGGTAGACTTATTCTCATCTGTGGCAGTGGGGGGGCCCTGTGGGAGGATCCCCCCACACACTTCATAAAATGGACAATATACTCACCTATTGAAGAGTTAGGTGTTGATCATATTGATTTTGGGACTTGTGTTATGAGAGACTTTAACTCAGACTAAAAGCAAACAAGACAGAAATCCCTAAACAGGGGAGTATTTTGTTCCTGACTTCTGGTCCCACACATGCCTTGCTTTACTAAGACCAGACTGATTGGTGACATCAGCACATTAATAAGAAGGCACCTCTTTCCTACTTTATCTGTTCGTATTTGGGAATCTCAGTTTCACAAATGAAATGGCACATAAGAGCTCCACTCCCCTTGGATATGGGGTCCTCCATGAACTGACATGGACTTGGTAGGTATCTGCAGTAATGGGTAGTGACCAGTGAGGCCAGGAAAGAGCAGCATCCCAAGAGTAGTTGGGCTACAAGGATTTCTGGCCGAGATGGTGATCATTCAAGAGGTGACAAATAACATCAGAAACCTGAGAGAATTACACGTGTCAAGCAGAGAGGAGAGAGCTGAGCGATTCAAAATAGAAAAGAAATTGTGAATAAGAGCCTGTAGTGACATAAGAGAAATGCCTGATAGAGTTTGAAAGCTAATGTGAACAAACTGATGGACAGGAACTCAAACAGGAAACAGAATCGAAGACTGTGTGTGGAGTTGCAGAGTGAGGAGCAACCTGTGGCACAGATGTGACTAGCAGGCAGTTCCAAACTCAATTCAAAACTCAATTCAAAGTTTTGAAACTTTTTCAGCACTCAGTGCTCAGTTCTATGTTTTTGGAGAGAAGTTCTTATTTCCTAAGGGTTACTATTTTATACTTGTTTGCAGCATTAATAAAAAAAATTGTAATAAAGCCAGTGAATAGTAATCATAAAATACTCATTGTCACTATTATATACTGAATACTTTTTATGTGTCAAGCAATATTCTAAATATTTTAAACATATTAATTCACATTACAGAATAAAGGCAATTGTGTGTACAGACTTGTTCTTTGTTGTAATCATTACTTAGGCTAAGATTTAAAACCTCAGCAATGGGTATTGTTGGTTGCCTATTCAGCATTCATTCTCCCCTCCTCTTTCTTAAAACAGTACTATTTTCCCTTATTTTATTGTCTTTTACTTTTAGTTTTCCATCTCTCTCTTTAAAGCCTGTGGATCAATTTAGCGCAGCTCCATAAGTGAGCTCTGATTCATTTTGTGCAGGATAATTCTATTCCCTTGCTCAGGTTCCTTACAGGTTCGGGGTTTGACATGACATGCATTTCCAGCCAATGAGAGTGAAAAGTTTCCTGAGAACTTCTTTAAAAGTTCCACCTATAATCTGGGTTGGATTAAAATTAAGTTTCACCTAATTCTTCCATAACTGTTTTGAAACGGAACCACTTTGCCGATAATATAGTCTTTTTTTAAAAAAAGATTTTGTTTATTTACTTGGTAGAGGGGAAGGGAGAAGGAGAAAGAGAGAATCACAATGTGCAAAAGATTCATAAATTGGTTGCCTCTCACATGCCCCCAACTGGAGAACCTGGCCCCAAACCCAGGTATATGCCCTTACTGGGAATCAAACCTACAACCTTTTGGTTCACAGGCCAGCACTCAATCCACTGAGCCACACCAGGCAGGGTTGACAATGAGGAGCTGGAATCTGATCCCACAGCTGTCCTACTGCCACCAAGCCCAGCTTTTTCCACTATAACCTGGGCTTTTATTTATGTCACCACAAGTGATAGACTAATGATTCACCTCCTCCAAAGATGTTTACATCCTAGTCCCCAGAACCTGTGAATATGTTACCCAATATGGCATAAGGTACATATTATCTTATTTGCATTTGTAACTAGCTTAAACATTTTGAGATGGGAAGATTTTCCTGGATTATCCAAGTGGGCTCAATAAGGGTCCTTATAAGAGGAAGGCAGCAGAGTCAGAGTGAGAGAAAGAGATGCAATGACAGAACATACCAAAGTGGTGCAGCTGTGAGCCAAGGCATGCTGTCACCCTCTGGAAGTTGTAGAAATTTCCACCAGGACCTGACCCTTCCCTAAAGCCTGTGGAAGTGTCTGAGCTCTGTGGACACCTTGATTTTAGTCATGTTTATAACCCATCTCAGATTTCCAGTCTCTGGAATGACAAGATCGTGAATTTGTGTTGTTTTAAGTCATTAAGTTTGTGATAATTTGTTACAACAGCAATAGGAAACTAATGCATCACGTAAGCATAATCTGATATTCAAAAGTATCAGATATATGATCAAATTTTCAAAGAAACATGAAGTTACTGCAAATTTTTGAAATTTGACTAATTTACAATCCTGCTTGTTTGGCCACAGTACCAACATAACAAATTTTCATCAAAGGGAAACAAAAATTATTTTTGTTCCTAGGTAATTTGACTCCATTTATGATAGTGACACAACCTGTGTATCATCTGGATATTTTTGTAAAATGTTTATGACCATGAGCTTATATTCATTTGGCTTCACTTTTATGTTATGTCTGAATGATAGCCCATTGCCGATCTCAGAATAAATGTACCACCGTCACGAAAAGTGTTCATGTTAAAAAAACCATATTGACTTAATTCTCAGGCTGATTCAGTCTGCCCTGTTTTAAAGTATATATTGAAGTAAGAGAGTTTCCTGAGGAATTTGACCATTTCACAAAATAATAACATAAGTTATCTTCCTCAAATGGTACTTTTTTCCCTGTGGAAATGTTATTGCTCTTTAAAAAGACAGCCATCCTGTTATTTTGGCTAAACTTGTACAGTGGATTTTGGAACTGTTTTCATGAAGATGGTTACTAAGAGTAGTATCCAGTGAACTTAAATTAATTTGGATACTGAAAAGACCATAAGTTTATTATGCATACATGCCAAAGCACCTGTCTTTCCATGAAAGCAAGAATAATCAGAAGGTCTGCATATAGCATGGATATTGCTTTTTGCAGGACCACACAAATAAAGCAAAATGTCCCTTTTGATGGACACCCTTCCTTAAAGCACTCCATGCCATCCTTAGCCACAAGTAACAGCCCAGAAGTGGCACTTAATTCCTATTCAAGAATCACCATGTAATACTGTTTCTTATGTAAGGTTCACCATTAATCCTCTGTTAAGCTTACAGAATTCATTGATGAGAACTACATAGAAGTTGCTATTGCGTCTTATACAGGAAAATAATGACCAATAGGAATTACCAGATTTCTTACCTTCCATCTGTCATGTCATCATCCGTTAGAGAACTCAGCCTTGAGGAAATAGTACTGGGAAGATCTCTGGAACCTCTCTGTCATGATAGTAGTTATGAATATGGAACAGTTTGGAGCACTAATTCTTCATTTACCCACCTATACACGTTTAGCAAGTATAATTTATTTTCTCTACATTTCAATTCCCTATTTTTTATGTGAGGCCCATAGCAGTACCTATCTCACAGGATTAGTATCAGTATGAGATAACCCATTTATAAAATCTGATACATATTGAATATTTGATAAATAATAATGGTGATTGTTTTCTTGCCCCAGATATTGTTGGAAATTCATGTCCAACACAAGTGAACTCTGGCTGTGGCGTGGTCTGTGTTTACTAGTTTATTATTTATACAGCAAGACTTAGTCCTTGTTAGATGCTGCGGAACTGGATTAAGGTGAGTGTCTATTAATCTAATTGAGATCATGAGGCCCTTTCCATCACCTAATGCTGTCTTCCTCTTTTGAACTCATTTGAACCACAAGGTGAAAGATGCAGTAATTCTTTTGGGGGCACCAAAATGATGAAGTGGGGATACCTGTTAATTTGATATCTACTTGAAAAACACATAGTTCATAAGAGCTCTAACAGTGAGGTACCCACCCTGCCGTGCTTAAGAGTTTATATTAGCAATTGCAGGGAGGAATGTGATACCAACTGGGGAAGTGCTGCCAAAGAGTCTTAGAGCACTAATGTTCGTTTGTCTACCCGAGGATCCCATACAGAAATGAGTCTCTGTAATTGTAAGAAGCTGGGTATATTAGTTAGGGAATTGTTCCTTGTAACTAAGTTCTGTCCTGGAGACAATTAGGTTTCTGCCTTTTTATAATTGTCCAAACACTAGAGGTGTATAAAGAAATGTTGTGATACAATTTATGCTCTTAATGAAGCTAAAAGGAAAAAGAAACAATTTGAACATAAGCATACATATAGGGAGCACTTAGTTGATAAAATGTACAATAGATTATTATGCTTACTGGAGAATACACTAGTATTTTATAGTATACATTAATGCACTATAAGAAAGCCTCAGTGGATCACTTGAAGGTTAGAATCACTGAGAAACTGTCTCTCAGGAGAGCAGATCAACCTTGAATATCTGAAGATAGCATCTCTTTGAACAGTGTGATTGTCAGGAACCCTGGAAATAGTGAGAGTTTGTTCCTCTTGGTCAATTACACACTAATTGTAATTGTACTGAGAGCTCAATCTAGAATATTTTTAAATACTTAGAAACTTGCAGCCATAAAAATTTTAAGTTATATTTTGATTTATAAGCATATTTTAGTCCCAGAAATGTATGTCAGGGTGATCAGGAAAATAATGTCAAGCTTTACAATGTATCACAAGGCCAACCTCCTGTGGAGGAAATTGGGATGGGACTAAATTCAAGGAGTAAAAGGGTTTTGTAAAATTTCCAACTGTGAGAGAAGATCTCGTTCATGTACTTTAAAAGGATAGTCGTGGATATCAAATGGCTGTGATAGATTTCACTGCATGTGTTACCAGAGTAATGAAATAGGTTTTCTTCTAATGTCAGTAATTATATCCTTTGAAACCATTTAAATATGGGATAAAAATTTTAATTACCAACCTGCAAATATGCATGAGGGTACCTAATTTAACAGTTTACAGTTGTATGAAAGAAAACAGGAGGCACTGTTTTAAGCCACCTAAACATGCCTTGCTGTGCATGCTAAGAGACTGTAAAACCATTTCCCCAGCATTAGGCATCACCTACCTCCAGCCAGGAAAGTGTGCAATCTAGAGCTGGGAAAGAAAGTTTCTCTGGAGACAGTTGTCTGTATGCTGAGCTCCCACCCTGTCCCCAAGGGTGAGAAGTGATAAGGGCTTTTTCCTCACCTTAAGCAAAGTGAGAATGGCTTCAAAGAGACAATTCAGTGATCAGAATCTGGGGGACCCAGGACTTATCCCTGAACCCCTTGAGGTGTCAGGCTACAACCAGACCTGCTCTACTTGGTTGCAGAACTGGATCATTTCTGGGTAGATGGTGTGAACCTACTCCTATCAATCACATGATAGTTCCAAAAGGCCAGGTATTTCTTCTTTTATTTTTATTTTTTCTTTTGTTTTATTTTTGTATCCCCGCTATTTGGAGTAGGCCTTTGCACATAGTAGTTGCTCAATAAACATGATGACCGAATTAATGGAATCCTAGCCCCTTTTAAGCATCAGTCTACGTGTGTAGCATACTCTGAGAACCAGGTCAACCCACAAATCCTCCCACAGTGCTTCTGTTGGACATCAGTTTGGCTCAATAAGTGAAGTTTCCATCAGATGTGAAAAATGGAGCCCTGACTCTCAGCTCTGGTCTTTTGGCCCCAAGTACCTCTGGCTCAGAGGCTGCCAAAATTCTAAGCAGGCTCTCTCCATTGGAATTCTGCACCCTGCCCTGCCAGAGCCCAAACTCCCACTCTTGCTCATTTCTGAAGAGGGAGAGATGCTTGGTTTGGAAATAGAAAGGAGGGAAACAACACCCTAGACCATAGTATCTTTTTACAAGAAGAGTATCTAGAAAAAGTAATGATTATGGTGATTTTTGTTACTTTTTAAAGGAAAGATTGATGAATTTGTTTATGGGTAATCAAAAAAATAACATGGAGTCGGTGGATGTATGTGGCTGGAAAAATCTGTGGTCGAAAAAAATATGGTTTCAGAAAAGAAAATGAAGAGAGCACAAGCAGGTTCAGATATCTTAAAGGTATAACTCATTTTAAAAAATGTAGCAAGTATAAAAAAGTTTCTATGAACACCTCAACATTGTGTGTTTCCTGTCTATTCTTTCTTTAATGTCCACCCATTTGTGTGTTCTTGCAAGTACACATGTATTAAGTTTCTATGGAGTGAGAGAGACACAGCACCTTCTTTAAGAGTGTGGCTGGAGAGTCAAATAAATTCAATCCCTGCTTTTGCTGCTGATCTGCTACATTACCTTGCGTAGGTTGCTTCAATTCTCTAGTTTCTAGAGAATTCTAGGCCTCAGTTTCCCATTCATAAAATCAAGATAATATTAATATTTGCATAATAAGGTTATTGTCAGGACTAAATGATATAATATTTATAGTGCACTTAGGGCTGATTATACTGATAGCCTACCTATTTTCTTAATTGGGCACACTATTCCAATGCTATACTATTATCAACAGCTATAGAGCAACCGAAAGGCTAATACTTAAGAGTGAGAAATTTTACATGGTCTTTACAGTACAGTGATTACATTAAAAATAGTATTAGTTTTTTTCAAAATTCATATATTCTTATAGAGCTGACATTTAATTCAAAATACTTATCTTTTAAAATGTTATTTAGATTTAGTATGTTTCAGGTTAAAATGCACACATTATATGTACATTTTCTGCAAAACACAGAATGGTTAAATCTAGAAAACTGTCCCAAAGGGCAATGTTTTAGTACATTCTAATTGGATGAAACAGATAGACAGGAATGTGTCTTTATGATAAATATTTTTAGTGCATATAATTTGATGTGTTCTATTTAATTAAAGTAACTGTCCAAAGCAGTTCTCCTAATTTTATTTACTTCCTTGCCTTAAAGATAACATTTTAGTACTCTTGAACTTTATACAAAGTTATAGGAACAATGCATTGTGAAACTGAGACTTCCTTTGGAATAGGTGGAGCAGTGGTAAAAATTCTCCTACTAGAAGTATTAGTGCCCCAGAATAGTACGTGTTGAGAGCTGACAGGTGTTGGGTAATGGGGAAGGTAGGGAGGAAGGTAGGTGACAAAAATATCTGCCACAGAAGTGAGGCACCGATATTATGAATTGAGAGACCAGACACCTGACTTGACTGCCCAGCTTTTTGGTGGGTATTCTGTGTTGAAACCAATAACTCTTCTCAACAAACACAGCTTCTTCTGTACCCTCATGTACTCTTCTAGCTGCTTGCTGCTATTTGCCACTTTAGAGCCATCTCTCAAGGAGACAGCCCCTACTGATGAATGTGTCCAGTATTTTCCCGGAAAAATGCAAGAGTTATGTACTTCATATGTAGTACATATTAAGACTCAGAACCATAACAGGTGCCTTACAATCCAAGCAAGAACTTGGAGAGAAATGCAAAAGCTGGCATTGCCGTTATGGGGATATTGTATCATCTGGCTGAATTCATGTTTTACCTGCTTTTCTAAAGCATTGCCTTCTCAAACCCATAATCTTTCATTTATTGGGCAGTTACCTAGAAGTTTTCATTTCATAATAGAGGAAAGTTTTTTTAAAATTTTCTGCCTATTTTTGTGACAAATTTGCCAGGCCCCTTCATCAGTCTTTCCTGAGTTTTCAGGTTGCAAGTTTTATCGCCTGAAAAGCAGGCAGCCTTCTGAAGCTGCTGCTGCTGTTCATTCCGCACTTCCCTGTGCAGCCCTGAGAGTCTCCTGCCCGAGAGGGTCCCAGCTTTGATCCAAGGGAAGATCAGCTCAGCTCAGACCAACACAATGACCATCAGGAAAAGGGCCAAAGTACTGAGCAAGACTCTTCAAATGAAAATTGGGTATGTCTTAAAAATATAAAGCATTCGTTCGCCTCTTCCTCTCCCTGACCATAGCCATCACGCGTGCACACACACACACGCACCCCAAATATATATTTTCGCTTTCATCAGTACAGTTTAAAAGAAATGCTGTGTCAATGTTTTGATACATCCAGGGACTGAATGTAAACAACATAGTACAACTCTAGAAACTGCCATCATAAAATATTTTAAGAGGCTGAATAGAGTAAAATAAAATAAAAATGTCTTTTTATGTGATATCTCATAGTAATTCAGGATTTATGGTACCTTAACCTTTAGAATCCAAAATATTAAGCTATGTTTCTTAGAGATAATAACTCGGTTGTCCCTCACTTATGTGTCTTAGATAAAAGCCTACTGCCACAGAATCCATGAATGCTCAAATACCCTCGCGGGCCTTTAGTAGTAAATCTTATGGAATAGCTTATGGCCAATGTAATGGCCCACAGTAGCCTGCGAATATCATGAATTCTAATAATACTTACATCAGTAGAAACATGAAGTAATGTCTCCATTGTAATTAAATGATGTATTTAGAGCAGTGGACTAAATGGTCCCCTAGTGTGTTGGTGATATATTCTAATAGTCTTCTCTTTACAGCCCCACACAGTAATATTCATGCTTTATTCTGGAGGGCTTTGCTTCTGACTGAACATTTGAATTGCAACATTAAGTGGTAAAGTGGATTACAGCGAGACCCCATGAATATGGATCCTGATCAAGAAACTAAGTGCTTAAAAAATAAAATGTTACTATTTAAATAGAGTGATTACAAAAACATTTTCATATGGAGGAATGTCGGGCAGCTTTGCCCCCTTCTTCTTATTCTGTGTCGCATAAGCAGAACATATTTGCCACAATTAAAAATTTAGTAGGTGAAACATCAGAACTTAAATCACTATAATTTCTACTGCGCTTATTGAATTTAATTTGGGCTGTTGGAGGTACAAATTAGTTTTGATAATAATTACATTATTCCATTTTTAAAACGTGTTCATTCCAAAGATCGTAGTCGACTATAGATATGTATATCGGAAGAGGATATCCATTACCAGTGCTGAAAGGAAATTATCTTGCAGTTGATTAGGTAAAAGTGTCACATTTTGAATTTTCATTCTCTATTTTTCCCTTGAATCAGTCACTAAAGCAGTAGCTTGAGGCATGAAGAGCCTGGGGCGAAGCTGAGGGCGCTTTAGTCTATACAGTCTGCTGGTTAAGAACCAGTCAAAGAATCATCTATTGTTGTAATTGGTAATTGAATTAGACAGTGTGCCTGTATATAACACAAAATTATAAAAGAAAAAAACACAGTTTACATATTTACTTGATGAAATTAAGTATTTGTCAGATTATTTTCTATTATGTATTGAATATTATATTTCTAAGTGTTTTAAACACATTTTCGGTGAATGAGGAAAATTCTACTTCACCGTTGATAATTATTGCTGTCTGTGAGTTCAGTGAAGGTGAATTTCTAATGATAAAGTACTAAGTATATATACAGCTGCCTTTTCTACTTGACTGGGTTAATATTGACACGTGGGTTTGCACTGTGTGTGCGCTATGTATTTAAGTGTACATTTGTCTACTTAATGCATTATGGATTTAAATTCACGAAGCACTGGTAAAAGCTCCATGCATGTCACTGGAATTATATACATGATAGCATTAATTGCTCAGTTGTTATATGTTTAAAGATGCTTTGGCATGATTTATATCCTAAATTTGTCATCACTGAATATTAGAAATCGGCATCTACTCCAGGAGATTAAAGAATGTGCCATTATTTCCACCATGAACTTTGCTTTAGTAGAGATGATTAGTGGTTTGGGATAAGTTTACATTAACTCCTCTATTATTTTACATTGCTTTAAAAACAATATTTTTGTTATAATCTCAAAGCTTTATAAAAAGACAGAGGGCCTTCATTTACTTGTGGTAAAAAATGTAATGCTCTTGAAGAAAATAAAATCAAATGCACAGGAAGATGGAGATACTGGTCAAATACAGCACTCCAGTTACATGAAGAGCTCTCTGTTTGACCACGTTAGACGTGGCTTTGGTTGGCAAGCTAATTCTTTGAGCACCACCCTTGAAAATCATGCTAATGAGCCTCTTCACTTCATCAAGTAGGATTGTGGACCTTTTTGTCTGCATCATTAAGGCCCCAAATTGCCCCATTAGCAAGGCCTCAAATTGCCCCTCAGGGTCAATATTTAATGCAGGTGAGCTTAGGTTAACTACCCTCAGAACCCTCTGGACAACAAACAACGTGGAGAACCTGTTACCACAAAATTCATTTCCTCCCCAAGTTTCCTTTCTGAAACACCATCATCCATATAAAAATCATGTTTTAAATTTATTTTGGAAAAAAAGATTTATTGTATGTTGCCGATTCCAAAGAAATGAGTTTTGGGATGGAAGAAAGATTTTTTTTTCCACCAGGCCCTCCTCAGAGTCTAGAAAGCTCTCATTTTCCATCTGTAAAATGGGGATGATTATATTTGTCTCCAGGTACTTTCTGAGGATGTTGCTGCCTTTAAGCAAAGATTGAAAAACCCGTAGAAAATTAGAGAAACGTCAACACATAGCAGGTTTTTATCATTTTTCCAAAGATTTTAGCAATTTAAGTGGCTTTCCTTATTAATTATCAAGTTTAAAACAAATTAAAAGTTGGAACTATGAGTAGTAATCAGAATGTGTGCAACATTAAAATTCAGAATGGGATTCTGCACTATTAACATTGAGGTAATTGTAGGACCAGAATGTTGCACACTTTTAAAAACACAAATATAATTTTTTTCTTGCTCATTAAAATTTGAAGTAGGAGGAAGAGACAAAATGATTTTTCCAGTATTTCTGTTGTCCATTTGGCTTCCTGAAAACTGGTTAATACTCAATTGCTGCTAGTTATCTCTAGAGACTCTCAGTGTTTGAGGGGGGGATAGCAATTATTTCCCTGAGCATGCTCAGCAAAATCTACTGGCGATGTCCGAACGTGAAACCTTTCGTATGTAGCAACTGAAAGATGAGAGCCATGGTTACAGTTTCCAGCAAGTATGTGAAACAGAAGCCTCCAGATTATATTCCACATCTAAGTAGAGATAACGTTTATGTCTCCTGTGTTAAGGTTAATTTCCATGCATTTAGGGCTCCTGAAATCCTCATCACCTCTGTGACTGGTACCTGCAAAGTCAGTTTTGCTACTGAATGGGGCCCCAATTAGGAAGGGCTTGCTGGTGTCCTTCCAGCAATATCTTGTGAGTTTGAACAATTTTAGTGAAATAAATGTAACAAGGAAAAATGAATTCTCTTTAGCCTCTATTCAGCCGAAATTAGCCTCCGTGGATTCTGGCTCACAAAAGCACCACGGGCCTCTGGCTGTGCTCTGTAGCTGTGAAATAGAATCAAGATTCCATTAGGCATCCCAAGCTGCCTCCTTCTCCAGGGCAGACAATAAAAATGACAACAGGGGATTGTCCCTCAGCTAGTCTAACAAGGGGGTGTGTCCTTTTCTAAATGACTAGATGTCTGTTTAACTGAGAGAAAAATTTAAAGGGGCCATGGGCCAAATTTTCTTCAATTCTTTGGCTCCTGTATTTGTTTCTTAGGTCATCTTCAGAAAGACCTTAAATTCTACCTCTGTTGGCACTTAGAGGCCATGGTTTCCCATCCTCCTCCCTTTCAAGAATTTGTGTGCTGAGACAAAAATAGCAGACCATACATAGTTCAGACAGTGGCATTATTCTGCAAGAGATATCAGAAGCTTTAGCAAGAGCACAAGGATTATTGGTCTTGCCATATTTTCCCCTCTTACTTCAGGGATAGAGAGTCCCTCTCACTTAGATAAATTCGAGATTGGAGACAGATTTGATGCTTTCAGGATTTATTTATGAACAATAAATTTATTCAGACAGCAAAGTCTTAATGTGAACACGAAAGGAATGGGGCTCTATAACTTTGGTTTCATAATACCATTGTATGACACTGTGGTCCTTGTGGAGACCTTGGCCATTCTTCTTTCTGCTGAGGGGCACATCTTCAGGTTGCCTACATCGGAGTAGCCTCCAATATGTTATGACCTTGCAAAAATTCCTTTTGCAATGAACTCTCAGTCAATTTCTCAGCTGCTTTCCCATATCAAAAGTGCAAAAGTCTAAGAACATTTTCTTCCCCTATCCAAGGATAAATGTGATATAACTTATTCAGACCTCCCATAAATTTGATTGAACATTCTTTCTCTCTCTAATTGGTCCAGTAAATAGAGTTTTGTATTTCCCTTGACAGATGCCATAGAATGAAATTTAATATAGCTTGTCAATGAGTATCAGAAAGTTAAAGAGTTCATTAACCATTCACATAGAGTTATAAATGTATGTTTCATGGCCACTTCTCCTTTGCTCCAATGAAAATTACTGGCAGGAAGTAATATTATATAATCCATGGTGTCAATTACTAATGGTAGTGGCAAGTAAATCATAATGTTTTCATTATCAAATTGCTAATATGTAGAGGTTGTAATATTCTGCATATAAAGTCTTTAATAAGCAATTATTTATGTGCTCACTTACCGGATGGTGCTGAACCAAGGCATTTCCTCCACACTAAGTGGAAAGTCTATTCAATCATTTTTTTCTGTAAAGTCATTCATTGACATGATATTTCTATAAAGTTACTTAAAATCATGTTACATATTTGTTATGGCATTTTATCAAGACAATTAAGTAAGATATATGATACTGCAAATACTAAAATATGAATTTCCACTTATAAAATATCATAACTGATTGTAAGATTAAAACAACTACATTATCTTAGTTTTGGACATTGAAGCTTCTCTCTGAATCTAACGGACTCATAGTCAGAAAACCTGAGTTCTGAAAATAGCTTTGCCATTGATAATTTATTGTATGGCCTCAGAAAGGATTTGTATAATCTTTAAGACTTAATATCCTTATTTATAAAATGAACGTATTTTACTATTCGTCAATCATCTTGGGAATTAACATATGTTACTGAATATCATCACAATACAGTATACTGATCAAATCACCAACATATTAACATACATGTACATCTGTAGCCCTGAAAGTAATTGTAAGCCAGGCTGAACAGGGAATTCTGAGGTCCTGAGAACGGTCCAGCCTGGGAGAGACCAGGCTCTGGGTGGGCACATCTTCTTGGCTTTGAAGACTCCTTTCAACATGAGGAGAAGCCTCACCAGGGGATAATCAGACTGGGGCTCTTGAAAGCACTAGGCTCAAGGCAGAAGCTCTGTGCTTCCATCTAAGGACGGTACTTGCATTGACTATTAGCACCTGTAGGCTGACAGGCCATGCAGAGTGAGCAGATAATGGAACCTGAAGGTAGAGAGGGTGCTGTTGACACAAGTGCCTTATAGGACCTGGACCTCGGCCTTATTAGGCAAGCTGCCAGGCTCTGACACAAAGAGGCAGAATATGAATACCCTGAACTTAGTCTTTTCCTTCTCCTTCATCTCCAATTTGTGTTTTAATTGGTCAAATCCAGCCAGGAGTCAGAGGACAAGGGAGATGGTTGATGCGGTCAATGCCTGTCAGACTCTGAGAAGAGTGGTAGAGAAGGGCAAATAGGAATCCGGAGAGGAGACAGAAGGGCTTCTCAACAGAGAAGTGATCCCATCTACAAATGCTTCTTTCTCAGTGTGTAGGATGACTGAAGATCGGAGAGAGGCCGGAGGTAGGAATGTCTTCTCAGAGGCTATGGCAAAAAATAAAAATCATTTATGTAGCATAATTAGTTTATTATCACATGTTACCAAAGTTATTCTTCACAATAATGGCATAAGATAATAAGTACTATCTTTTTTGTTAACGAAGAAACCAATAGCCAAAGATTTACCTGACTTTCTGAATTCCCTGTTTCTTCCTCTGAGCAACGCTGTAGTCAATTGAATCTTGGGCATTGGTTGTGCAGACTGTTAGAAAATCTAAACCAGGATGGCTGAATAGCAGAATTTGCAAAATATAGCGATTCTTAGCATTCTTTTATTTTCTACAACTGAGAGAGAAGTGGTATGGTGAAAGCATTATCAAATATATACTTTAGCCAATTCAATAGCAGAAATTATGCAAGTCCTAATTTTAAATATTCTATCATGCTACTCTAAGATTATATATTATAATAAAAATATATGACACATTAGATTTTTAAATATTTTCTTTTTAGAACATTTAACAGGATAAATTTACTAATGATAATGTGTTATTGAAAATTTGGTCTTACAAAAAAAGTCAGAGAACTGTGTAATACATAAGGACTGTCAAGCTCCAGTTACCAAATAGTATTATTCTTCCAGAAGAAGATAATAAGTATTCTGGGTGCTGGGGCAACTCACAAAAGTGTTCAGTATGTCCAATAGACTTGGAAATGCTACATGGTAGCCCTTCAAAAGTACTGCAGGGCTTCTGTTCTGAAAAGTCCTGCAGTAATAAGGCAAATTCTATTTGCGTAATCTCTAGAAGAGATCCATGACTGACCACTATCAAAATAGAGAAGGCAGTTAGGACCCGGCCCTAGTCCAAGGCTTTATTTGATACATAGTCATCTCCTTACAATTTTGATGGTTTATATTAGAAAAGCAGTGATTAATTCAAAGTGTTCTTTGAAGTCATAATATCTTCTCAGCTCTGCTGATACAAAATGCTATGTTTGAGGAATATAATGTTGCAAGTCCTTTGTGAGTTAATTTTCTTAAGAGTTAGGCAGTTTGTCTTCTATATATAAAAGCACCATAAATCCCTCAACCTCACACATTCATTTTATTGTGATTTTCAGAATTCGTTCAAACTGAACAATTATATTTGAATTTTTTCTTCATTTAAGGTAATGTCTAAGGTTGTATAGTTCTCTATAATGGTGTTAGAAGTGTTTCAATAATAACTCAAACATTTCCTCTTACATCATTTATCTAAAAATACTCATTCAAATTAACAGATGTTAATGAAATTTCTTAAACATTCCTTTAATAATGAAAATAATTTGTCTGTATACTAAATATCAAGACTATTCATTCTGTCTTCCTAGAATTCCTTTCCTTTCCACACTTCTGGTCTTAGGCTCCCACCCCCACATACACTTGACCCAAGATTGGTGCAAGGAGTATAAAAAATATAACTGGAGATGGGAGGGGGGACATTTTATTTTTCTCTGGTAGTACTGCTATAGGTGTGGGCACCAAGCTGCAGCTGGCTCTGGACCTACCCCAAGACAAGAGAACTATGGCAGCAGGAGAGGCTGAAGATAGTAAGCAAGGAGAAGAGAGACAGAGGCAGAGAGAGCCAATGCATTTTTCTTTTGTTTCTTAAGCTCATTAGAGTTGAGATTCTAACACTACTGAAATTATCTGATGAGCGATTATTTGATTTATGCCAGGTGTAAATTTGTTTTGTTTCACAAGTCCCTCTTTGGAAGTGATTCACTTTGGTGAAGCTGAATGAAGCTAAAAAACAAATCTTTTATTTAATTATGCAAAAATAAAACAAACGGAAACCACTTATCATTGCTTATAAATCACAGTTTGTTACATTTTTCCATATTTTATAAAGGATCTTATTTTGTGTATTACAAAGATTTCTAAAGAAAAGTATAAAGTTACAACTCAACAACCTTGGCATCAGATAAACACAATGGATTGTAATTCTATGAAATGATATTTGTAACAAAATTGCGGTCTTGATCATTGAGAATTTGGTTACTCCTACTACTTGAGAATTCTGTTTTATAGTTTAACATTTCCACCCTAAAATAAATGTATTTTACATATTTTAAATTTATTATATATTTATTTATTGACAAAAGCAAATTATTTTTAATCTTCCAGCTGTCCATCTCTTGCCAGCGGGGAACAGGATGTGTTGATGACTCTTGGTTACTGTTCTGAATTTTAATCTGTTTGTTGCTGAAAGATTTTGTGAGTTGTTAGCGAATATACAGTGAGCAGTTACTGTGTTTCTCACATGTTGACAATGATAAAAATAAAAGCCCAAGGAGAAATCTAGTGGCTTTCGCTGACAATGATGTTTTGAAGTTCAGCTACTCTGAAACACCCTGTACTCATATACAGCCAATATTAGAGTTCTCCCCATTTCTATGCTTTATTTCTTAATAAATAACAACTATGAAGCAATTATGGTTTAAAAGTGCTTTTCATGTGCGTGACCTCATTTAATCCTTATAACAACATAAAAACATTTGGGAAAGTCATTATTATTTCCACCTGATAAATGACAAAACTAAGATTCATAGATTTTCATAACTTTCCAAAGGTTACTGAGCTCACAGTAGTGGACCTGCCATCAAAGCCCATGCCTTTGCCTCAAAATCCTAAGATTCTTCCAACATTCCCTTACAAACGGAACCACTAGATACCCGTTTTCTATGTGGAGGATTTCATTTTATTTGTCACATTACAATATTTCAATAAACTCTCTATTCACTGAAAGAAACTTTAAAAAACCATTGACTTTTACATTTCATTACCCCAGTGTTCAGTTTCTTCCCCGAAACCAGGCTGAGTGAAGCTGGGGATGTGGCAGCAGAGAGGGGGAAAGATCCAATTCATAGTTTGTTCCTACTGCCCTTGGCAGATAAAGTCAGGCAAATGAGAGGCAACCACAGATCCCTCCGCGCATTTGACCACTTTTCCAAAGGTGAGGTGAAAAGGTTTAGTGGGGAAAGTTTGACATTTTATCCCCAAACAAATATTAGAGATTATCTGTGGAATTAAATTATCCATACATACACAGTCCAGGGAATTACTCTAGCTGAAATGGTGGATTATTCCAGAAATTGAAACTAAGCCCTTAAGGCACTCCTTTCACTTTGTTCTCTCGCTCTCTTTTTTGCAATGAGCGTTTAGATTTTTGGGGCTATTTTTGTGGCTGATTTTCAGTATGTTCCTATTCGGTATGTATTTGTGCACTGCTCTGACTGGTTTGAATGATTTTTTTAAAAGTATTCCCTCGATAGCCCTAGAAGCAGACAAGTATTACTTGAAGGGGAAAAGGAGATTTCTATTAGGTTTGAGAGTCACAAGTGAACAGAAGAAATTTGAGAAGTATAAAATACTCCGCAGACCACAAATCCAAAACCAAAACATTCCTAACAAGGTTTTGACAAAATAAAAATCCCACTGATTTTTCCCATGTTTTTTGTAAGTGGTACTTTCAGTGAGTTACTCTTTATATACATAATATTATATTATGTTACATATATAGGTAATATTTACTTTAAAAATTTCTAAATGACCTAAAATCTGAAAAAGAATTAGGAAAACCAAGTCAAATAAAAAAAATAATTATAATGTTGCCCTCACCACTTTTTTTGAAAGCCGAAAAATTTATTTTAGTGATGGAAGTATATTAATAGATATATCACAGCAGTAAGATCCTCACCCATGTTAGCTTATTATTTGTTCTAATTACATGTTAGCATTTATTGCTAATAAATTCAATAAACTCACGTTCTTTGCATGACTTTGCATATGGCAAGATGACCTCAAAAACAGGGGAAACTCGAGAGTAGGGTGGGTGACTGAGACATCTAGTAGGAGAATTATTGTTTTCTTCCCCTTGCTCCTGAATTTTTTGTCCAGCAGAAATGGCACACACAACTGGAAACATGTACGAGCAGTTCCCTAGAAAATTTTACACATTTTAAATACCACAGAAGCTAAAAATAGACTATTTTTACTTAAACTACATCTTAGTTATATATCACAAAGGATTTTCAGCAGTCATAGCAGGTTTTGTTTTATAGTTTGAACTAATCACATCATCTGTGGAGATGGTATTTCCCATACCTGTTTTAATTTCCACAAAATAGAGACCTCAAGGTCATGTAGTGAAGCTTCCTGGTTTCTAGTCGTGAGCAGGATAGAATGCCATGGCTCTATGTTATCATGTCCCTCTCTTACCAGCACTCAATATTCCAGTGACCAGGAACTGAGACATACAGCTCAACACTCATTCTGAAGTTGGAGTGTAGAGTTCATATGCTGGTCAGTGAGTAAGAGTAAAGGCAGCATAGTGTGAACAAGTACCAATAATGGAATACTTGTCTGAGATTTATCTAATGATAGTCCACCTAGTTTTGGTGGTTCTTGTTACTGCTGGGTGGGGGACTAAGACTCTCCCAAAGGCTACAATTCATTCATTTATGTATTCCTCCCTTCAACAAACATTTCATTGAATACAGTAATGAATATTGGACTAAACAATGGGCCTTTGCTGATGAATATAATTCTAAGGCAATTATATAATTTTGATTGACATTACAATAACCTCAAAGACTCAAGATACAGATTGCTGGGCAACACCCCTATGGTTTTTTTATTAAGAATATCTGGCCCCAAAATTTGCTTTTTAAACAAATTCCCAGGTGATGCTGATGCTGCTAGTTTAGGGACAACACCTTGAAACCATTGCTCTTAGCTACTCCCCAGAAGTAGCTTAAATAATTACCCCTCTAAGTGGAAAGAGGTTATGGTTAGAAAACAGCCAAGTCTCAATGTGTCACATGCTATTTGTTTCTGAGGGAATGGCAAGGACGATTAAACCCAGTGTTGAGAATATTTAGTATGTTCTCTAAGAAAGAGATATTCCAACTTACTTAAAAGTCATTTCAGGGGTTGAATATTTCTCAGGGATTGCTCAGTGCTGATTAAATACACAATGAAAACACATACATAAAGATGGTAAGATCTTATAAGTCTGTTGTAGAATCTTACTTTTTTAATCATTATGTGTTCTGTGCAAGAAGTTTAAACCAAAACATTATAAAAAGTGACAGGCTCAGGAAGGATTTCAATCTGATGATCCTCCTAGAGGAGATTTTATTTTGTTCGAGAAAAGAACCCTGAGTGAACTGAATTACTCAGGCCAGTAAGACATCTCTGGCAGTTGTAAGCAGTGCTCCGAGAGCCGAGCCAGAGGGATGCTACAGCTCCTGAAAACTGAACTCCTCGCCATGGAGCAGCCAGTGTCGTGTGAGCTTCTCTGCCCCCTTTAGATAGTATCATATGCACATAAAGTGAAGTGCTGGTAAATGCCTCAGTCTCACATTTCACTGAGAAGTCTTAATTTGTCTTATATTGGATGTTTTCCTATTTGGTTGTAGTGGTTATGTGAATTTTACATTAATTTATTTATATATTATATTTCTATGTTATGTGAAGACTCAAAATAGGTGAGAAATATAATCATTAGTATAGTTAAAAAACAGCAAAACAGAGTTAATATAAGCAAGTTTTAAAATATATATCAGCAAAATCATTCCATGTATGTTGTTTGGAATATTCTAGGAGGAAAACTATGTCTTCCAAATTAGTTATCAGGTTCCCCCCTTACATATGAATAATATAACTAAATATTAATTTTTATTGCTATTTCCCATATAAAATATTTATACTATGCAGATTTTTATGTACAAATATTTCTTTTTAAATTAATTTAATAAAATATTTTTTTTCCTGTAAAGCTCCTGATTGCCTCTTCTGAAATGATACAGTGGGTAGAGGTCATTTCACCAGAGATGAAGACCATAAAAAATAACTGTTGTAAAAAAATGAAGCATTTTGTACACAATTTCAATTCCAGCCTCACCAGAAATTGGTAGTTAGCAGGAAAAGCTAAGGAAACAATGAACACAGTATAATATTGTAGACAGGGAAGTAAAAAACATGAAATAACTTTCTAGTTTATTTTGGTTTCAGCAGGTATTATTTATAGAAGCTATTATTTGAGAACTAGAGCATAAAAAGTATGCCACTATCTATTCATTTTGTGATAAAAAATTGTGATTTCACAAAAAAACAGGCAAATTATCCAACCCTATGAAGACATAACATTGCTTAATTTTGAGGGAGTTTGATTCCTACTTTTTTCAAATGTCACCAAATGTTTAACATATATTCTTAGTAAAATACTGGATAGTAAATTCCTTGAGAACAGTGATTATATACCAATCATCTCTAATTAATGGGCTTACATTTAGGAATTGTGTTTAACAAATCTTTGTTATTTGGCTGTCTTTGAGGTAGGCAGAAAACAGGGCAAAATGAGTTTTCATTCCACACTCTGCACTCACTAGCTGCCTGATTTCTAGTGCTCACTTTTGTCTTTGCAAAATGAGGGGATGAGAATAAATGGCCTCTAACGTCCTTTTTACCTCTAACGTGCTATTCTACTAAATAAAATGCTGTACAAGACCACTGCACCGAGCATGGAAATACCGTATGAATTCAGACACTGTAAACTTCTCTTTGATGTGACACCCCCTTTTCTGCTTCTTCTCATCTGTACTGCCATAACATCCAATCTTCTGTCTCATCAAGGTCTCCAAGTCTCAGCTCTAATCCTCCATTTTTTTTGTCGTACTCACCTCAGAAGTCTTGAAATAACATTTCATGTCCCATCCTCTGTCAACTGCCCCTTGACACCTGAGAGCTGGATTCATGCAGCTCTGCAGGTTTGACTCAAGCCGT
This sequence comes from Trachops cirrhosus, assembly GCA_028533065.1. NCBI lineage: Eukaryota > Metazoa > Chordata > Mammalia > Chiroptera > Phyllostomidae > Trachops > Trachops cirrhosus. The sequence continues at coordinate 52,889,402 of CM052541.1, read as the reverse complement.
CAGGTGCTAAGGGTCATTAGAGAAATTTCCTTCACTTCCATGATGCTGCAGCAGCAAGGGTAGAGGTCAAGGCCGATGGGCCCATGATAGCAAACAGAGATGTTTCTACCTGCTGCTCTTCATCTATGCCAAACCTCCCTCACACCAGGCTCTTTTTCTCCCTATAGCAGATGATCTAGCCTCCTCATTGACAAAATATCCTACATGAGCTTGCTCAATTTCCCACTCTCCCACCATTAAATCTACTTTCATTTGTTTTCCTCCTATTCCAGAGGAAAAGCATTTCACTTCCTGTTCCCTAAGTTATCTTATTTGGAATGCGTCATGAAATCTAGTTGAGTCTATCTCCTAAGTGACACTGAGACTATTACCCAGCATCCCTCTGCACTCACACATTATTAGTTTGGACTTCAGCATTTCTTCCCATGGGCTACAACTATGGTTTAACTTTCTTCAGTGCTACTTGTGTTCCTAAGGGAAAGCAGTTTCCACATTGCTGCACAGTGATGCTGTTGGATCTAAAATCCTGATTCTTCAGCTTAAAATTATTTAGTGGCCCTTCTTGTGTACAGAATTACTTCTTCAGTGGTGCAGACAGCATCCTCCAGGGTATAGTTTCCCTTATCTTTCTCCAAACTTTTGTTCCAAGTTTATTCACATAGAGATCTGACATCACAATCTCCATGAGAAGGAGTCAATTTGTTGTTTCACTCTGGAGTGCCTCTTCTGACATTATCTTCATGGACTTTTCTTACATTTTTTTCTTCCTAGATTTACCTTGAGAGTACATCCTGGAACATCACCTCCCCAAATCTAGTCATATGATTCAAAATGCATTCTCAGGGTTAGACTCTCATCCATTTTATCTGTGCATCCCTTTAATCCTTGGGCTCACTATGTTCTTGGGAACTGAAAAAGTGAAAAGATGAATGGATATTATGTAATATATACCACTTTAAGAAAATTTTCTACTCAGATTCAGTAGCTAATTAGCATAACATAAGAATGAGGGTGTTGTATCAAGTATCGTGGATTCAAAATCATATTTTCATCCTGTCCTCAACTAGGCATCTGACATCAGTTCCCTCACATGTAAACTGAGGATTATTATGATTCAGGCCTTAGTTATTCAAATGGGAAAATTTACGTGAAAGCACTTTACAGATGTCAGTTATTGTATATGACTGAAAGCTCATTTCATTCTCCTCTACCCTAATTATTGAGTATGCTCGGTGTCTGACACATAGTAACAATTAGATTTTACGCCAATTTTTTTCTATCTTTTAATTCTCAAAAAATCTGATCAGTAATTTCTAAACATTTTTTGTTTCAAGAGTGGGCTTCCAAGGGAAATTTCACATTTATATGACTGGTATTCTCTCACTTTCTTTTTCATGCATGCATTACACAAACACATAACACGCTGTTACGCTCTCCTCCATACATACTCAGGAGAGGAGGACTGTTGTGGGGGGTGTGCAATGCCATCCAATTTATTCACATTTTAGATAACTTATATTTTGTATGCATATGTTTATTAGATAGATGATCTTTTAAAAAAACAATTGTTTTGCTGGAAAGTAAAATATGCATTTTAATGTCCTTTGAGCAAATAGGAGATATTTTCAATCTTGTAAAATTTGTAATCTATCGAGGAAAGCAAACTTGCAAATAGTGAGTGGGGCAAAAGTAGGTTTACAGTTGTATGTGGAACACAGAATATTTTCTTGTATTGATATTGTTAGTTATTAATTATTATATTATTTTCCATATGAACAACTATAAGCCTATTTTTCCCCAACTTCTATGAAACTACTGTAACCCAAACATCACAGACTTGCCCATTTGAACATCACACATGATGTTCAAGTTTCTGTGATTCACCCTCTAGCTTCTTGGCTTCAGATGCCTAATTTTCATGTGTGGCGCAAAACAAGGTCCAGTTTCATTTTTTTGCACAGATCTGTTCAATTTTTTCAGCACCATTTATCACAGAGATTGTCTTTACCTTATTATTGTATGTTCGTTCCTCCTTTGTCAAATATTAATTGACCAGAAAGTTGTGGAGTTAATACTGTTATTTTTATCTTTATTTCTATTTTTATGCCAGTAGCTTACGGTCTTGATTACTATGGCTTGTAGTATAGTTTAATACAAGTAGTGTGATTCTTCCAACTTCTTTCTCAAGATTTCTGTGGTTATTCAGGGTCTTTTGTAGTTTGGTAAAAATATTTGGAATATTTTTTCTAGTTCTGAAAAATACTCTATTGGTATCTTGATAACAATTGTGTTGAATCTACAGATTACTTTGGGTGATATGGAAATTTTAATGATGTCAAATTTTCTTATCTGCTAACAGGCTATTTGCTTCCACTTATTTGTATCTTCTTCAATTTATTTCTTTAGTGTCTTATAATTTTCTGAGTACAGGTATTTTATATCCTTCTTTAAATTTATTCCTAGGTATTGTACTTTTTTGATGCAATTGTAAATAAAATTTTTAATCCTCACCTGAGGATAATTTTTCATCGATTTGAGAGAGAGAGGAAGGGAGGGAAGGACAGAGAGAGATAGAAGGAGTCATTGATGTGAGAGATAGATCAATTGATCAATTGGTTGCCTCCTGCAGGCACCCTGACCGGGGCTCAAAACTACAACCTAGGTATGTGAGCCACCCAGCCAGGGCAGGAATTGTTTTCTTAGTCACCCATTCTGATAGTTGATTATTGGTATATAAAAATGTAACTGATTACCATATATTTATTTTGTATTCTGTTACCTACCTGAATTCATTTATCAGTTCTAGTAGTATTTTGTCTGATGGAATCTTTAGGGTTCACTACATACAATATCATGTCATCGGCAAATAATGACAGTTTTACTTCTTCCTTTCCAATCTGGATGCCTTTTATTTCTTCTTTTTGTCTGATTTCTGTGACTAGACCACCTTCTTACTCCATACACACAAATAAGCTCAAAATGGATTGAAGATTTAAGGGTAAGAGTAGAAAACATAAAAATTCTAGAAGAAAACATAGACAGTAAAATTGTAGACATTTCTCACAGCAATATTTTTTTCTGGTATATTCTCTTGGGCAAAGAAAACAAAATACAAACTGCATCAATCTAAAAACTTATTGCACAGCAAAGGAAAACAACAACAAAATGAAAAGACAACCCAACTGAAGAGAAGAACATATTTTCTTGTGAACAAGAGGGAGCCCTCATGCACTATTGGTGGGGATGCAAATTGGCACAGCCACTGTGGAAAACACTATGAAGTTACATCAAAAAACTAAAAATGGAACTGTCTTATGACCCAGCAATTTCCCTTCTAGAAATTTATCTGAAGGAACCCAAAACACTAATTCAAAACAATGTATATGTGCTCCTATGTTCATTGCAGTGTTATTTACAATAACCAAGATTTGGAAGCAACCCAAGGGTCCATAAGTAGATGAGTGAATAAAAAAGCTATGGTCCATTCACACCATGGAATACTACTTGACCATATAAAAGAAGGAAATCTTACCATTTGCAACAGCATGGATAGACCTGGAGAGTATTATGTTAAGAGAAATAAACCAGTCAGAGAAAGAAAAATACCATATGACTCACTTACATGTGGGGTCTAATGAACAAAACAAGCTAACAAACAAAACAGAAACAGACTCATAGGTACAGAGAACAGACTGACAGCTGCCAGAGGGGAGGTGGGTTAGGGGTCTGGGTGAAAAAGGTGAAGGGATTAAGCAAAAAACAAAACAAAACAAAACAAAAAACACCCTGATAGACACAAACAACAATATGGTGATTAGCAGAAGAAAAGGAGTTAGTGGAAACAGAAGAGGGTAAAGGGGGAATAATAGTGATGGAAGGAGACTTGACTTGGGGTGGTGAACACACAATACAATATACAGATGACGTATTATAGAATTGTACATTTGAAACCTATATAATTTTATTAACCAGTGTCACCCCAATAATTTTAATTAAATTAAAAAAATGCCTAAGTTTTACAGGTTTATCTTTCTTAAATATTTTTTGAAAATTTTTAGAAATACCCATGTGTGTCCATTCATGGCTCCTGGCACTTCCCTTGGCTGCCGATGGGTGTGCAAGTTTTGCTAAGCTACCAGCTCTCTGAGGCTGGACTTCAGGTCCTGTGTTCTTTGCTTTGCTTTCTTCCATCTGCTCTGCTCAATGTCAGTGAGGCTGAAAAGTCATTGTTCTTGTCAGGAACAGTCCCTCACACTATACTTCACCCATTTAATTGAGAGAAGGAAAGCCTTGAGAAAAGTTGCTCTCCTCCCCAAAGTTCCTAGTGCTAAGGAGCTTCCTCAGACCAGACCCCAAATGGTCCTATAGAGATTGTGTTAGTCACTGAGAAGCTGGCCCAGTCCCTCTGCACAGGACTTGCCACTCAGCTGCCAGAGGTGCTCTCAGCAGACAGCCTTCAGCTCTAAGCTACTTCAGCATCTGTAACAACAGCAAAGAAACTCCTCAACCAAGGTTGTTGTCCCCTTGTCAGGGAAGCCTGGGATGCAAGACAGCTCTAATGGACAGTCCTTACCCCAGGGCTCCCTGTCAGGTAGACCACAGCTTTGCCTAGCCTGCACCACAATTGAGTTGCTCCCACTACTTAATCCTGCTTCCTCCTGCTTCCTTTCTTTAGTGAGAGTTGATCCCTAACAAACATCTTTCACAACACTCTGTCTCATATCTCTTTCCAGAGAACCCTACCTGCCATAAATTCTGCCCTAATGTGGCTGTTGTCTTCTCTGACACCAGACCAACACTGACTCTACTCTTCTAGAGTGGAATCTAGATTCAGCATCTTCTAGAGTGGACATTTCAATTTTCCCTCATGAAAAAAAGCTTTTGAAAATCTTCTGGTGTTCGGTGTTGTGCTTGGCACCTCAGTTCCTCAAAGAATCTCTCCTCCAACTACCCAGGAGAATAATCCTTTCAAAGTGCTCAGGTTGTAGGAATCAAAAGCTAGCAAAAGTAGTTTCATGAAAGCATTTCCTGCTTTCTACCTTGCAATTTCTGTCTGAGAAAACCCAAGTTTATCTAACAGCTTGGAAAGATTTAGTGTAGCAGAAAGGAAAAGGGAGTGAGAACAAAGCATGAGTTGATATTGTAATAAATTACCCCCAAGTTTTAAGCAGGAGAATATGAGTGCCATACCCACACTTGAGAAAGAGAACTATATCAAGGGAATAGAGAATGGATCGAAGTTTGTGTGAATTGAAAGTGAATGGAGACAAAAAGTTCAGAAATGGCACTAACATGTTATTCTAGGCAAGAGGTGAGTGCAGCGTGGACTGTAGAAGATGCTATAAACATAGACAGAAGGAGGCTAAATGTGACTGATATTTCAGTTAGATGTGCCTGATTTTAAAACTTGAAAGGAAAAAAGGAGTCAAAGATGACTAAAGATTCTATTTGGAGCTAATGAAAAGATGATGATGCTATCAACAAAAATAGAGAAACATAATATAGGGCTGTTTTGAGGGCAAGAGAATGAGTTTAGCAGGGGAAAGGCAGAGTTCAGTTTTCTGTAAGGAAACAATTGCATGGGTAGAGGCTAAAGTGGAGGTTCAGGATTACCCAATGAATAGTAATGCTGAATAATACTGTCTCTCAAATTAATATATTTTTTTAAATCTCCAAATAAGAGTAGAGACTCATTATTCCCTACCTCACCCTCTTTTCTCAGGGGAAGAAAGAATGGATGAATATTATATTTCATCACAATTTGTGATCAGGGAGGAATGCAGTTCCACAATCTTTTGGCATCATTACACTAATAAAAAAAGAAAGCTTTTGACCCCAAATAAAAAAACTTCTTCTTGTCATTTAAATATTAGGCATTAAATCTCTGCTTCCTGGAATTTGAAATAAAAACTCCACATCTCTTGGAAATATCTATGAAGCATACAATTTTCATTCACAATATATCTTCTTAATAAGACATAGCAAATACTAATATAATTCACATTTTTCTGTCCAAACTATCTGATATAACATGGCATTTATAATGTAAGATTATTTTATTTTTAATTAAATTTATTCTATTTTATTTTAAAAAATTTTAATTATAGTTTTTCCATTATCATATAAACCCCTTATATCTCCTCCCTCTGCAGTCACCACACTGTTGTCCATGTCTATGGGTCTTTTTTCCTTGTGGCTGGATCCTTCTACCCTCTACCCTGCCCCCTGCACCCCTGTTAGCTGTCAGCCTACATTCTATCTATGAGTCTGTCTCTATTTTGCTTGTTAGTTCAGTTTCTTCATTAGATCCCATGTGTGAGTAAGATCATATGGTATTTGTCTTTCTCTGACTGGCTTATTTCACTTAACATAATGTTCTTAGATCCATCCATGCTGTCACAAAGGGTAAAATTTTCTTCTGTTTTGCACGCAAGTAGTATACCATTGTGTAAATATCCCATAGTTGTTTTATCTACTCATCTACTGATGAACAGTTGGGCTGCTCCATATCTTGGTGATTGTAAATAATGCTGCAAAGAACATAGGGGTGCTTATGTTCTTTCAAATTAGTGTTTTGGGTTCCTTCCAATAAATTTCCAGGAGTGGAATCACTGGGTCAAAAGGCAGATCCATTTTTAATTTTTTGAGGTATCTCCATACTGCTTTCCACAGTGGCTGCACCAATCTGCATTCCCACTGACAGTGCAAAAGGGTTCCCCTTTCTCCACATCCTCACTTGCACTTGTTGTTTGTTGATTTATTGATGATAGCCATTCTGACAATTGTGAGGTTATATCACATTGTGGCTTTAATTTGCATTTTTTGATGATTAGTGACATTTAGCATCTTTTCATATGTCTATTGGCCATCTGTATGTCTTCCTTGGAGAAGTGTCTATTCAAGTCCTTTGCCCATTTTTTAATTGGGCTGTTTGTTGGGTGTTTTGGTGTTGAGTTTTGTAAGTACTTTATAAATTTTGGATATTAACCCCTTATTAGATGTATTGGCAAATATGTTCTCCCATTCAGTGGGTTGTCTTTTAATTTTCCTGATGGTTTCTTTTGCTATGAAAAACCTTTTTAGTTTGATGTAGTCCCAGTTGTTTACACTATAAGGCCATAGTAATCAAAACAGCCTGGTAGTGGCATAAAAAGAGATACATAGATCAATGCAACAGGACAGAGAGCCCAAAAATAAACCCATACTTTTATAGTCAATTAATATTTGAGAGAGGAAGCAAGCACATACATGGAATTTAATAGTTTATTCAATAAATGATAAATGGTATTTGGAAAATTGGATAGATATGTGCAGAAAAATGAAACTAGACCACCTTCTTATACCACACACAAGAATAAATTAGAAATTAATTAAATACTTAAATGTTAGACCCAAAACCATAAAAATCCTAGAAGAAACCATAGGCATTAAAGACTTGGACATTAGTTTTAGCAAAACTTTTTTATGAAATATCTCCTCAGGGAAGAGAGAGAAAAGAAAAAAAAATAAAGATTATTTTAAATAAAATATTTCTGAAAAATTAGACCCTGTAATAATTATAGTATTTAAAAATCTAGTATTTATTTAGTACCTATTATATGTCAATTAATATGCTTTTCCTCCATGACCTGTTATTTCTTCTATCCAGTCTTAAAGGAAGTGTATGTATTGTTCTTATTTTACAGAAAAGAAAATAAGACAAGTGATTTTAAATAAATCTCTTAAAAGCACATAGCTTGCAAATGTGGAAGACAAGATATCAAGATAAAAGTGTCTAATTTCCAAACATTCTATCTTGATTACACATTATACTACCTTCCCTCCATTGGTACTGAACCTTGAATTTCAATGTTTGTAGGTCAAAATCAGTATTTTTAAAAGTCCTAAATAAATTTTAAATTAAAAACATTAGTTGCTTGTCATGATGCTGCTAATCAACGTGTTAAGAAATTCTCATACTACTGGCTCCCAGCATGCAGATGATTTTGGCAGAACACTACTCTTTTTTAAAAATGTAATTGACTTTTTTTGTAGAATATCAAGATTTAGTTCAGTTGAAAATGTGTCATTTGCATATACAGCTACAAAATCAAGGCTGCAGTAGCTAATTTTTAAGAGCCTTTTAAAAGGGATTGATTCCCATGATTACAGCTATCCAGCCTGTTTCATTTTTATACCATTTTGGGTGATTGAAAAACATTAAAAGTAACAAACTTTTGAAACATACAGTTATCTAATGCAAGGTTTTCATTTTATAATACCTTGAAATAATTGATTGAAAGCTTGGATACCTTTATTTCAAAGTTGAGACAACCTACCTGTGAATCAGTTCAACAGTTCATTTGTGATTCAGCAAATTGCGACACTTCTCTGCCTTGTGTACAGTACAGAGAGAATACTTTAGAAGGATTGGACACTGTATTAGTTACAGTAACTTAAGACGGTGATTAAGAAAAAGATTAGGAAGCATATGTCTCAAACACAGGCCGAATTTGTTCCAGCCTGGTTGGCAAAGGGAGTGAGTGGTGGGAAAGGCTCTACTCCATGCTGTTATTCAGGGATCCAAGTGATGAAGGCTCTGCCATTTCCACCATGTGCTATTGACACCCCACTGATAGAAGTGGGAGAAAAAATGTATGATATTTTGAATGGGAGTTTTAAAGGGACAAGGAATTGAAATTGTGCACATCAATTTCACTCATATTCCACTGACTAAAACCGTGTTGGATAGAGGTGCTTTACTGCAAAGAAGGCTGGAGAATATAGTCTGTGAGGCCATGAGAAAAAGATATAAGTATTGGTCTATTCATGATAATATCTGCCAGAAAAAGGTTGATTTTAGTCCTGACATTGCTACTTACTTCTGGTGCATTTAGGCATATTTGATCATATTCCTGAGCCTCAGTTTATTCTTTTGTAAAATGAGAGTAATACTAACATACTTTCTGTTATTGTTTTAAGTATTGAGTGTGATTTACCTGTAGTGTACTTGCTTAGTATTTGGCAATAGGTACTACTTGGCAAATAGTAGCTATTGTCTTTTCCTAAGAAGTTGTTTAAAAATATTGTTTTGGATATTATGATAAGAGTTATCAAAACTGGGCAGATATAAAGGAGGATCAGAAACTAGTGAACAGAAGCTTAAGCAACAGACAAATTGCAATGCAGGTTTATATTATTATTACCAAGTAATAATAATGATAGTTAACATTCAATGAGAGCTAATTTGATAAAGATCATTCATAGATTAATTTATTCAATAATAAATATAATCTTATGATGTAAGTGCTATTATCATACCTATTTTTTAGTTGAGGCAATAGAGCTTTAGGAAAGTTAACTAATTTATACAAATTCACAACCTGAAAATTATAGAAATGAGATTTAATTTCAGGTCCACCTTCTTTGAGAGTTCTTTTTTTAACATTCTTTTTATTGTTGACACTGTTACAGATGTCCCCATTTCCCCCACTTTGCCCACCTCCAGCTAGCCCCTGCCCGCCCCCTCTTCCTGGAGAGTTCTAAAAAGAGGTCAGTGCCAGAATCTATGGTGAAGGAGATTTATCAAACAAGACTTGAAGCTGAGAACAGAAATGAACTTACTGAGAGTGTTCTGACGAATTGTCGACTTTTCTCAACCAAGGCAAAGCACATGGAATGTCAAATTCTAAGGAAGTCCAGAGGTCCCTCTCACAGGGTGGGTTAGAGAGACCACCATCAGCAGCAGCAACAACTTTGCCCGCTTAAAATTTCTTGCCTAGAACAAAATGACATTTCAGAGTATGAGGTTGGGTGGGAACAAAAATGTCTATGTATTTGCAGGACAGTGCCTGAAATTCAGCTTATAACACCAGTGGTTTAGGATGTCACCTAAGGATACTGCCAAGCCATGACTGGGTCCTTGTCACCCCTACCAAACCAGGAGCGAGTACAACTCATGCTCTTGTAGCCACATGGAGTCATTAAAAAGATCTGAAGTTTGACCTGCCTGGAAACACCTCTAGAAGCAGGCTGGTGCCGGAGCAGAGTCTTACAGATCATGAGTGATTCCTGTCTGTGGTGTGTGCTGAGGGTGACAGGTAGAGGATACAATTTGAGGATTGTGAGTTTTCCTAGGCTGGGGCTGGTTGCTACTTTCAGGGCTTAGATTACATGGAGTAGAGTTTCTGGTTGGGCAGGAAGCCAAGATCAAAACACTATTCAGAGTGCCTCCTTTGATTCCCTCAAATGAATGTGGTTTGCCTTGCCTATGAAATCCCTAGATACTTTGTATGTAGTGCTCTCTCCCTCAATTATATGTATGCATATAGACTTTTCATGGCTTTCAAAAGTTGAAACCACAATCATTTTCAGTTCTGTATGAGAATCATTCAAATAAAGGAGCAGGATCAGATTTCCAGAGATATTTTGATACCAGATGAAGTTGGGGGTGGGATGGGGAATGAAAGCAGAAAGAGAATAAAATCGATAATAGAAAACATTGATGAAGCAGCTTTTGTCTGGGGAAAGGCAGCATATCTTGGATGAAATTATCCAACTACTTCACATAATCTCGCAATGTATTTCAAGATTATAAAAAGTCCCCATTTTTAGTCCCCAATCAGAAACTGACATCATTACCACCTGTTAATAATAATTTGTAGTTTATTGCTAGTAAATAAAGGCTTTTTGCTCCATTTTTTAAGTCCAAGTTTTTCTTGAAATTCACACACGTGCACATGTAAAGTGTCTTTAGATTTTAAAGATGCCAATGCCATTGGTTTCCTTCTCATTTCAGTTTAGAATTAAATATTGTCCTTTAGCAAACACAACAAGGAAAGGATGCTTGCCATTTGAAGAGGAATAGAAGTTCTGCTGCTGTTAATGGGACCATGCTGTAACTCTCCTGGGCACATGAGAGCTAGATATATCCCTGTGGAAAGTAGCAATTACCTTCAATCTCCTTGATCTGAAATAATCCTTGCTACATGTGTCCCTTGTTGTGAGTGATGAGGCCCACTGTTTGCTGAGTCTAAAACCAAATGATCTTTCACAAGCAAAATTTAAACTTGAAATGGGATTCTCTGGCTCCTGATTCTGAGTCTATTTTTTTCATGTACTTTATACATTCTCAAATCAGGCTCAGGCTGGCTACAGATGGTGCTGGTGTGTAATGAGAAGGGCTCTGAAGCTGCTCTAGCTCCCAAGGGAGAATTCAGTAATGGAACTAACTAGGTACTGTCCACCTTATATACTAGATTTGATTTTGGACTATTTGCCCAACTGTTTGTTTATTTCTCAACACTGGAGGGTTTCCATTAGCTCCAGGCTTATTGAACATAGGGTATGGAGTGAGAAGGAACAGAACATTTTTTCCCCATGAATGCTGATGTAATCCCTTTTCTTTTACTGACAACTGGATAATGTTTGCCATTTGAAACTGTGGTAGAAATGAGCTGATATTTACAGTCATTAGTGAAAAAAGAATTATTTTGATCCCAGGAAACAAAGTGAGCATTATTTTTTTGGATGACAATGTTTCAGAAGTTTGTTCCTAAAACTTGTATATTCAAAACCCTGAAAGAGAAACTGCTCACATTTTAAAGCTGAAAATTACCTTGTTTCAGTAAATCAAAAGATTAATATTTAAGACCTCATAAATTTTGCTCACAGAGCATAGCCAAATATTATTATCATAACGAAAACAAAAACCTCAACTCAGCAAATTAGTCACCAAAGACCACATGAAAATTGACATTTTGGTTTCTTAACTAATGGAATCATTTGTCATTTTACTGAAGCAGTTCATTATAAAAATAAATTAAGAATAAATAAATTGTAGTCATAGCAATCATGATGAAATTATTAGTAATTACATTTACCGACATGAAAGTTTTTTTTTTGCACACTTCTCATCAGCAGATGTTATTCAAAATAACTTTGACAATAAGCATCGATGTTATATCAAGGTTGTTTTTCTAATTAAAAAAAGCATAATGGAAGTAAGAAAGAAAGTTGCTAATTAACATTAGAATAATATTGTCTTTCCCTTTCAAATATACACAAGTTCAACTATGCAATTCTAATATCAAAATGAAGAAAATGAGAAATCTCTCTAATACCGTATAACTAGTAAAAAGAAAATTAGAAAGCAGAGTGCAGCTCATGTAGTTTCTAAATAAATAAAAAGGAAATTACATTTCTCTGGGTAAATATTTACTTCCTAAAGCGTGCCAACAAAAGCTACTATTTTAGAAATGGGACATGGTAGTAACTGACTTGTACTTAGTTGATTTAATTGGAAATGTGCTGTTTTTCCTTTAAAGCCTTTGCTTTAATTGTAGAATAAAGAATTTCTAATCTGATGTTCTAATTGCACTTGGGATCTGGTATTCTGTTTACATATATATTGATCTGTCAGATGGTCTCATAAGTATCTAGGTAGACCATATTAGGAAGAACATTTAACCCATTTTTACTATGGTATGCTGAAATAGAACATTTTTATTTTTAGATTTTTTAAAATAATTCTATACCTTATGTTCAATTTATGCAGATAAGCATCATGCTTTTGGTTTACAACTTCAGTTAGTAAAATTTTTTGTGCAAACATGTATTCAATAGTTTTAAAATTTTATAAAATATAATTTGAATGCTGACAGGTAAAAATGTTATTGCCTAAAAAGTACTTCTATTTCTAATCCATATAAAGTACATGCAGAGACATTTCTCAACTGACTATTATTACTTCTAGGTAATATTTATTGTTAATAACTGAGACAACTTTTCTTTTAAATTTGCTTGTGCAAAAAAATAATAATGAAGTAACAAAAATGGCAACTGTTATTTTTTAATAAAAAGAAAACATTCGTGATACTATTGAAATAGATCCAATCATTATAACCAATATTTACGTAGTTATGATTTTTATCTTTAAAATATTGTTGGACATCAGACCAATCATTTAGGATAATATTTGGAATTGAAATGATATGGTCTAAGAGTTATATTCAAGTGAATTTAAAAACAGGCAGTATTATGAACAGATCGCAAGAATTGCTCACTAGAACTTAATGGATTAGGCACTAACATGTGGCTGGAGAACAGAGAGGTAGAAGGAGATGGGAAAGAAGAGGAGGGGATGAGGGGAGGATGAAGAAAGGATGAGGGAGAAGAGATGACAGAATGGGGGAGAGGCAAGGGATGGGAATGTAAAAGCACCCAGTGGGTTTGGGACAGGCTGCTTAAGACCAAACATACTTTTGGGGCATTTCTTTCATTTAGATACTGTCACAGCTACTTCTTTATTTATGTTTTTAAGACTCATCAGAAAACTACAGGATACTTAAGGAATTTTAATCCTTAAGAATCCCAACTTTTAAACTTTGAAGAGTTGGCTAATAGCTTTGGGGTAATGCTCAGCTGCTTGAAATTCATATAGCTTCCTTATTAGTTGGAAGGAAAATCTCTCTCTCTCTCTCTCTCTCTCTCTCTCTCTCTCACACACACACACACACACACACACACACACATTCCTATACAGTAGCAGTAAAATAGATAGTAAAGGAGTAACTTATTTAATATATTTAGCTTGAAAAAGCAATATATTTCCATTTTCTTTTTTAAATCAGTCATCTAAAGGGAAACAATTTTAAGAAAAATACACACATACACATCACAGAGTACTTACTCACTTTATAAATCCTAATGTGTATGGGTAGAAATGAAAATTGAAATGTAAATTAATAACACTTTGCCATAATGGTATAATGTAAAAAATGAAAGGGCTTGGATATTTTGTGATGCTCTCTAATAAACTTTATAAAAAGAGGTGGATTTAAATCCATTTTGAACACAACGCTTTAGAACTCAGCCCTTGAACAGATGATTTATTTTTTATGAGTTGAATGAAGAATTTGTATTTAAAAGCATTGTCTGATTAGTTCCGGACTCTGCCAATGAGAACTGGGGGGGCAGGAGTGCATGATCTTGTGTGTGCATGTGCACACGTGCTCACGAGACCACTTTGGGGACCTCATGCAGTAAGTTACAATGATGGAGCATGACAGTCAGAATAGCACACACTATTAGCTGGACCTCAACTCTATTACAGTGCTATGTTTGGTGACATAGAATCAAGAGACTCAAGGATACAAGGTCAAAGGTAGCAAAACATTACATTAATCTGTTCTCTTCACAAGATACCAGTATATCTCCATGTAAAATACAACATTTGCTGTTTAATTATGAGAAATATATGCAAGAGTATATTATTTAACAAAAAGAATTAGAAAATAGTTGTCTTTTAGCTAAAGATTTGCAGATAATTTTTCCCTAGCTCTTACTGTTCCTCATACTTTATGACCTCTACAGTTATTACTGGGATTGCTCAAGATACTGTAAAATGACTCAAAGATATTGTATTCATTCATTCCTTCTTTTTTGATTGCCCACATGAAAATAACAATGGAAAATCAATCTAAAGTAAACAAAATTAGGAAGTCAACTACTGATGCATACTTTATATGTTAGGCACATATGGATTAGTTGATATAGTATATAGAAGCTATTTAAAATTGGTAGGAGTCAGGACATTTACATTTATTTTTATAACCAAGAAATATTGATAGAGTAAATCATTTGATCGTCTTAATATCACTTCAAAGTAAATAATTAGATGCCAAGGGAATAGGTTTTATTTTGGAATTGTCATGCCAACTTCACATTCTTAAAGCAAAAAGTAAAGAAACTGGTGTATTTAACCACAATACTTAACAGACATCCTTTTTACTAAATGTGCCACAGATTACTATTCCTAATAGCAGAATCTGCTAAGTTAATCTTTTCAAATAGCTCTTAGGGATCTACATAAATTAAATAAAGCTACTAGACTTATAAGGCATATTTGGTTGTTACCCAGTTTTCTAAATCATACATGTTTCCATCCAAATCATAAAAACTTATTTCAATATTTCAAATTCTGCATCGTTATGAGGTCTAACTTCTTATTGCACCTAAGGAAACTAAGGAAGGTTTAATACATATTCATACACTAGTATAATAATGGATGAGTTTCATTTTAAAACACGCTCCTTGATCTGTGTATATTTCCTGCTGCTGTAACCTCATATTCTCTATATTCTTTAAATACACCCTCTGGATAGCTCTAGGAGAAATAATTCAGAAAGTCTACCATTTTGAAAGCAAGGATGAATGTACCCTAAATTGTCCAGTTGGTACTATGCTCTTATTTTATCTGGTGCAAATAAGCTTTAGCCAAAGCAACCTCAAAAAAAAAAATAAGAAGAAACAAAGTAAAAATAAAAAAAGAATCAAATCCCTCTGAATTCTTTCACATAGTCACTGCCTTTAACCTCCTGCCACAGTACAAAGTTACTCTGTGTCCTTCACTTCTCTGGTTACGACAGAGCTATTTTCTGAGAACCAATTCATAACAAAGAATTTTCGTTTGTGAGAGCTGGGCCTAGACTGACGCCATGGGCCTTTCCCCACCCCAAGAGCTTTTTGTTTTGTGCCAAAAGAATTGCTCCATTCATTATCCCCACAG
The DNA here is from genome assembly GCA_028533065.1 of Trachops cirrhosus. NCBI lineage: Eukaryota > Metazoa > Chordata > Mammalia > Chiroptera > Phyllostomidae > Trachops > Trachops cirrhosus. The sequence continues at coordinate 52,873,855 of CM052541.1, read as the reverse complement.
ATGCTTGGCCTGGAGGCAGAGAAAGTCAGTAAAAACAACAAGAAGCTGAGTTCTCCACCAGCCTAGGCTATCATTATCTACACAAGAGATGATGAGTTTGTAATGAAGTTGACTAGGCTTATTCAGACACTCGCAGATTGGCAAGAGGATAAAAAGTGTCTTCAATTTTTGTGTTGTCTGCTGTTGAAGTTAGCTGTCATCCGGCACTAGATTAGTCACACTTTGAGGCAGGGCTTTGGAGAAGGGGTCAGAACAAAGCTACTGTACTCTGGTATTTTGCAGTCTGAGGAACAGAGGCATAATAAATGTGCTCTGTAATTTAAATCAAGGAGCTGCTGTGGGAAACCGCTGTCTCTTTCACTGGAGGTATTAGTGCTGTGCGCCTGCTTCTTGACGTTGCATAGCATGTAAGAAGTCTGCAGCACAACGTTGCTCTTATATTTGGAATGAATGCACTGATTATATTGGATGAAGCTCTTCTGAATTCAGCAAAATAAAGACTCACTCGTCACAAAGGATGCATTAGATTATAGGTGTCTTATGCATTTTAAATTCAATTGAAAAATTGGCTAAACATGAATGAAATTTTAATTGAAAACATTTCACACTTTGGCAATATAGATGGTTTTTTGATAAGTGTTACTGGTTTTTATTCAGTAGGGAATTCTTAGTGTGGGATAAAACATATTTTAAGTACAATCACAAATTAACCATTTACTACAATAAAATCTGTGGAGTTACAGAGACCAAAATTCCTCTTGTAATTCTAACAAAGCAAACTTTTAAGTTTGGTGATGTTACCCCTTTTTAGAAAAAGGAGGCAATGTCAGAATTTAAAGATAGCCCCTTCAATTTGCAAATTAACTTTAAACACTCATTAAACACTGTTTTAAGATGTAGAAATGGTACTTTGATTTTATTTTAAAATGTCTGAGATTCAAATAGATAGCACTGATCCAAATCCTTTATTTTAAAAAGTCAAATGTGAAATGTCCTATAAAATACCCATAATATAGCAGAACTCTTACTTTTAAATATTCAGAAGCTTCAAATGATAAGCTTTGTGTAGAGATACTCTATTTGGACAAACTGGTTGTTTAGCATTACTTATTGTTCCGTCTTCAGCTATAATTCAGACTTCACTTTGCCTATAGTCTTCCGGGCTAAAATTGAAACTCATGAACTGTCTCATTGTGTATGAATGTTTCCCACTCCCCCACACTCTTTGTTCCAGTTGGTTGGGTCAGAGAAACAATTTCACTTGCTGGTTCTCAGAGCATCTAGTCATGTATGCAGGAGTTAGTTTGCTGCCAATGGCCCATGAAGGGTGTGGGTGGAGAGGAGGAAGAGGGAGACAGATACATTTTTTTATAATGGGAATTTCTAGATCTAACAACCGTCACTAAAGACTGTAATTGTTGTTGCTTACTGTTCACTTTCTGATCTGTTAAGATCACCTTGACTCAGCAGATCTGTAGTCCAATGGAAAAAAGGAAATAAAGACATTGGAGGAGGCTTTGTTGAAGATCCCTAGGCTTGATGCTGATTATCGATCAGATGATTAAGACAGATGAAGAGGTTTTTTGAAAGCTGAAACCTTTGATTGTGTCTCTCCAGTGTGCCCCAAAAGGGGTTGGGAAATCAATACCCTCAATCACAGTGGAGAGCATTTCTCTGTCAGTCACACAAGCTGAATGATTTGAATTGAGTCATAAGGCGATGAATAACTCGCACTGGCTTCCCGCTTCTCTTCTGCACCTCATAGAGAGCATAATGAACTCTCTAGGACAGGCTAACAACTCATGCAGCACTATTAACATACCTTCAGATAAAAGCTAACCTCTGGCTTAGAGTCTGAATTAAGAGATATTAATTTCAATCTATTAAAAGACTGATGCCAAGTAAACTCCAATCTATCAGGCAAATGGAAAAGATGACTGTGACATTGCAATCTCTTTCCAAGAGGATATGGGGGGATAAATGGCAATGGAAACAATACAATAATAAATGAACAAAGAAATAAAGAATTAAATACACTTCTGCACTTAAAAATGGAAAGACTCAACATGAATAAATTATTTATCATATTTTTATAATAAAAATAACACTCCTCCTACATCTCAAATATTTCAAAATTCACTTAGTTGGAATTTTTTTAAATATATGCTTTTTTCCCCTGCTAACAAGACTGTTTTGTTCTTTGCCATTTAAAATAAGCATGGCATTATGTTTGTGGGCTCTCAATGGTTCTAGCAAATCTGCTCCCCACTCCTAGTCCTGGGAAAAAAGCACACATATCAGTATATGAAATGCATTGGTTATGGGAGAAAGAGTGATTCATGACTGGATGCAATCAAATACCTAACTTCCACAAAATGGATTTTTGTCTGGCATGATATAGGTTCCAGGGAAAAACAGAACATGAAATAAAAACCACCAAGGTACAATTATCAACAGAAACTTAATTATCTGCTGTACTAATTTATCAGTTTATGTAGCCTCACTTATTCTAATGACATCTTGCCTTTGTAAGTGGTACTCATGAGTTTAGTATCTAGAAACTCTGAAGTTAGTAAGAGTCTCTTATTGCTACTCGTTGTTATATGTGCCTTTGTGTCAGCCTTTGTTATTGGTCAGGAACTTTTTCTGTGTAATCATGGTGCAACTTCCATTTCCAGATCCACTGACCTAAGAGGGAGTTTTCACTCTATGCCTGTTCTCTTGTCAGGCATGCAATTTGCAGCAGTGAAGATGGACCAGCCTATGGGCTGCCCTCATCCATTCTCCTTGACCATGCATTTGCCATAAAGTTGAACTTCCCTGGTTTGACTTCAAGGCTTACAACAGCAGGACTGTAAATGGACACACAGAGTTACTTGGTTTTGTTTCAATTACAATTTGTATTTAATATTAATCTGTATTACTTTCCAGTGTGCTGCATTGTTGTTAGACAATCATCAACTTTACAAAGTGGTCCCTCTGATATTTCAATCACTCATCTGGCACCATAAATAGTTTTTACGGTATCATTGACTACATTTCCTATGTTGTACTTTACATCCTCATGACCATTTTGTGACTACCAATTTGAACTTCTTAATCTCTTCACCTTTTTCACCTAATTCCCTAAACTCCCTCTTTCCTCTGGCAACCATAAATCTGACCTCTGTATCTATGAGTCTGTTTCTGTTTTGTTTGTTTATTTTTCTCTTTAAATTATACAAATAAGTGAAACATATGGCATTTGTCTTTCTCTGATGTATTTAACTTAGCATAATACCCTCTTGTTCATCCATGCTGTCAAATGATTTCATTTTCTTTGGCTGAGTAATACTCCATTATATACATGTAGCACACTCTTTATCTACTAATCTATTGATGGGCACATCTAATAATCAAAAGAGCATGGTGCTGGCATAAAAATAGACTCATAGATCAATGGAACAAAATAGCCCAGAGTCATTTGTTTTTAAAATATTGTCACTGTGTCAGAAACTTATACAATTAGAAAGGAATAAAAGAAATGATATGGTTTAACCAATTGCCTACAATCACCAAACACCTGGAGTATCACAAATGAATCATATATTGTAGTATAGTGAAGAGAAACATTAACAATAGATATTATACAATTCCCTTAGTGACATTTTCCAGACTTCTAGTTGAGAAGTTTTTCTTCATGCAGAACAAATTTCCACGTGTTTCTTTTACTGAAAAGTTAAGACAATGTGGTAGAGTATAATTCATACTGGAACAGCATATACAAATTCTATATCTTGGTTCCTACTTTTTATGAGTTTATAGTAGCTAATTTCTACTCTATATGCCATAGTTTACCTATAGAACTTTTGCCTGGTTTATCCAGAGATAATTAGAGAGGAATGCAAATCTATCCATCTATTTGTCTATCTATCTATCTATTTATCTATCATCTATCACATATATAAAATTTGCTAACTATGAAGTCTAGTATATTTAAACAATTCATATAAAGAAAATGGAATAAGTTAATGTATTCACACTAACAATAGCTCTCTCACTGGGAAATTATTACCTGGTAAGTACCTTTATGTGAATTATTTTATTTAATTCTCACAGTAGCTCTGTGAGGTAGGTACCATTATCTTTATTTTACAGATGAGGAAACTGAGATTCCAAAGGGTTTAGTAGCTAGTTGTAGGATCCACAACAAGTATGGGGACTGGAATGCAAACCCTGTTAGCTTGACTTTCCAGCCCACAGTCTTAAACCCTCTGATAGTCTACGAACTTTGCAGATTGCCAAGAGAGAATGGGAGACCATAAGAACACAGGTTTTAGAGAGTGGGAGACCATAAAACACAGGCTTTAAAGTCTGACAAACATGCCCTCAAAAACTGCTTCCATGACTATGGGCTGTGTAATAGTGAACCAGTCACTGAAAACTTCACATCTTTAAAATGGGGTTAATGTTAGCTATTTCATAGATAACTATTATAAAATTACAGGAATACTAAATAAAGTAATATGTAAAGTCACTTGGCATATAGCTTTAGTGGTTCTATAATTGGCTTCAATTATTAATAATAAATGATATCAGCCTTGAGACTGACTTTTGTGAAAAAATGTAGTCTTCACATTCTCTTTAAATGAGAGCTCTGATATCTGACCCTACACTAGACATTGAGATTAAGACCCAGATCTGCCACCAAAGCTCACTGTAGGGATACAATCAAGGTATCCCTTCAGGTTGACTCTGAGTTAAGAAATCATTCCAGAGGTGATTATTATCAATCTTTCAGTCAATTTAAAGGTTTTTCCAGAGGTGATACTGCCCATTCAAGTCAAAATTTTATATACATGTATATATGCTATGATTCATATATATAATATCATATGTATGATTATATATGATATATAATATCAAGATTTTATGTTATACATAAATATATATATATGATTCCAGACCTCTCAAAAGTGCTTCTCATCCACACCATTTCAGCATTTCTTATTTATTCATTAATTTTCATAAATATTTATTATGTAACATCTCCCAAGTGCCTTCCAAAATCTATGCCCTCAAGAAGTTTATCATTTCATAGAGAAGGGAGTTCCATTACAAAAATGACAAAAGCAATGATAGGTTAAGTACAGATGCTTCTTCATAGAAGAAACACCTATTTTATATATATATATGTATATATAATATCAGAGAGATGTATACTTATATATATTTATATATTTATTTATTTACCCATTTATATATAAATATACATATCAGAAAGAAAGAAAATTCTCTCAGAAATATGTGATATATCAGCTGAAGAGCAAGTGTATATGTTAAAATGTGTAGAGGAAAGCATGTCAAGAAGAGGAAAAGACCATGTGTAAAAGTATAGAGAAAGTATAGAGATGAAAGAAGCATGGCATGTTCAGGGACCCACAATATGGTTGTAAACATTCTTACTAAGTTCACATCTGGACTGAAAAGGAGATAAAGAGTGGAAGACTAGTTCAAAGCCAGTTGCATAAGTTCAATTCTGAGATGTAGGGAGCCTACACTAGGGTGGTAGAAAGGATGGAAAGAAATGGGTACATATGAGAAATATTTGTGAGATAGACCTAGCAGTAAGTAATACTGTGGCAGATCACAGAGAAAGTATAGCTTAGGAAACATCTGCATTCCCAGCTTAGGTGAATGGTAGATGGTAGCATACCATTCTTTGGAACAGGGAACCCAAGAGGAAAAGGAATTGGGCAGGGGTGGAGCAGCTGAGATCAGTGTTGGAATCTTCTCATTGGAGGAGTCTGTGAGACCTGCAAGTGGATATGCGAGTCTAGGGGTCCAAGTGGGGTGTCTGGGTCAGAGTCACAAATTCTGAGTCATAGGAACAATGGTAGTAAGTGAGATGGACATGAGGGAGCAGACTGAGGAGACTGCACATATTGTCAGGGCTCTATCTTTAGAGCCCTGATAATATTTTTCAGACTGACAGAGAAATACCTAAAGGAAGAAATTTTGTTAATTCCCATGCATTTCCTAGCTGATTCAAAGAATAGTTATAAAAGCCTTAGGACAAAAGATGTTGTAAGATTAGGATATATTTTGCCCAATTGTGCTTGAGTGGAAATTTTTCCCAGAAGATTTAGTGAGGGCATTACAGTAAGTCTTGCTACTCATGTTAAAGTGTTGTATGTGCTCTGTTTTGTATAATTTATTTTATGTTTTATTTATATCCTAATTTCCTATAATATTTTTAAAAGGCTATACAAAACAGAGGAATATAAAATAAAATTGGACAAAAAACACTTATAATAAATAAGGATTCACATTTAGGGAGGGCAGCCAAAATAAGAATTGTCCAATGACAGAAACGTGGAAGTCGTGGATATGTAGTTTGGATTTGATTATGACTATGTCTGAATGTCTGGATATTTATTTATTTATTTTTACTTAAAATATTTTCATTAGTTATCTTTTCTTATTATAAAATGATAAATTCTGATTGTGAAATAATTTATGACATTTTGGAAGATTTAGAAAACAAGCTAAAACAAGAAAATGAAATTCACCCATAAATCATAAGAAATTCCTACAGTGAAAGTGGCATGAGGTCAGGAATTTTTGTCAGTTTTTTCATTTCTTAATCTCCAAGACCTAGAGTCATGTCTGACATATAGTGGACATTTAACACAGTTGTTACTTTCTTGGAGTCTTTAGGATTCATTGCAAATAAGATACAGACTGCTTTTTTCATAGGAAGCCTAAGGCCTATTGGTTCTACTTAGCTCATTCTGACTTCTTTCCACTTTTCCTTTACAATACAATTCACTACAATTTTTTGTTCACTCAACAAATATTTATTGAACACCTACAATATGCCAGTCACTTTTCTAGGTACTGTGGATACAGCAGTGAAATAAAAGCAGATCAAGTCTCAGGTCTAGGGAGCTAACACTATAGAGGGAGAAGACATAAAGAAGGAATACAGTACATGTCAAGTAGTAATAAGGGCTCTGAAGAAGAAATAATGCGTGACAAGAAGGCAGAGGATGATGGTTGGGGGGCACTATTTTTAGATAGGTGAGTCGGGGAGGGGCATTCTGGAAAGGAGCCATTTGAGTAGAAACCCCCCAAAAGTGTAGGAATAAACCAGGGAGATAGCAGTGAGAAAAGCATTTCAGGCATAGAGAACAGGAGCATGGTGTATTTGGGCATCAGCAGTTGCCCAATGTGCCTAGACACCAGGGTCGGATAATAAGAATTGCTCTCACTGATGCAGTGAAAGGCCAGGAAATATAGGACCTTGTGGACTCCTATGTGCACTTACAATTGTATTCTGTGGGGGATGGAAACCAATCAGAAGGTTTGAACAAAGAAATGACATGATTTGAATTATGTTCCAAAAGCATCACTATTTTGACAGTGGATTCCAGGACATCAAGAGTAGAACTGAAGAGCCACTTAAGAGGTTACTAAATAATCCAGGAAAGAAAATATGGAAACTTGGATTAAGATAGCTATGATGAGGGTTTGCAGAAAAGGTTGCTTCAGGATTTATTATGAAAGTAAAGCTGACAGACCTTTCTAGTAAATTACATATGAGATGTGGGAAAATTAAGGGAGTCAAAGTTTTTGAAAAGGATAATTAAAAGCAGAGTTACCATTCATTCACTGAGATGGGGATCAGGGCAGGAAGAGATGACATGGTAGGGAAAAATCAAGAGTTTGTTTTTGAATATGTTAAGTTTTAGATGTCTATCAGACATACAGTGAATTTGCTAAGTGGGTCACAGGACTTTTGTGTATGGACTGCCAGGTGAGGTGTAACCTGGAGTTATAATTTTGGAGTCAGCCACCAAATACATGATGTTTATATGGACTAGCTGGGATTGCCTAGGGATTAAGAGGGAAGAGAAAAGATGTTCAAAATGAGCCCTGGGTCACCAAAACATTTTCAAATCAATAAGACAAGGAATATGCTGCAATGGTGTTTGATGAAAGCCAAGGGAGACAGACACAGAGAAAAAGATGTGAAAAGGGCATATATGCATAGAGTTATTATATGCATAATAACTCTAAAATTAGTGGTGATAAGTACAATTAAGATAACTATGGTACATTTACACAATGGAATACTATGCAGCAGCAAGAAAGAAGAAGCTCCTACCCTTCGGGACAGCATGAATGGACCTGGAGAGCATTATGCAAGTGAAATAAGCCAGGTGGTGAGGGACAAATGCCCTATAATCTCACCTATAAGTGGAACCTAATCAGCAAAACAAACAAACAAGCAAAATATAACCAGAGACATTGAAATTAGGAACAAACTGACAGTAACCAGAGGGGACGTGAGAGAGGATAATGGGGGGAAAAGGGGAAGTGTTGTCAGGAACATGTATAAAGGACACATGGACAAAACCAAAGTGGAGTAGGATCAAGGGTGGGAAGTGGGGATGGGGGAGAGTGGTAGGAGTAAAATGGAGACAACTGTACTCAAAAAACAATAAAAATTAATTAATTAGAGACTTTGAAAAAAGATTGAGAGCTAAAGATCAGACTTGGCAGCAGTCCAAAGAAGTTTTGGTGGTGACATGAAAATGCAATATTGGTCATTCTTTAGAGTAGTTTAGATTTTAAAAGGAGTAGAGCAATGGAACATTATAATAGCCTCCAGGGGGTCTTCTTGTTTCCACTCTTGCTATTTTGGTTAAGAAAGTTAATGGTAGCTTCTCGATTAGATTAATTCAAAATCTCAATGGCTAAACACTATGTTAATTTTTTTGTGGCTCCTGCAGAGCTGAATTAGAGAATCTTGATATGTAAGCAGCTGTTTTCTTAGAAGGGATTCAAGGACTTGTGTAGAATTATTATCTTTAAAATAAAGTTACGAACATCACTTTGCTGTCTGCATCTACCAGGGAGGGTAAATATCATGGAGGATAACACATAGGATGCTTTCATGGGACAGGTTAAAACGGTGGTACATCTCTGCTGCTCACATTTCATTGATCACAAATTAGTAACATGACCACTCCTGTATGTGTGGAAGGCTGGGACATGTAATCGAGTGCTCAGGAAGAAGATAAAACAGGTTGGGTGATCAGCTAGTAGTCTGTTTCAGACCCAAAAGCAGCCAGCCCCACCACTGAGACTAGGTCTATGCTGTTTGCTGATATAAAGAATCTAGGAGAACGGGAAAAGCTGAGGACTTCAGAGTAACAGGCACCATAGTAAAAATAGTAAAAATCCTTTAGAAATCATGAAGGCCTGAGATACAGGTTAGAAACAGAGAAACTGGTACTCATTAGGAACACAGATAATTTACTTTTTGTGTTAGTAGGGATAACAGAATATAAGATTGGAAAATTTAGAAGTGAGAGTATGGAAAAGTTAATGAGAACTCAGTGGTTTGCCTAAAAATACATTTGAACAGTCATGAAATGTTTCTGTGCTTCATCAGTATTTTTCCAGAACAAGATGAGTAACAGGATTTGGTTTAGGTTTTATGTTTTGAAATAGTATATGCCAATTAGTCAAGAGAACATATATAGAAATACGTGAAGCTAAAAACTTCATGTATGTCAATAAACTAAAAACAAAATTTGGCATATTTAAAACATAGCACATAGGGAAAATAAAAATATTTCTCTACATAGGGAAAACAAAAAATAATTCTCTTTCAGATGGTGATGTTATTTAGCAAATGATTACTGAAATCTAACACTAAATAATGTCCTCATGGCATAAAAGAATATGTACTGCTATTACCAGACTCAACTACTTATTCTTTTAATTTGCTATCTGAAAACTATTTTGATTTTTAAAATGAATATGAAAAGAGTCATCCTAAAAATAAGCCTTCAATATATAGGGTGTATAGTATTCATAGAGATTTAAAAATACCAACAAGAAATTGACAGTCCACTTTATTCTTCAAGGTACACCTCATATTTCAAAGATGTAGAATGCTTTGAGAAAGGCTTAGCTGGGAAGAGGTGTGTGGAACAGTTTTAACAGCCATTTCCAGGATTTTTCAGTGACTCATAGTTTTAGGCATTCATGTGAATTCCCACTTGCATTTTAAACTTCATAATCATTTGAAAAGAGAATGCCTTTTGACTTTTCATGATAATGAGATAAAAACTTCCTTACAGAAAGCTTTAAAATAGTTTTAGCCCTTGCATTCCTTTTCTAGCCTCTTCATATATTGACATATTTCATCAAATTGTTAGTGGAATTGCTTTTTTAATTCCAGAGGGGGAAAAATAGTGACTGGTAGGTTTGGGATGCAGAATATCAATAGCACTGGGTTAAACAGGAATTTTTTCCCCATCCCTAGAAGATTTGGTGTGATTCATGTATTACAACTTTTTCTTGGTTGTCTTGGTCTCATTTTCTCCCTTAGTGTGTATTAGTCAACTCTGCTGTGCAAACAAGTGTTCCCTTGATTTCAGTAGCTAAACACAGAACATTGATTCTCATCCACATTACATGTATGTGACAGGTCAGCTGGTTTGGGCTTTACATATCTCCTAATTCTGAGATCCTAACTGAAGGAATAATTTCTAAATGGAAACATACAATTCCTCAAATATGACATTTGGCAGACCTATCTATATTCTATTGCTCAAAATATGTCATAGATCCAAGTCCAAAATCACAGAAGAAGGAATTAATACTTTTCCCACAGGATACACTGAAAGTTTTATGGAAAAGGAAAGAGGGAATAATAGCAAATTATAATCCAACATACCACTGTATCAAAAAAGCATGAATCTTGATGTTTGAACTCAGATATGCAAAAAATATAACATTTTTTAACTTTCAATCTTTGAGCCCCCAGCCACTGAACTGATGAGATTTCATCAGTTTTTTGTGATTCCTCCCATTCCTACCCCACTCTGGATTACACCAGTCCCTACTCTTCTAATATGTCAAGGTATTAGGTGGGGTATGAACTTCATTCATTTGTGCATATAGGATGGTGTTGAGACATCAAGTTTATGTGACTTCTTCAGGTCTTTCAGCTCTCTGTAACTTCTGTTCCAAACAACTCAGTTCTCATAGCACCTCTGGTATCTGGGGTCTAGATGTAGATACAGTGACTTCTGCCTTAGGATACACAGATTTCTTTTTGTCTTAGTCTGGAGTCTTCCAAGATCAGACCCTGACTCAAAAATTTTGAATTCAAGGAGCTTATTTTGGAAGTGCAGAAAACATGAGTAGGTCTGTGGGGGGAAATAATAGAGGAAAAGAAAGACTGTAAAGTGTGTGCCATCAAGCCAGCAGAAAATTGGAATTTCATCCTACATGGAAATGCTGACAAAGAATTAGTCCATCTGAGGAGAGACAGAACTGGGGTATTTGCATGCCAGATATTGAGAGGTTCTGTGATATGCTGAGAAGAGATAGAAAAACACACCAGTAAACCACAGACTCTCAAGGGTTCCTGGGGCAGGTCAATTCCTCCTTACTTCCAGCTTGTTGTTTTTCATGGAGCAGTGAGACTTTCTGCAGTTCTGGGGAAACAAGTCTTCAGGTCCAAAGATGCAGTTACTGGAAGCTCCCAGTCACCTACAGTTTTCTGAAAGAGGTCAGGTAAGGGCAAGAAAAATAATTCTGGCACAGCTTGCATAACCTCCCTTATAGCCCAGGGAAATCATTTTGTAATCTTTGGGAAAGCTTTATTCCTTCTTGTTTTAGGTTAAAATAATTTATTGACATTCACAAACTCTCTCCTTGTTCTGGCCTTACATATTTGCAAGTAAACTGAGGCAGACTTATAATTTGTTTTATTGTTCACTACTTCCCCAGTACTAAGCCCATGCCATCTTCTGATCCTGAGGTTATGCATACCATGGAAAAAAGAAAAAGAGCAAAAAATAAAGTAAAAATTGAAAGAAAAACAGGATAATATCTCAAAGTTAGATGTTGTTGCCATCTTATACCTCTAGAAGGTATAATGTGGGAAGATTAAATATCCGATAGACTAATTGCTAAATAACAACCTAATTTCTCAGTGGCTTACCCCCAAACAAGTTTATTTCCTGCTCACAGCACAATCTGCTGCAGGTCTGGTGGATGACGAAGGTGGTCAAGATTGAGTGCCAAGTTGTCACTCAGGAGCCCAGACCCATTCCATCTTGTGGCTCTCCCTAATCCAGGTCCTTACTGATATCCCTATTCATTTTTCACATAGGGAAGAGTCTGGAGGATAAGGCATGGGAGGGTTTTATGGACAACCATGAATTACAGTTTATTACTTCTGCCCACAAGCTACTGGTTAAAATTCAGTCCTACGGCTGACAAGGAAATCTATTTTTTTCTATATGCTTAGGAGAAAGAGGGAAACATAATAATAAATAACTGACCAATGTTTGTCATAGTGTACAAATTGACTTCAGAGCAAAACACTCTACTAGAAATATGAAGACATTAGTTTTAATTGTATTTATCTACTTACTATCTTTATGACTCCTACCTAGTTTACTTAACCTCTAGGCCTCAGTTATTGATCTGTAAAATTGCAATAGTAATACTGTCCCACTTACTTAGACTCATAGACTGTTAGAACCCAAAAGGGCATTAGAAATCATTGAGTTCAGCATCTTTCTCCAAATCTATACTTATGACCACCTGTGTCAGGTTACTGAGGCATCACCAGGATCCAATGACTATGAATCTCTGCTAGAGAAGGGCCTGGGAATCTACACTGTATAATTATTCCAGGTAGTTCTTCTGTATAGAAATGTTTGTGATCAACTGACATTATTTAAATTTTTCTTTTTACATTTAAAGAAATAAAAGTTGGGAGTGATGTAGGGTAACTCATTAGATAGCGCTAGTTAGTAGTAGACTAAGGCTGAAACCCCTGTGTCCTGAGTCACTATACAATGTTTTTGGTTTTCTTTATTTCCTAAACCATCTATCCAGTGAAGATATTTCTGAGGATCATATAACAATGTATTGGGTTGGACAGAAAGTTTGTGTGTTTTTTTCTGTATAAGACACACTTTCCATTTTCCAGTAACTATTGATTTAGATATTTTGAGAATTTTGGCTATCTCCTGCATGGTAGAATGTTGATTGTTCTCAATTAATGTCTCCATTTGATCACTGAAAACGTCAGCTTCTCTACCTGACCACAGAGCATTGTCCACTGAGAAACCTCCAGCACCAAACTTTGCAAATCACTTTTGACATGTTCGATCAGTCACAGCACCTTACACTGCACAAATCTTTTTTGTGAGTGTTTCAGTTGCATTTTTACTCTCCCTAAAACAATAAAACATAACACACTGAAAATGCTGTTTATTTTCTTCCATCTTCAATATACAAGGACTACACAAAAATTCACCAATTTTGATTAATTTGTTTAAATGCATGCTTATTTAACAACTGTGGCAATATAATCTAACAGAATTGTTTCAAATGTGGTTAAAGACAGCTAAGTGCTACTACAGCTGCCTTATAGAAAAAAAACCCAAATGAACTTTTCAGCCAACCCAGTGTGTAAGTACATTTTTGAACTATAATTCATCATTTAAAAATATTATTTAATTTTGTAGTCTCTGGTCAGCAAACATTCTATTTAGTCTTTTATCTGTCTTTGAAAGAGGCTAACATGCGGCCGCTTTGGTTTAGTCCTTGAACTTTAAAATTTCCTTATTATTTTTAAACAGTGTTACTCATTCCTAAAAAGTGCTGTACATGAACACAGCCACATGCGAATGTGTTTCTGTGCGTCTGGTATCCACCCTCAGCCTGTCTCCTCCAGGCCCTCTGATTCAAGCTCTGAAAGCCTTGCTTAGAATTCCTGCATTTTCTGCCTGCAGAACCCCAGCCCTGACTTCTGTCTGTTGTCAGCCTTGGACAGAGCACTTCTGTGGGTCAGTGAGACATCTTGGGCTTAATATGACTTCCTGCCCCTGGCCCAGTGGCAAAGTTTTTGTTGTTATTCACAATTATATTATACTTATTTTTTTTACATTTTGTTTAAATCCTTGTTAAAAGTGTTGCCAAGAAAATGAATAGTGAAAACTGTGTATTTTGAAGGAAGTGTAATGAGGGATACTTCCTACTGAAAACATATATCATTTATTTCATTTTGGTGAAAAGCATTTACTTTAAAGAATATACTATAAATCTTTTACTTAATAAAATATGTCATAAGCCAAGAAAATACAAAATATATTAATTTAAAAGCTATTTTACTAAATAGGAAATCTTGTTAGATAGCACAGTATTAAAATAAATTACTACCATAGTTTCCAGGTATATAGATGCCAACATACTAGCTAAAAATGAAAAGAAAAGAAAGATTTTGTGTCCAGTAAATAACAAATGCAAGCTTAAGAATGGGGATAGCAAAACATTTTTGACAAGCAAAATATACTTGTAAACATTTTTATTTTCTAAATAAAACCCCTTATCAAAAATGTTACTCACCACTATAATGGAGTCTCTGAAATTTTCTTAGAAATGTTTGGTGTTATTAACATAGCAGAAATCAAGGCAGTATAGCTGTGTCATTTCCAGAATGAATGAAACCACTTGGTAATTTCAGACAACTCAGTGACAAAGCCATCTGTTCATTCATTTATCAAATCAGTCCCACGTAAAAGCCATGAGCATTGTGTTGAGAGGATAAAAAGGAGAGTGGGATGTACTACAAGGTACGATGATGTTCTGGGCACCAGTGACATACACACAACCAAGAGAAGGATGTATCAGTGGGAAACAGTGCGAGCGGCAGAAATGTGTGGGATTCAGAAATATGTAAGTTTCTACTGAAGAGATACGAGCACACTAATTAATTTGATTATCAAAGCTCAATATTTTATTCCTTGTGGTTATTAAGCAAATGTATTTTTATAACTGCCCTGTAAACATGAATTACACAATAAAACTGAAAAACAGATTTCATATAAATGGACAACTGAGAAAAGGAAATAGACTTGGTGAGAGACCGACCAGTCTTTATAATTTCAAGTTAAGAGGCAACATGAAAAACTGAGGGACCTCTTAAAAGTAGTCTTTGTTCAATATCCCTAGATGGCTTTGTAAAAAAGCTTGGCCCTCCTGAGTTAGTGATCATAGACCGCTGACATTATTTTGTAGGATCTGGAACTGTTATATGAGATGAAAATAAATCAAATTTACTTTTTAAATATCCAGTGAAAGTTTTTAGGGAGTTTTTGTGTAAAATAAACATTAAAAATGCAGTTTAGTAAAATAAGAAATAACCCAGTTTAGGATTGTTTCAATAGCCAATGGGAATAATCTGCTCTCAGAAGTCTTAGGAATTTCAACTAAAAGAATGCTGCTTGTCACACATTTAAAATGCACAAAAGGAAGTAGAAGGAAATTTAAGAGCTGAAGTTTGAAACAACGAAGGTTGTGTTTTATCACAACGAAGGCATAGAGTATGAACTGGACTTTCTCAGTCATTGAAACACTAGACAAGAGAGGCCTGGTATCTTTAAATCTGTGAAAGTAGATTGTTTCAAGAAATGCTGTATTTCAAGACAAATTTAATCAGACATATTTAACTGAAAGAAACATGTTTACTTTTATTAATGTATTTAGATATGTTAAAATTCAAATTTGAATTGTATTAATTCTGGCTTTGATATTTGCTCTTAATTAAAACATTTTGTATCCTTTAATCCTTTCTATCCTTTAGTTGTTATTTCTTTTTGCTGTGTATGAAATTCTAAATTATTAGAATTAGTAAGAATGTAAACTGTCTTTTATAACAGCATTATTTTCATATTATTAAAATCTTATTAAAATGTAGTGATGTTAAAACATTGTGTCTCTAAAATGTTATACTGGTATTAATTTTGAAGGGTTTAATTTTTGCAATGGATATTAATTGCACTAAAGATTAAAGGGTTAGTCTTTGATGTTTCTGGAATATATTCATCCCTTGAGATATGCCATTGCACACCTTTCTTTCCCAGAAATTCTGCATTTAGGGACATGAGAGTTTAATTTACATAACTACTTTTTCATTTTTTCTCTCAAATATAGAACATGTTTTGTTCAACTAAATTTCTATGGTTTCATAGAAATATTAAACATGTTTATTTGGAGGACAAATTTAATTCAAAACATTTTTGTAATGCACTTGTGATGTGCTCAGCAATGACTTAGGGATAACTTAGCAGATAACTCTGAGGTAAAACTTGAAGAAAAGGTAGGATTTAGATTGGAGAAGAAGTTATTCCAAAACAGAAGATCCAGCAAGAGTTTTATGAAGATAATTTTATTTCTGGGCAAGTAAGAAGTGAGTCACCAAGTTGGATTAGAAATTTAGAGTCAAATTCTGGATGACCATCATGGAAACCAAGAGAGAACGGAAGTTGATTAACAGAAAAAAAATGCCAAAAGTCGGGGAAAATTTGGGCAGAGATGGGGCCACTAAACTAGGTGAACTCCTGAGTGAAGTTCAAGATAGCGTTAAGAATTGAAGCCACATTATAGAAGCCTAAGAAGAAAAACAGTTTTGATAAATGGTGGCAGCAGGGATAGACCACTCATCTGAGGAAAAGGAAAATTAGGGTCAAGGAAAGTTGTAGGGTAAGTGTTTGTGTGTATGTTCAGGATAGATAACGCCCTATAAAATGGGATCAAATGAAAATCAAATATGTGGCATGAATATATGAAATATGCTATGTTCCTCTAATATAGTGAATAAGTAGAATTATATGATTGAAAGCATTCGATAAATTTAATATTCAATGTCATACACTCAGCCTCATATTCCAGGGATGTATTTTTGGCAGATGATAAAACTCAGATTCCCGTTTTCCTGCAACAGGTAACCGCCAGGAATGACAATGTGCCACGTACATTAGCAACACTGAACAGTGGCGGCACAAGGTGGTGCAATTACTGCCCTGTTAAGCAAACCAGTTTGTGTTACCATCTTCCCGCTCAGGTTCTGTGGGACTGCAGTGTGTGAAAACTCACTATTCCTTTTTCTTGAATGGAGAGGACCTGTTTTGCTGTGAACACTATTTTCAGTAGGTTTAGTATCTTTTCCTTTTAAGACATGCTCCTTTCTGACATGGTGGTAGTTAATAAATAACTTTTAATGTCCCCCAAATTATCCCCCACCCCCCACACACACACCCAACACAAAAGCTATCAGCAGGAATGCCAATCAGATTCCCCATGCGCTTGGTCCCAGTGAAGGCTGATAGGTTCAGTACAGATGGGCACGTGACCAAGCCCGGCAATCAGAGTATCCCCACGACTGTCACTAGAGACAGCTACAGGTAAGAGGTATACTTTTATGTTTGTTGAGATTGTCGGTAAAAAGAACAAATAAACAGAGCTTCCAATTATTTTTGCAATCATATCACAGAAAAGGCAAGAGCTTAGAGATAGAGAACAAACCCTGATGAGGTTGGTTTAAGCTCCTGGGTCTGGCTGTGATTGTAATTCTCAGGTATGAGTCAGTACATTCCTTTTCTTTTCCTCAGTTCGCTATAAGTTACTGCGTGAAGGGTCCTGATTAATGCAGGTGTGAGCAAGGAGAGTTATAACTGTTCCTTTTTCTGAATAGCTAGAACACTTTAATCTTTATTTCTAATAAGAAAAGCTCATCTTCCTCCCTAGTATGTGCTGTAGTCATTTATGTACTTCTTTTTATTTCTGGTACTAGAATGTAAACTTCATGAGAGCAGGGCTAGTTGCTTGCTTTTCTATTCTCTGCCATTCTATTGTATGTTGGCTCAGTGATCCCAAGCTCTTTCCCCTTGTCCACCCACCACTGCAGAGACTAGCAAAGGTGAGATACTGTCTTCCCTGGTCTTCCTGCAGCTAGAAGTGATCCTGTGATTCAGTGCTTCCCGTTGAGATATAAGTGGAAATCTGCTGATAGAAACATACTCTTTTCTAATAAAAGAGATACTGCCTCTTTGTTCTTTGTGGTTGGAACACAGATGTACAAACAAGATGTCCTGAGCTATAGCAGCCATATGGTAATATGGAGGCATGAGCATGAGGGAAACAAAACACCAAGTTCCTGAAAATGGCAGCTGCACCACGAGTGAAACTGTTTACATCCAAACTTTTTTTTCCTGAATTAAATTGACTAAACATAGAATCATTTGTTTATGTTTACCTGAATTTTACCTTATCAAGTTAGTGATTATGTTCCAAACAGCATTTCTTAAATGATGCATGAACTTTAATCTAAATATTATTGTCTATGAGTCAGAAACTTTGAGGCTAGCAAAATTTTGTGTTCTAAAGCAATAAAATCAGAGGACTTGAATTTATTTCTATTCTCTGCAGATTACTAATTATATAATATGATCTTATAAAAGTCAATAATTATGAATTACTCTTTTCTTTTATGATACATGAGAGTAAATTATATTTCCTAAGTACCTCAGAGTTTTTTAAAGTATATTTTATTGATTATGCTATTACAGTTGTCCCAAATTTCCCCTCTTTGTCCCCTTCTGCCTGGTATCCCCCTTTGTCCTGCAATGCCCCCCCTTAGTTCATGTCCATGGGTCTTACCTGTAAGTTCTTTGACTTCTCCATTTCTTATACTATTCTTAACATCCCCTATCTATTTTGTACCTACCAATTATGATTTCTAATCCCTGTACTTTTCCCCCCATTCTTCCCCTTCCCCCTGCCCACTGATAAGTGTCCAAATGATCTCCATATCTATGATTCTGTTCCTATTCTAGTTGTTTGCTTAGTTTGTTTTGTTTTTGTTTTTTAGGTTCAGTTGTTGATGGTTGTGAGTTTGTTAACATTATAATGTTCATAGTTTTGGTCTTCTTTTTCCTAAATAAGTCTTTAACATTTCATATAATAAGGGCTTGGTCATGATGAACTCCTTTAATTTGACCTTATCTGGGAAGCACTTTATCTGCCCTTCAATTCTAAGTGATAGTTTTGCTGGATAAAGTAATCTTGGTTGTAGGTCTTTGCTTTCATCACTTTGAATACTTCTTGTCAGGCTCTTCTTACCTGCAAATTTTTGATGCAGGCCCTGGCTGACGGGATCCAAGTTGTTATGGATGAGACGACACAAATTCACACAAACTACCGAGCCCTGTGGAGGAAAAGGGATGGCATGGCTTCTCTCTCAAGAGGAGAAAAAGCCTTAACCCTTGCCTTGACAAGCTTTTATTGCTTTTCTAGGCACATTACATGATGGTCCTCATTTACTATGCAGAGGTTCACTTTAGGTGGTTACCTTTTACAGAAAACAAAGGAGAGGATGCCACTAATCACATCACAGAAGGATATTTGCAAATGCAAAGGGAAAAGTGGTTGAACTAGTTATACTTGTCCTTGGAATGTTTAGCAAGGATTTTAGGAAGTTAAAGATATGCAGTAAATGTTTGCTGCCTCAATTCAGAGTGAGGGAGTTTTAGCAAAAGTAAGTCTCAAAGCAGCCTAGGTACAATGCAGGCGTGATTCCCCACAGGAGAACCTATCCATGGGCGTGGGCCCCATTTGGGCCCACACCACACAGAACGGTCTCCTATAAATTTTCTTTTGAGAAATTAGCTGATAGTCTTATGGGAACTCCTTTGTAGGTAACTCTGCTTTTCTCCTGCTGCTTTTAAGATTCTGTCTTTATCTTTAACCTTTGGTATTTTAATTATGATGTGCCTTGGTGTGGTTCTCTTTGTGTCCAACTAGTTTGGGACTCTGTGCTTCCTGGATTTGTGCACCTATTTCCTTTGCCAAATTAAGTAAGTGTTATTTCATTATTTTTTTCAAGTAAGTTTTTCATTTCTTGCTCTTCCTCTTCTCCATCTGGCATCTGTATGATTTGGATGTTGGCATTTTTGGAGATGTCCCAGAGTCTTCCTATTCTCTCCTCATTTTTTGAATTCTTATTTCTTCATTCTGTTCTGGTTGACTGTTTATTTCTTCCTTATGTTCCAAATCATTGATTTGAGTTCTGGCTTCTTCCCCTTCACTGTTGGCCCCCTGTGGATTTTTTTTTTTTAAAGATTTCATTCATTTTATTTCTGGACAGAGGGGAAAGGAGAGAGAAAGAGAGGGAGAGAAACATTAATGTATGGTTACCTCTCGTATGCATCTTACCAGGGACTTGACCCACAACCCAGGCATGTGCCCTGACTGGGAATCAAACCAGCAACCCTTTTGTTTGTAGGCTGGCACTCAATCCACTGAGGCACACTAGCCCGGGCTCCCTGTGTATTTTTCTTTATTTCATTTATTGTAGCCTTCATTTCTTCCCTTATACTCTTGCTGTACTCAGCAAGTTCTCTGAGCATCCTTATCATCTGTTTTGAACTCTGCATCTGATAGGTTGGCTATCTCCATTTAGTTCTTTTTCTTCAGTTTTGTTCTGTTCTTTCATGAAAACTGTTATCTCTTTGTGTCCTCAACTTGGCAGCCTCCCTGTGTTTGTTTCTGTGTATTAAGCAGAGCTGCTTTGACTCCTTTTCTTAGCACACCTGTTAAGTTGTATGTGGTGGCGCCTTAGGTATTCTCTAGGGCGGGGCAACCAGCTTCTCCACTTTGTGGCTCTGTATGTGGAGGAGGGTTCAGAGAGAGGACAATGCTGCTGCCTGGCTACTGGAGGCTTTCTTGCAGTTGCCCCATTTCCAATCACTTCACCCACTTCCCAAATAAGACTGATACCCTTTTAGTTGCTTCTCTGGTAGTGGTTCCCCCAGTGGGTGGGTTTGCATATGTCCTAGAACTGACCAGGCCCTTTAAATAGACTCCCCTGAGATACCAGCAGTTTCTTCTGCCACCCCAACCCGTACTGGTTTTTACAGCCAGAAGTAATGAGGATTTATCTTCCCACCACAGGAACCCTGGGCTGCACAGTCTGGCCTGGGGTTGGGATCATTCTCTCCCCAGGAATCCCTCCCAGTATTTTTTCTACCACAAGTGAATGTGGGCCCACATGTTCCACCAGCCACCACTGCCATCTCGCCACCACCACTGCGTGTACTCTGTGCCCCAGCTCTGTCTCCAACCCTCCCACCTGTCTGGGTGAATGTCGCTTCTTTACATCCTTGGTTATTGGACTCCATACAGTTCAATTTTCTGGATGTTCTAGGTGTTTTTTGTTTTGAGGTTAGCTGTGATCTTTCTTATGGTTGTGCAAAGAGGCAAAGCATGTCTCCCTTTGCTTTCATATTGACTGGAAGTCCTCACAGTTTTGGTATATGTATTAGGTTAGAAGACATGTGTAAATATGTTACATTAGATATTTAATAGAGAAATGTTGCTTAGATATTTTGTTGTTGTTTAACTGACTTTTGATTTTCCCCATGTAGAACTGAAGCTATGGCTTGTCCCTGCAATGGAAATTAGCAGAGGCCTTCTGAGAAAATATTGTTAATTACTTATCTTTAATTAATACATAGTTATAAAATAACATTTATGTAAAAATACATTTCATTATATGAAAATCATGCACCATTTTATTTGAAAACATTTCCTATTATGATGACTTATTTATGTACATTATCTACAATGACAAAGGAACAAAAGGAAGGTCTGGAAATGTTTTATTTGCAATGTTGTAAAGCCCCAGATTCAGTGCAGTTATTCCAAAAAAGCACAAATTCTGACATTTTAAAGATAAGGGCCGAATCATTATAAACCTTATACAGTTTTTGATACTTCTACTTGAAAAGTAATATGGAAGAGTCCTGGAATACAACTAGAATGATACCAGAAAAATTCAATATTTGTGTAACATTTCACAGGATCAGCTGTTTAAACAATAGCCTGATTAAATATCAATACATATTTTGCAAGCATTGTAAATTTTACTGTATTCTAATCTTATAACATAATTTTCAACTAGTAAACAGATTTTTCTGAAATCAACCAAATAATATGTACTACGTTCTTCTCCCCAAGGGTAAGGATGTGCTGCCAGAATTCTCCAGAGAAAACAGCAAACCCCCATCTACCTTGTCCTATATACCGAAGAGCAGAAAGTCCACCAAACTGATTTTAAAACAGCTTTTTTCCAATCATGCAAGAAAATGTATGTCTCCAGTCCTCATTCTGTATGAAACTTAAGCTCTCTCCACTACTTATTAGCTAAAACAAATAATATATTACTGTATATAAACTCCACAGGAACATCTTGTAGACAACAGCTTTTATTCTATTTTTTATTTTTTACACTCCAATTTTTATATTCCCTTTCTTAATCACACTTTTCCTGATCCCTCTAGATGTCATAAATGAAAAATCATTGCTGCTTTTGTTTTTAAACATCGGTCATTTGAATTGTAATAACTTACTGCTAGTTACTTAGAGAATCTTACATGATCAAATTGTAGCCATTTGGGGTTTAGGGCACAGTATGTTTGACTTCTTCATTTAATCTGATTAACAATGAGATGAATAGCAGTTGGAAGACATTAAGATGGTTAACTCCTGCAAGGTGAGTTCTGTCTCGCCCTCTTTCGTGACTTCCCTGTAACACTAAAATGCTAGTCCCACAACCAGCAGCAAGTCAGTCCCTACTCGTTTGAGAGACCCATATATCAACATCACTAGAAAGTCTTAGTACATCTCAAGTGAAAAGTGTTATTTAAAAAGTAAAAATTTGCAACGGAAGTGTTTGATATTTTTGTTAATTTTTTTGGTGTATTTTGATATGGCAGAGAGAAATATAATTTTATAAATATTAATAGTATAAACTCAATGCTGCCCAATATGAATAGATAAGTAAATGAATAAGTAGACTTTTTAGGGCAATGATAAAGGGTGGAGGTTGAATTTTCTTCATTATTGGTCTAAATTAAAAATCAATAATGCTTTTGCTCAGAGAGAAACAAAATTAAATCAATCTCAAGACTAAATTGCTGTTTTTTTTTTCAGTTCTAAAGAGCAGATTTTATTTTTAATAAAATAAAAATTTTATTTTTATTCATAAGAAACATGTCTTTTCATATAATAAATTGTCTTTCAACCCACACCCCACTTTAATACTATTAATAATACTGGGCAATACAAAATGTAAACCATATTTATTTCTATACTAGTTAGCTGTGAGCTACACATACTGTTATAATTTTAGGGGACATTGAGCTATGCACATTTTAATGTAATATAGATATATAGTTTATAAATTATATACTTTAAATTTTTACTTGGTGTTTGTGTATCACTCAGATGCTGCTGTGCAACAAATAGCAAAAGAGAAAAGAAGAGAAAAGAGAAAAGAAAAGAGAAGAAAAAAATTAAAAATTAGTCTACCCATCAGACTGCCAAGAATTTACCTTATGGATTTATGCAGTGCCTTTAAATTCTAATAGGTTATTTTTATAGATTTTGGAATATTGCCATTAATTTTTCCTTTAATTTATTGTCAGACTGTTTCCAGCGGCTTTCTCTCAGTGGTTTGCTGAACTCTTCCAGCAGGCTCCTCCGAAGTCACCTAAGCCTTAGCCAGCAGAGGACTCGTATGACCCATGCCCACAGGCCACTGAGCTCAGCTCAGGGAGTTGCTCCATCCTGACTGCCGGATTCTTCCAGGTAAGGCCATTCCGCCCCCAACGAGTTGCTGGACCTCTCCCAGCACATTGGCAAACTCTGACTGCTGGATGGGTCCCAATGAACTGGCAGAGTATAATCGGTTGCCTGCTGCTAATGGAAGTGTAGCCCATACTATACAGAAGCCAACACCTTCTTTGTGAGGCAATGTGATGGAATGCAATGTAATGCAAGGAAGAAACATGGTCACTGTTCTAACAAACTAGTGTTTGCTGTGGGGAAAGCAACTGCTCATCACAAACACCTAACAACCATCAAACAAATTTACAAATGAGCTGCGTTACAGGTTTCTCACTATGTATTGTTCTCTTAACCAGTTTTTCTTTCTCCAAAGAATTTGCCTCAAATTTTAGTCTATCATTTTCTCATCAAAATCTACTTTAAGCATTTTAAAGATTTTCTTTTTCAAATATAGAGTTATAACTGAAATGAAAATGTTATCATTATCCTTTCTAAAGAGCCTTTATTTCAATGTTGGAATCTTCACAATTTTTATTTTAGTTTGATTAAAATAATTTTAACAAGCTTTTAATTAGCATTTTCTAAAAATCCTGGAGCCAAAACAATCCATTATCCCCTAGTGTTATTTCATAAGTTCCCTGAACAGAGCTTATGACAACTTAATTAAAAAGAATACTTTAAATAGACAGGCAAACACCTAAACCCTTTGCATGCTTATTTTCAGAAGCAAGAATACAAATACTACCTCAAAACCACAGCTTAGTTTCTAGTTTACTATGTATTTTTATTTGGGAAATAGGAATAAAAGAATACTCTGATAAGTTTAGAATGTATTTGATAACTTATTACTATTAGTTATAATTGAAGATTTATCTTTGAAGTCAATACATACATTTCTTTGTTTCAAACTCATAAATAGTCCCAATCAAATATACTATTGATATAATATTGTTATTTTTTAAACTTTTCATTTTTACATATTTCATACCTATAGGAAAATCCCAAGAATACTTTAGAATTCCAAAGACCCTTTACACAGATTCCTCAAAACTTTAGCATCACATTTTTCTTTACAATTTTCTCTTTCTGTCTAACATATATTGCATATTCTTTCCTTTTTAACATTTTGATAGTAAGTTGCAGATATACTGTCTCTTTACCCATAAATCCCCCAGTATATTTTTCTTAAAAACAAAGACCTTCATCATTTGGCAAACATCATAGTAACAATTATCCCAGAGAAGAATTATAAATGGATCCTAAATTAGTGAGCAAATTATGATGAAAAACAGGATATTTGCACATGAGACTACACAACCTCAAAGCATTTTCTGAGAAAACACTTATTAATCAAAAGAAAACTGTGTAATAAATAATATTGCTTCAACTCCCAAAATGGTCTGGCATTTAATCCTGGTTCCTGGCTGGTAAGCTCTAAACTCCCGGAATTTCCTGTACTATAGGAGTGACCTTGTTGCTCATAGCAGTCTCCTTAAGACCACACCACATTGATTGTTTATGCTAACAATGCAAATTATGTTGAGCCCCTATATAGTTTTATGTTAATGAGATGACTCAGGATGGGGACTGACACCCAGAAAGACCAACAATATGATTATCAGGGGGAGAAGAGGGAACTGGAGACTGAGTTCAGCATCGTAGGCAATGATTCAATCAATCATGGCTCTTTAATGAGACCTTAGTAAAAATTCTGGAACCTGCAGCTCCCGAACTGTCGCCTGTTTGGCAACACTCTGAGTGTTGTCTCACTGAGTGCTGGGGGCGAACACTTTCCTGCAGACGATGGAAGCTTTGTGTTCAGAACCCGCCCAGACTTTGCCTTGTGCTTCTCTGCCTTTGCCTGGTTCTAATTTATATACTTGGCCTAGAATAAAATGTAATAGCTTTATGTGAGCTCCGGATGTCTTCCTAGCAAACTATTGAAACGGAAAGTGTTCCTGAGAGCCTCTAAATGTTTAGCCCATTGATAGTCTTATAGGGACTGTTTTCTCAGACTATGCAATTTGATAAACTCAATGCAGTTGGTGTCCTGTACTCTGGAGCAATGTGCCCTTAACCTTGAGTTTGGTTTAACTCCAGATATAAATAGTCTTTTCATTACAGAAACCTGATAGACATCACCTCAGCCAAGTGATCATAGTTAACGTCTCCTTCATGACTAATATGAATATCATGCACTTTCTCATACGGTGCATTGAGGGCATAATACCTGTATTATTTTCACCAGAAATACATTAACTTTAATCTACTTTTGAGAAAATATCTGGAAAACCCAAAGTACGGAGTATACTACAAAATAACTGACCTGGACTCTTCAGCACTATGAGTTCTAGAGGAGACATGGCTACGAAATGCATGTGAAATCTCAGATTAGATTATGAACTAGAAAAAAAAGAACTTAAATGGGGCAAATAATGCCATTTGATTGAGGATTGTAGATTAATAGTATTGTTATCTATTTCTGTTTCACAAAATTGTGTTATAGTTAGACAAAGTATGTTCATTAGGACAAGTTTAATGAAGGAGTTATAGAAATTCTATTTTTAGAAAATTTTAGGTCTCTATTATTTCAACTAAAAATTTGTGATAATCAAAAACAATTTTTTATCTAACCATATTACAATTACAACAATCAGGAAATTAAAAGGGATGACCCTTGGAAATTCTGATGCTCAATGACCTTATAGAGTAAGGTACAATGGACAATATTTAAGCTGGAAATATATATGATGTAGCTCAATAATCTGTTATTGTTAGTGGCATCTAAAGGTTTTCTTTGGAGAAAGCTGTTAATTGTCACAACTTATTTGTTTCCTGGCTTTGAATTTTCCACACTGAGTATGTTAAAATAACTATAGTATGTCAGATTGTTTAAATAAGAATAGCAAATATATATTGGCCCCTACTTTATGCCAGATACTGTTTTAAATACTTTAAGAGGTGTTAATCCATTTAGTCCTCACAGAAACTCTAATTATGAGCATCATCGTTTTATATATAAGGAAACTGATAGGTGAATCAGTATACCTCAGTGAAAGAGCTGAGATTTAAACCCAGAGTTTAAAGTCCTCTCGACTGCCTGTCTCTCTCAACTGCCATGCTATGCCACTACTTGACGTGTGTGATGTGTTTTCATCCTTACCATGTGCTTTGAGGCAGGTTTGAATGCCTCCGTTTTACTGATGAGGGATCCAAGTATTAGAGTTTTTGTATCTCATCAATATATCTACAACAAGATGGAGCCAAGATATATATGGATTTTTCTGATGTAAGGGATCATGGTCTTTTAATGTGTTCTATGTTTCTTCTTCCTCTTTCATCGATTGCTTTTTATTTCATGTGTTTTGGTCAGGTAACCTACTTGGCAACTTTCCATAGGACTTTATGTCCCAGGGAATGCTCATGTTTTTTTCAAACATATTCTACAGATTCAATGAACTGCCTCAGGAGCTACCAGCCTGATGTGATAATGTGTATATGACCATCTTGGTTTCAATCATTTATTCACCCTCATATGGAGTTAAAAGTGCATACAATGTACTCTTCTCTGTGGGAATGTTCAAGATCTTACCAGGTTCTGGGCACCATGCTAGGCTTTGTGGTTTGAAGGATAACTAGGGTTAAGTACAGGTTTGAAGAAGTTCATAGCAGAGGAGAGGATCACCCTGATTCAGAGAAACCTCTTGCTTAGCTTCTGTTTACATGCTGCAGGTGGAAAAGACTATACTGTACCTCTCTGTTCCTTCCCCTCGACTAACCCTTGAACATGATCTCTGAACAGCATTTTGTTATTCTTACTGCTGTAAGAGAACAAAAGTGGTGTTCTGGCCACTGAGCCAGAGTATGATTTATTATATCATACTCTGAAGAAAGCAGAGAATTAATAATAGTAATAATAATAATAATACCAGGAACAATTAATACTTATTTTCTGCTAAGTACTTAATACTTATCTTTTAAGCCAGTGATGATTCTGTGAAGTAGGCAAACCTATGATTCTCATTTGCTGAAAACAGAACCGAAGATGCAGAGAGGTTCAGTAAGTTGTCCAAGATCAAATGTCTAGTGGGTGGCACAGATGGGATTTTTAACTAGAAGTCTGAGGCCAGAGCTTAACTTCATTGCCACTAAGGTAAAAGATTTAATAAAATACATGAAACCCGAGGTCTCATTGCCAGGATCTTAAAATACGAGAATAAAAATATTAAAAATGCATTTGTGAAACATCATAAAAGGAAGTGAAAACACAGTGCCAATTAATTAAGAGTATCCTCTGGACCAGAAAGAAACCTTTATTGATTACCTGTTAGGGTCCAGGTGCTTTACGATTCTCCCCTAATCCTGCCCACAGTTCTGTAGGCAACTGCAGAGTCCGGTGCTTGAATCTCATAGTGCGTAGGGGCTATTCGCCTCCTAGCCTCTTTCTCACTTTCTAATAGTGATTACTTTTTAATGCACAATCTGTATCTAGTAAGTTAAAACCCCTTGAGGACAGGCACTATTTATGTTTTTAGCTCTAGTGCCTAGTAGAGTCAAACTAATTTGTAGAATGAATGCATGAATAAATTAATTAGATACTATCCCCACTTTTCCAACTGAAGAAATGGTCACAGAAAGCCTATGTGTCTTGTTTGTGTTACATGGCAAGTACCTGGAGAGTGAACAACAATCTCAGGTCTGTTTGCCTCTACACCTTGTGCTCTTCACATGAGCTTAATTAAGATGAAAACACTGTGAGTGAGGTGGAATGGAAAACTGTGTCAGGGAAGTGGGTGGTGTAAACTCATAAAAGTTCTTTATTCCAACTGAAAAAAGAAGGAAAGCTTTTCCTTTTTATTTTTTATATCTCAAGGACATGAAAGATAAGAAATGGAAATGAGCCAGTTCCAGGGGAGTAGAGAACAGAGTTTGGTTTCAGCTACCATAGATCGGAGAGTCATCACTGCCTGTGCCCGGCGTGCTTTGCATTTAGGACTCAGCTGACTTTTCCTTTATGTAAGGGAAGCAAACAAAAACAAACCAAACCGCTTCCCCTCAACAAGGCTAAGTGAAATTTGTGCCCAACCCAGGCTTCACAAATACAAAAAATAGATATATGGTTAGTTTAATATTTTAAGTTGTCGGTGGTGATGTTTGGAGCATACTTTTCTGTGTAGGATTGACTAGGGCCCCCAGGTTCTCTGCGCCCAGACACCTCCCCAAGGGGCGCTGTAGAGCCTCTGGAGCAGCAGGATGTTTTCCCACCCAGTCCAGCATCTCATCTTGGTTGGGGCACAGTATCTTGCTCAGCCAACTTGATCTCATTTTCTTTCTCTGAGCAGCTCTGTGGCTATTCAGAGGTGAAGGGGCAGGTAATTGAACAGTGGAACTGAGTGCTGCGTGGCACAAAGTTAAACGAGAAATTCTGTCAGCACAACCATGGAAATGCAAAAGAACCCCAACAAACAAAACCCTGTATGAACAGCAAGTGAAGGCAAGGGGAGGTTTGCAAACACGCTGGCATGGATGTGACAAGGCCCCTGGCCCTCAAGTAGTGGTTTAACTAAAAAAATGCACTCTATTCCAATTATTTCCCCCACCTGCTTACTCTGTATACTTTATCCACTACAAATTTACATACTAAAAGTGACTTGAATACAAAATTCAGCATTCACTTTTTTTTACTGCTTTTAATTGTATTATTTTCCATTACCATTTATCCCCCTTACACTCTCTTCCAACTCTACGCAGCACTACCCCCCATCACCACACTGTTTTCCGTTTCTGTGAGTCCTTTTTCTTTTTTGTTCTATCCCTCCACCTCCAACCCCCCACCCGGAGCTGAGACTATAAATTTTTCTTAATTTTTACAGAAAAAAATCACTATACACAAAACATCTCCTCAATTCTCTTTGGAATGATTATATATATTGCCTAAAATATCAGATAAATTCTTGGTCTTCTACTTACTTCTTTTGGGCTACATCACAAACAATACTTAATGCGTCCAGAGTCAGTCAAACATAAACAGAAGTCTGGCACACTGAATAGCCATTTATTTTGAATGGATGGATAATGGGACAGGAGACCCATTCTTTTTAACCACATTTACAGAATTTATACCATTCAAATCAAACAATAATTACTGATTGTAATGTCAACAAAGCATTGTGCTACTCACTGTAGACTATGCAAGATAAAATAGACAGTTACACAATATCTAATTCAATAATTTTGCTGTTTTGTCAAATTTCTTTTGTTTCTTATGAAACCTAGTTAATCAAAAGCAAAAAACATCATGTAATTACAGAACAATGATCAAACTAATATATCTTCATCAATAGTGAAAAATACCAATATTCTAATATTAATTTCAATGTTGAGAAATAAACACACCATTTAATACAGTTAATATAATGTTATCTAACTTATTCACAAATATATTATATACTTTAATAATAAATTTATTTGCTATTTCTAGAACTTGGTACCAAATTTTAGATGTACATTTTTAACATTGACTTCCTAGGTGGTGGAAACACAATGCTTGAAAATACCCTGATGGACCCATAAACTGTGGTATGCCCAAACAACACAGATTAGATGTATTTGCCTTAACACATTACCACGAACTTAGTGGCTTAAAACAGCGCACATTTATTATCTGCAGGTCAGAAGTCTGACCTAGATCACAGGCGACTAAAATGAAACTGTTGGCAGGACTACATTCCTTTCTGGAGGTTCCAGAAGAGAATCCATTGTTCCTTGCTCTTTTTTCCAGAGGGCTTACATTCTTGGCTAGTGATGCCTTTTCTCCATCCCTAAGGCCAGCAATGTCATCTCTCTCATGTGTCCTCTAGTCACCTCTCCCTCTGATAAGGCTGTGGAAATATCCTCACTTTTAATAACTGATGCTGTTAGGTGAGGCCCACCTAGATAAACCAGGACAGTCTCCACATCTCAAGCTCCTTACCTTCAATCACATCGGCAAAGTATTCCCTTTCACCATGTACATATTCATAAATTATAGGGATTAGGTTTTAAGTCAGACATTTATGAAAGGGATAATATTCTATTTACCACAATAGAGATTTTTGTTTTTTAATGATGGAATCATAAATTCTAACGCATACACAAGGCCCTCAATAATTTTAACTCATTTTTATTCATTCATTCATTCACTTATTCATTCACTCTTTCATTTAGGAAACATTAACAAAACTTCTATAATAAGTAAGATGTTTTTTTCAGATACAGACAAATAAGTCTACTCAGTCAAGCTTCTTGTGCCCTTTCATTTTCTAACTTGAGGCCTGTGTTGGAACTGTTCCCTCTGCCTGAGATACCAGTTTGGTTTAACACAAGCTCCTAAATAAATTCATTAAGACTCATTTTAAATACTACATCCTCCATAAAGCTTTTTTGACAATTCTAGCTGGAAGCAATATCATATCAGATTTTATATAATACCTTACTTTTACAGTTTGACGATAGTTTAGCTTGTTTGTAGTTATTTGTATGTGTTCCTTTCTCTTCTTAGGAAGCCTTAGTTCCTTTAGATCATGGCCCATTCCTATTTGAATGCAGGAGAAATCAAACATGATGATCAGTATAAAATGACTTACTATAAATGTGTGTGGAAACTTTTTTGTAAAATATATTTTCTTGTGACTCAAAATAGTTGAGGGCTATTTTGAAGGAATTTTGTTCTGCTTCAAAGTTCTACCATATTTATATGGAAAGATAAATTGTAAGAAAAATAGTAAAGTAAATTAATTGGAGGTTAAGGCCCTCATAGCAAGAAAAACCATGTGATTTGCCAATTTATAAAGCCAAAATGAAGAATTATGGAGAAATTTCCCTGCAGATCTTTTGCTGCTGCCAAAGCTGACAGCCAAAATGAGGTTTATAGTAACTTGTATTTTTCAACAGTGTGTCTCACATGTTGCCAATAGAGAAATGCCTTCTCTGTGACCTTGAAAATGGCCTTCGTCTCTTTATCAGTTTTCCATCTAATGAAATTAGGTTCTTTTCTTCTGCAGTAGGTTTTCACCCAAATCTATAAAATATAATTTTCTAAATCAGAAAACTAAAGCAATAAAGAGCTGCAGGCTGTATTTGAGATATGTATTTATAAATAAATTGTATTTTAAGGATCTCTACGAACATACCTGTTCACATTCAATAGTCATTCTAACAGCTGCCTCTGTTTTGATTGCCTGGTGAAGACTGGTCGTGCCACATGATCCATTTTCTCCATCATTTTCTGTAGATTATGCACTTTTTTCCACTTAAGAACATTTGTGTGGGTGTAGATCAAAAATTTTTTGAAATGTGTCTCTCCATAACAAAGTCAATTTTAAAATTTAAATTCTACCTTTAAAAAAAAACAGTTACTTCTTTGATTTTGACTCATGTTTTCATTCTTGCTTAGGTTAAAATCTCCATTTGTTAAATTTTTGACAAGATAAAATATTTCCATTTTGCCAACAAAAGTAAGAATTTAGAAAAGTATTAGGATACTGGACAGTCAGTCGTGACTGCTTATCTGAAGTTCATGTTTGGGAGCCCAAATCAAAAAGGAATGAACTTGTTTTGGTGTCAGGCCTACTCTGGGCTCACATCCTAGCTCTGCCACTAACATGAGATGTGGATTCTTTGACTCTTTATTCTTCAGTTTTCTGATGTGGAAAATAGGCATAGTAAGATTTCTACCTCATAATGAAGTGAAGAACAACTGAGTAATAGAGGAAAATCACTCAAATGGTTCCTGACATACAAAGATTAGGTAAATTAGAGGTACCACTTCATCCTGATAATAAAACAATGTCTTTCTTTTTAAAGTACTTTAAAATAGGAATAAATTAAAATGCAAACATGATTTTTACCAAACTTGAACTATCTTGTTATTGATTACACTTATGTATAAGTTTATTGCAAAACTTTCTTTGAATTACTTTTTATTTCTGGTAGGGAGATAATTTTATTTAAGCTTAGAAGTAAAACAGGTAACAATAGTAACCTGGATTCAGGAAAACCAATATACAAACATCTTGATTTTGTATTTCACTAATAATGAAATTCCTCAGATCTTTACAAACATTTTAATACCATGATATTATGTGGACCATATTTTATTAAAACAGCAACAGCAACAAATTTAAGAAAGAAAATCAACTTGCTTTATCAATATGAAGTTGACAATGTATCCTTGATCTTTTGGGTATGCCTACTATTACTTATTTTAAAAAGTTAATGCAACGTATTTCCTTTTAAGAGGAAAAAAACCTCGTTTGATTAAGAAAAAAAGAAAAGGAGAAAAACTCAACAACACCAGTTTTTATGTTGTGCCCTATCCAGCTGACACTGTCCTTTTGGAAAGCCAATGACTTGTTAGTACCCCTAGCAGCAGTGTGAACAGATGCGTTCCTGACAGGCGATGGATGGTCAGGGTCCATCTGGCCAGTGCAGCTCGGACAGAAATGATGTATACAGCTTCATCAGCGAATGACTGTCATCAATCCTGGGCCATGGGTAGCGTAAATGACAGCTACGCTGCAGCTGAGACCCCAGGTGTGAGACTGAGGAGGACTGATTTAAGAATGCTGGGTAATCAGGAATGTATAGGCTCCTGGACTTTAATTTGTATCTTTAACCTCCTATAAATATCCTGCAATACTGTAGCAGGTATGTGTATTTTAGTGTCTCATCATGAAATTAGCTTCAAGATGACGGCTGTTCTTTGCTCCCTTTTAACTACTGATGACTTCAGCTCCCTGTCTCCATTACTAAATGCATGAAGAGTCCTGGCTGCTGTATGGTGTGCCCCACAATTTAATTATTACCTCATTGATTTTTCATGTATTTCAATTTTCTCTTCTTTAAGTCACAGCGGCTGTCCTGTTGGAGTGATGTTTGTTTTTCTTTCTTCCAAGATTTCCTTATGGAATCATTTGGAGTCAAAGGTGTTTTTGTTTGCCTCTCCTCCCCCATCCTGCCTCCACCCCTCCTCTGGAATGTCTAACAGCAGTCTGGAGGTGGGCCTGTGCAGGCAGGCAATCCAGAAAGAAGCCTTCCGTTTGCACGAGATCTTTAAAAGGAAACAATATTCTACTGCTTACTCACCAACAAAAGGTACCTGATTTTTAAATGGTCCCTCTTTAGTATGCATTAAAGATCATGCATAATTTGCATCTATTAACATTTTATTATACCACTGGCACTGGGGAAAGGAAAATGAAAACAATTATTGTATCCTCAGAGGACATTTCTTTACTTAAAACTATTTTACAATAAATCATTTTTGTTTATCAGTTTACTGGATAGAGCAAATGCAGAAACACTGGAGACCGAGAGAGTTCTAAAAGCCTAGGAATTTATAGAGCGGCTCCACATGTTTTCATTGCACGCTCTTCAAATACTTCTAACTCATTAAAATGAATTATGCCAATTACCACCAGTAGCTCTGGAAAACATTTGAATCTGATGGAAAAGGACTTTTTCCCCTACAATATCACGGAAATTCAGCTCTCCCTAACACAAGCAAATAATGCAGCTTAAACAATATGTGGATAAAAAGGCAGTCAACCTGCAAGAATCCCCTCCTCAAAATGGGAATAACGTTCCCTCTCTGATATTCTTCAGGAAATAGGGAGTCAGAGGGTTGGAAAAGAACTCAAGAGACGATCTCGTCCATTCCACTGCCTTCAGGAAGAATATACCGAAAGCATCCCAAACCTAACAGAGGTTGTTTTGCTTTTTAAATGATCTGAAGGAGAATAGTACAAGAAATAATGATACAAACTCTTCAGGAGCCACCCCCACCCCCAACCCCACAGATATTTTATTTTTTATTTTTTTACTTTATTTTTGTATATTTTATTGATTATGCTATTACAGTTGTCCCATTTTTTTCTTCTTCTTCATCCCCCTCCACCTTGCATCCCCCTTCCCATCAGCATTCCTCCCCACCTTGGTTCAGTCCGTGGGATGTACATATAAGTTCTTTGGTTTCTCCATTTCCTGTACTGTTCTTAACATCCCCCTTGTCTGTTTTCTGCCTACCAATTAGGCTTCTTATCCCCTGTACCTTTTCCCCCATTTTCCCCCTCCCCCTTCCCACTGATAACCCTCAGTGTGATCTCCATTTCCATGATTCTAATTCCTGTTCTCATTGTTTGCTTAGTTTGTTTTTGTTTTTTAGATTCAGTTGTTAATAGTTGTGAGTTTGTAGTCATTTTACTGTTCATAGTTGTGATCTTCTTCTTAGATAAGTCCCACAGATTTTTAAAAGCATGATATTTCTAACATTCACTACTGGTCTTAATGTTGTCCAAGACTAGCATTTCGGTCCATAAAAAAGAGGAATCCAGAAGGAAAAGGAATCCATTTTTTATTTTATTCCTTATGAAGATCACTTTAGTATTATTTTGGTGGTCAGTGCAAAATCACTGCACCCCACTATTAGAATTCTAAACAAAAATATATAGTTATGTAAAGTCGGAAACAGGGAAAATGACAGAACAAGTCTGCAGTAGTTTGGAGACAGATTTTGAGAATGTGAAATACCAAATAGTTTTTGAATTATAGAACAGCATTAAAATAGTAGAATCCAACATAAATTAGCACTCATAATGATATTGAGAGATGAGGGAGGGTTGGCGGGGAGAGAGAGAGAAAAAGAGAAAAAGAGAAAAAGAGAGAGAGAGAGAGAGAAACTAATTCTACCATTTGGAACCAGAACTGAACAAATTAATAAAAGTTTGCTTATATTACTGAATAGAAATCTAAAAACTTGAATTTTGGGATGACAACAGTAAACCTAAATAATTGAAGAGTTTAAAATATAATTAATGGTGTAATACTCTGTGGTAATCAGTGATTTACAAATGCTTTCATGAACTTAGCTATCTGTTAAAAGTAAATTCTTACAATAGAAAAATAATAATCTTGATAATAAAAGGCCCTGACATCATGAATTTGCTAACTGTTTTGTATGGCTTCAGATATTACTTTTTATTTAGACAGAGTCTGTATAATTTCAGAATGCTAAATGGAGATTTTAGAGGACATACTTTAATAGACACATATGAACAAAAGAATTTGCCCATACATGTACAACTATTTGCAATCTAATGTGTCCACAATTTCTATACTAAAGACTCTCAGTGTTCATCTATCAGTAAGAGTTAATATTTTCTCTTGAGACTCCAAAAGTCTTTTACCAGCTTTGAACAAATTTTCTGTTTCTCTCTCTCATCACTAAGTTGGAGAATGACTTTTTATTTGTTGGAATGCTCACACCTAAAGGGGCCAGAATAGCAGACTTACACTTCTGCTGCGGGTATTCACTGCCCTTCCCATGCCCTGTTCTCACCTCTGTACTCTTAAAAACAAGTTCTGATAGGGACAAAGAATAAACAATAGAAACTTCTAGAAACACAATATAAACATCTTGCTTCCTTCATAAGTGTTCTATTCTGAGACCTTTCCTCTTTGAATTTTTTTTTCTTCCAGAAATTCATGAAAATATCATTGTATCTCAGATGAAATTTTTTTCTTCTCTCTTGGAGAGGCTTTCCTAATATACACAGACCTAGTAGGACTTAGTAGGATTGGCAAAGTTTAGCGAAAAGGAGCTGTTAAGGTCATATAAGTCTGTTTCCAGTTCAGGCAGATGCAATCTTAGTAACACTCCGGTCCACTGCAGGTTAAAATAAAATAGGGGACAATATAAAGATTTGTGGCTAAAGCATCTGCTATAATATGTCTATTTGCTTAGTGTCTCATTTGAAAACACAAGGTAGCTGCTGGGGATTTTGGGATTCCTGTCAGTGCCAATGTTTTGTTTTCTATTTGCAAATAAAGGGAAAACATCCATTTTTCACAGGGTCTTTGGCATTTCAGGATCAAGGAAGAGACCCAGGCTCTTCACTGAAATGCTACCAGGTAGGTGCATGGTTTGAGGTAGCATAAGTGCAACTGAGAACTTTTCCCTCCATGCTTAGGTGCGTATCTTTGGTTAATCATCTGAATGATTTATGGCAGCACATTTTGCTCTTGTCATAGGAAGGAGTTAGAAAAATTCTATAGATCAATTCAAATCAAGATCTACTTTTATGCCAAGTACTTGAAAGAAATTAGTAGACGTAGACGTTGGAAGAAAATACCAACATATCATCTGTTTGATCACTTCCTTTAAGGGAAAATTATCAATATATTGTGAGGACATATGCTTTTTCATTTAGACAGAGACACAGGAACTGGCAGAAGACACACCTGAGCTGATTATTAAGAATGTGATCTGAATCAATTTCCAATGGAGATAGCTGCAATCCCTTTAAGTTAGCTTTTATTTAAAAAAGCATAGATTAAAGCAGACATATGTAAATCATATATACATCGTAAGCAAATGTTTTTTTTTTCCTTGACTCTCAAATTCGGAGTGTTTACCACGGAGTCAGAAACAATGCTGGAGCCTAATCGATATGAATTAACTGTATGGGTAGGGTTTTTAAAGTCTGAGTCACTTAATTTTCTGCATTAAAAGCTATGCAAATGTTGTATCATTACTAAGAGATTTACATCATGTAATTTGTTTCACTCTGTAAATAGAAAAGCTAAGGTTGATACTAGGACTGATTGCAGAGTGAGCTGTCTTACTCACTAGTTCAGAATGAGCTCCCTGAGTCTTATTCTAAATGGTAGCCAATGTTAAGAGGTGAGCAGAGCTGACACTTAGCTTGGTGCTGAACACACTTCCCCAGAAGACCACAGCTACAATGCAAAAAAATCAGGAATGAGATCTTCACATTGTTTGGGACTTAATGGTTTTAAAATAACCTTAGAAAAAGTCTTAATATTATTCACTATAAAAAGAGATTATTTTTAGATGTTAGACTTGGTTTTTATGCATTGAAATATTGAATACATGTCATCTCTGGTCTTGGAAACTTAAGCAAATAGACCAGGAGAAATGGACACGTTTAGTAGTTCTTTTCTTTTCTTTCCTTTTTTATCAGCTGTACACCTTTTAGCCAAGCACCAGTGGAGCCCAACATCATGGCACATTTCCCAACAATATACTCACACTTAACCAGCACCTAGGAGGGAAAAGAGTGTGAGGGCTATTGAGCACTGAGAATTTTTCCAATGAATCACAATTACGTGAACACCTGTGCTAACTAAGTTTGTGCTGATCCACTGAGAAAATTTGCAAAGTGCTCAACAGCCCTGAGAATTTCTCATTTATTATCTCAGGTGGGGTGGTCTGCAACTGTACATTAGGTTGCAGTATGAAGCATGTAAGGACACGCATTCAAGACCTCATCTAGGACCTTTTTCATTCTACCTGCAGGGTACAGCTGTGCCTCTTAACAGGCCAGAGTTCTGCTTCTGAATTTCTGCCCAGAAAAGTTAAGGGCAAATACAGGAACCCTTCATCTGTCAGTGAAATGATTGTGGAACATGCAATACATTTACTTACATTTCAAGATGAACCTACCATAGGATGATCTTGAGAAGAACCTGATAATCAATGATATTTTTATGTACCTGTAGGTTCAATATATATTAAAAAATGGAAAAGTCATCAAAATTCTAATGGATGTGAGAGGACTTTAGCCATAAACATGATTGTTGAACTACTATTAATTTCCCTTCTTATGAGACAAAGATAGAGTGAAACTGATCTAGGTCCCAAAGAATCTATAGTCTATTTTTAGAGTCTATAATTAATAAAAATTGGAAAACGGCTTGTTAATGAAACCATCACAGTACTTGTTAAAGCCTAGATGTAAGCAGTGGAATTGAGATTAGGGAATATGCTGGGTATGGGGCCAATTGTTGATTCCACAGTGAAGGTTCTACACATGCCTGGAACAGTGCCTTTCTTTGAAAGCATTCTCTGTCTCAAGAACTACAAATTACTGTGTGGTCGCAGAATGTTAATGCATTGTCAAGAATAGATGTTTCTGCACGTCCCTGTAGACACAATTGATATATTTACCAATGATTTTTTAGTGATATATATGTTGTTTTGAACATTTAAATTTAGTAGGAGGTGGCGATAAATTCGATGATATGAATATAAAGACTACTCTGGCAGTATAAAGTCTTGTTTAAATAATGCGCTAGACTCTGGAACTTTATGTAAGAGTAGCACATTCCTACAAATAGGATAAACACCCTTGGCATTCAATGGTTAGTGCAGTTGTCATGGAAGACAACATTGTATTAGGAGATGATGACCAGATTATGAAATGGCAAGTGCTAGAGCTATTGAGTGGTCCTAAAACAAGAAAGTCACTGGGAGGCACTTGGGAGAAACATTTCTCTCAGTACCTTGACTTTAGTGCCAAAGGTTCTCCTCATAAAAATTAACTTTTTTTTTCTGCATCTGGGTCCATGGCACTCATTTCTAAGTGAGGAATGTGTGAGACTAGGTGAGTATATGAGGAGGTGGGAGAAAACATCAGTAGATTGGAATGTATCCATCCATATATCACGTGCTTTCCCATTAGATTTACTGGATTTTATGAGCACCAGGCATGTGCTCAGCACTTGACACATATTATCTCATTTAATCTTAAAAACAATATAAAATAAAAATGAGTCTTACCTCACTTTGGTGAGATAAGAAAAATGAAGCTTAAAGGTTAACCAATCCATAGTTATGTTAGACTTGAACCCTTGACTGCTGATGCCAAAACTCAAGATTTTAACTACTGCACAATACTGCCTCTCAGTGGCTAAAATTGGTAAGCATTTGGCCAAGGTCAATTGTTGAAGTGTTGTTTTTTTTAAAGGGAAATTGGTCTTAATCCCCCAGATTTGGCTTCTATCACAAAAGCATATAGAAAGTGGCCTCACTTACCAGCATTATTAGGATGTTGATTGTTGCATAAAAGTGGCTGGTTTAAGCCAAGATTCAAGTGTAATTGTAAGCAAACTGCATGTTTTATGAAGCAAATATTTGAATTAATTCCTACTCAACATAAAAGTGCTTGGAGTTTACCTGAAGCATATACTGTGCAAACAAAATTTCACCAGGCAAAAACATTCTGCAGTGTCAGCATTTTAAACTTGAATGACTATTTCCTTCAGTTACCACAAAGTATAAAATAAATTTTTAAAAGGAGAAATAAAATCTTAAGGAAGAAATAAAACAAAGTACATTTTTATACAAGGCTAAGAGAATTAATTCATAGAGTATATCTTGAAGGGTTAAGGATATTTTTAATTTTAAATTAAAGACATAAAATAATATGTGTCTAAGGAGGGACAAGATTAGTTTTTCACAGAAAGGCTTAGCCATGAGCAAAATCTTAAAGTAGGTATTTTTCATGTACATGCTTCATGTGTTCAACACACACACACACACAATTGCTCTTCCCTGCTTTTTTCTCAACTCTCATTATCCTTTCTCCTCAACCTCCAAAGCTCCTGCCTCTGGTCCTCTATTCTTGTTCCTGCCAGATACCTTCTTACAATATAGACTTTCTTCTCTTTTTTCATCGTAATGCAACAGTGAAATAGTCCAATTGTTTTAGTATTGTTAGGTTACTGATAGACAATTCAAATGAACATATTCCTAATATGGTCTTAATGTATAATAAAATCTTACTGTGTAGTTTTGCTTAGTCATATTTATCTCATATGGACTCTTCTGAATAAAATGCCTCAAGTCAAGAACTAACTCAATGATGAGACTTCCAAACCCTGTGGCATGTTGGTGGGAGATTTCTGTAAGCTGTGTTTGCCCAATGTTTCATGAAGTATGCTGCAAAGGTGAACGTTTACTTTACTTCTGTATAGAGTTGACCATAGTGCACAGGAGAAT
The DNA here is from genome assembly GCA_028533065.1 of Trachops cirrhosus. NCBI lineage: Eukaryota > Metazoa > Chordata > Mammalia > Chiroptera > Phyllostomidae > Trachops > Trachops cirrhosus. The sequence goes on along the minus strand of CM052541.1, from coordinate 52,833,525 downwards.
TGAAAAATTATAATCCTTGAGCAAAGAGATCACTGATAGTGACATGAATGTTGCCGTTCTTACTTCTTATTAAATGATGCCTCAATATGCAACATTTCACACTTAATTTCTGGTAAATGGATGTAGTGTCCTTGAGTCAGCAATCTTTATCATCTTTAGACATCTGATAGCACTGTAACATTTTACATTTATAATTGTGTTTACTTTTTACATGGAGTCTAAAAGTCTCTAAAGTGGATAGAGCAATTTAAATGAAGACACAGAGAGTCTGTAAATGCTTGGATAGCCAGCACATATCATACCAGTTCTAGTATAGCTCAGCAGTTAATGCAGTGAGTTTGCAGAACCACTGGGGCCTCTAAGAATCGGTGAACCGATGATTGACATGATACATTGCCAAGTCCTGTCCCATCCGCCATGTCGGTGCATTGTTTTTATAACATGAATTGAATCTGGGCTACATAAGTTTTAAAAGACTCTGGACCAGTTTCTTCATTCATTATAAAGAAGATACAGTTTCTGGTAGCTCTACCCTCTACTCTGTGGGACATGGTAGAAACTCCTGAACTGCAGCCGCATCATCATGGTCTCCCCACCTGTACATTTATCACAACTGCCAGAGAGTGAATTCTTCCAGAGAACGGTGTGAATTACAAGAAGTCGCGGTAATCGTATTGTCACTATCACACTTTATGATGATTTAAAATATGATTTTAGCAACAACAAAAATTTTGTAGTATCAAAACTAAAATATCACAAACCAGAAAAGAAAGGATCCTTCTCCTTCACCTGTTCATTTACATGACACGGGAGGCTTTGTTTCACGTCGGACAAGGTATCTGTGAATTGTGTTATATTCAGATTCACAATGGAAGCCTATATAACAAGTTTTAAAAATAAACCAATTCTATAATACTTGTATCAACATGGATAAATCTTGAAAACATAATGGTGAGTGACAAAGCAAGTGGCAGAATAATATTATTATAATCATAAAAACATAGAACAATATATTATTTAGGGACATGTACATATGCAGTAGATATATATGAACAAGCATGTGAAAGCTGCACACCGAGTTTCAGCCAGTGGCTCATTATGCTCGTGGGGAGAAAGGGTGAGCAGCTGTGAAAGAGCTTCATGGCATCAGTTGATGGTACAAGAGGGGTTTTCAAATCTCTGTTACTTTTCATGGGGAAGAAAGACATAAACCAAATATGTAAAACTTTTTATAAGGTATTAACATTTGCTAAATCTTAGTGAGTACATGTTTATATTATTTTCTCTACTTTTATGTGTTTGAAATTGTTGGGAATTGCCCTGCCTGGTTTCAGAGGCTGTAACCCCCACCAAGGCTTAGGCTGAGGGATTGACCTTGGACCGTAAGCCACTAAGGAGGCAAAAGTTTATCTCCTTGGCAGGAACACTGCTTCTGCTCCTTTTACTTCATCCATAACTGGCCCCCAATGCTTGGTCGGTTAGCCAATGACGGGTAAGATTCCCCAAGGGGGGAACAACCTAAGACAGGCACAATCACATGGGAGGTCCCCAAGGAAGGACTTGGAGGGCTACAGCAAAAAGGGGTGATGGACCCTCACCCCTTGGCTTTGACAAAGTCTGAGTCCTCATTCTGTCTGTGAGAAGTCTCCTCATTCCTTGGCTGCCTTACTTCCCTTGCTCCACCTAAGCCTGAAACAATGACAGAGAGTGGTGCAACCCTGTGCTGGAAAGGGCGGGTTCCCAGGGCAATCAGGCCTAAGAAAGAATATGTAAAATCCTGTGAAAACTGCTTTGTTTGGAATGCTCTCAATTAAATGATAAGGGTCCAAGTGAGAAGTGAGTTTGTTCCTCAAAGTTTTACAGCTTTTTAGCTCTCTGACCCTGACTCAATAGGCCCTAAGAGGTCTTTGTTATCTATTGTTTGATCCTTACTGCCTGACAATGATTAATGAGCTTTATCTGTATTCCTGTGCAAATGAACCCAATAAAAGCCCATTGAGGAACGGGCTCCTGGCCCTTCTCCTTTGAAAGATTGGCTACCTTTCCTCCCCAAGCACATCATGGCTTGGTAGACTTATTCTCATCTGTGGCAGCCAGGTGGGCCCTGCGGGTGGAGCCCCCCCACATGAAATATTTCATAATAATAATAATGGAAACGATAAAGAGAATTTCCAATTCAAAATGGGAACTAGCTAGTAATTCTCAATACTGTTTCTTCTAATTTTTCACTAAAATTCCTAAGGAAGCATAAGAAAAGATGGAAAGCCACAACTCAAACTAAGACAAACCAACATGGTAACTCTAGAATCTGGGAGAAGTTGATTCATAGTAAGAGTTGAATGGGGCTGGATGGAAAGTAACTTGCCCAGGTTCTGGGTGGCAGCCTGTGTCTCATGTGTCCACTGTGACTTTTCTGGAACAAAAAGGTTGCATATATGACAGTAGGGGATGTTTGGTAGAAACGCCCAGAACAAATTTTTTTAAAATAAGATGAACCATGCTTACTGTAACATTTAGGAAAATATAGAAAAGAAGAAAGTAGGGAAGAAGAAGCCATGACTTTACTGTGTAAAACCAGCCAGTCCTCCTTTCAACGCCAGAGCTACCGGACTTCTGGCAGAAAGAAGGAAAGGAGACATTCAATGACACTTCTTTAATTGATTGTACAATGCGGAGGTGCTCAGCCACAGAGGGACCCTCACTTCATTTCAACCTTAAACTCAAAAGCCACTTGGAAATATGTGCTTGAGATGGGACATTTTCTTTTTCCACATGAAATGTTTTTCCTGAATCTCTTTATTTCCTGTTTCTTTCTTAACTTTAGTTCCCTATAGGAACACATCAGTGTCCAGAGAATAAAAAGAAAAAGAAAAAAGAAACTTTTTAAATTAAAAAAAAGAACGAAAGCATGCACAGCATTGTTGGAAAAAATCTAAAATTACATGTTGATGCTCTAACTTTAAATTGAGAGACTTGATTTGCATAAAGGGACATTTGTGGAGATAAATAGAATACAAAAATGAATTTCTGAATTTAGAACTTCCCTAGTTTTATACCAAGGAATTTTTTTTATGATCAGGTCATATATATATATATATTTTAAAGAGATTTTAAAGGAAGCTCTGGTCTACCTTTATCTCTAATGGCCCAGTTGGGAGTTGCTATAATAATCCTTTTGCTTTTATGTGGCCATCTGGAGGCCTATTAAAAGGAGTATCTAAAACAGACTCCTCAAGTGTGCTGAGTTTGTATGTTTTCACCAAGTCACCAAAACAGGAACATTTTTCGTACTGCAGGGAGAAGTGACCCTTTACAGAGAAGAGTAGGGTTGGGGGTGGTGAGAGAGAAGAGACGCTGAACCATCAAGAGGCATAACCTGACCTTTTACCCTTGCCATTGTGCACATGTTTTAAGAATTATGGCTGATTCTGGTACATGCATGTTAAAGGAACAAAGATCTACAGCAAGCTTTCTTTACACCTCTGGGGCTCTGTGATGAGATGGAAGAGGTTAAGAAATGTGGGGATGAGAAGCATTGAGAATTTAATGAAGCATCATGTTTCAATGGGATAATATTCTGTTTTTGATTTGTGTGGAAGGCAAATATGAAATATTGAAATAATATTTCAAGTTTACAGTTGTGTGGTTCAGATAGATATACCGAATATTCTTGCCTTTCAGAAAGCTGCACCTTTCATCAAGTGTATAATGCAACAGAGTTTAAGACATAAGAGTAGGTTGTGAAATGGAATTAGATACAAGTTGGCATTTGTCTTCAGTAGATTATTAAAATCGCCACAGTAAGAAATCTGCTCATAAAGACAGAACAAGTTAGCAGGGGCTGGATATCATTTGTCCAAAATAGAGTCTTTTCTCTACACTCATTAACCATCTTGCCCAGTAATGTGGTCGTATCCTATTAAACCTGATACATCAAAAATTGAAAAAAAAAAATTAGTTGCTGTCTCAAACTGCACTGCAACTCAGATCTAGGACCAAATAAGATGCATTAATTGCTTTACTGCTTCACCGCAAAGCCACTCTTAAAACATAATTCCTTAATGAAGTTCGTTAATTTGTTCATGGCAGTACACAAGCTGTTCAAAATGACACAGAATTGCACTCTGTTTTCTAACCCCTGCAGTTTCTTCTGTTAGTCACTCTGTCTTGTGTTGTTATCCCATGGATAGTAATTATTTTATAGTGGCTGTAATTAGGAGAGAATTAGGCTTGGTAAACAAAACCTGCCTTCTCCTGTTAATAGCTAAGGATAATAAATTTGGCTCTGACATTCACTATATTTGGACAAGGCTTGGCCTACTTCCAGTTTTCCCAATAAGAACTTTATTATATAATTATGCCTTAGAGGGGCTCATATTACAAGGTAATTTTTTTTTTGTAAAGACACATATTGCATGGCTTCCAGCCAGTAAATGATATACTGTAATATATGCCTCCAATAAATGTTTTAAGCAAAATCTCTCAAAGCAATATCCTGCAAGAGCTACACACTGCTCTTCGGCATATATTATTTACAGGATTTGTTTGTCGAGTGTTTCATAATGTAAATTATTTCCTTTTGCTCATGCTATCCAATGTTATGACATTTCTAAAAAAAGGCCTAAGTGATTTCTATCAGTAAATGATGTATTTGGACCTCGAACTTCCCAAATCCCAGTTCCTAAAGGTGGTGTCCATAAGCATATACCAAAAAAAGGGGGGGGCAGTACTGAATGTTTTATTCTTTTGTAAAGATCGGCTGCTGTTTGGCACAAGTTATGTTATTTTTTGCTTGGAATGATTGATTTTTCTATTCTTTTTTTGACATAAGTGAAATAAAATTATTGTGTGTCCCACTACAAGCCAGATCTCTGATGATTCATTTGCCTTTAGTTGAACCCTTACTGAAAGGGTCACTCAAACTTCTATAGATCAGCGATAATACATGACATCACAAAATGCTAAGGAGAACAATATTGAAAACGGGTTCAAGACAAAATCATAGAAATACAACATCTACTTAGAAAAATCATAAGAAAAAAGGCATAAGTTAAATTAACTTTAGAGCAAGGAAAATTATTAGATTTTAAGTAAATATAAAGGAAATGACACAAGATATTGTTTTCTTAGCAGTTAAATTCAAAATTAGAGCAATTCTTAATTCTTTAATATTAGGCATAAGGAAGTTACAAAGGAAGACAATAATATTTTAAAGGTCCTTTGGAAGTTTTTCTCCAGACACTCGGCTTATATTTAAAACCCAATGTAAAGTGAATTAAAATAACACATGTAAAATTACCCCCAACCCCAACACACATATGCATATATATGTATATATATACACATATACTTATACATATATACACATAGATACATAGATATATCCTTATTAGCTGGATATCTATCTCAGATACCCCAATTCACTTGCCATGTGTGTCAAGGGTTACAAATTGCTCTTAAAGAAGTCAACTAGTTTCTAAGAAGGTTGTTAACATTGATAAGGGATCCCCAATTTTTTAGTCAGATTTTCAAGGGCCATGATGTGGAAACTCATAGAAATTACACATTCGCAAAAAACCTTTCTTGAGTGAGATTTGATTCTGGCCTCTCTGTTCTCATTTCTGGAGAGGACAATAAGCAGTTGCCTGTATTCTTCTCTTAAAGTATAATCCTCACTTTTAGCAGAGTGCCTTGAATTTCATTAGATGTTTTCTGGAATTCAGAAGTGGTGTTGCCCTCCATTCACCCCATTTCTGCCCTGGTGTTGACCAGAGCATGAAGACCAGAGATCTCTGTCATTGGTCTCTTACTTACCGTCACAGTCTTGAACCCTCATATGAATAAGCATTTGTTATATTTCTGTTTGCTAAATAGCACAGTTTTAGCATTCATATTTAATGTTTCCTTAAGAAAAATAATTATAATTGCTGTGCCCCTCCAAGAACACGATTCCTTCAGAAAGGTTAAACCATCAAAAATGTGTATTCTAATGTAACAGGATTGTTGGACGAACTACTGGGAGGTAATTCATTTCAGTTTAGCATTTATTGAGTGTCTACTACCGGCACTGAAGTATCACAAAAACCAGGAATATGTTGAAGTAGTCAAGATTTTTTTCCCTAGTGGTAGCTCAGAGCACATAAGGCAAAGATCGTATTTACTCCCGGGAAGTCTCACAAAGAGAGAGGGAAGCTTTGTCTTCCACACTGGCAGGGGTTACTGCTGCTGCTGCTTTTCTCTTCTTTACAGAAGAAACAAGAGTGCCGTGACATTAAGTCGCATGTTCAAAACAATGCAGTCAATTGATAGGAAAGTCTTTCTAAAACCAGTGATTCAGACACCCATTTTCTCTGTGTAGCTCCTGCACTGTTATGCCCTTTCCCCTGTTAGAATTATGTTTTATGCTTTAATTAGAAAAGTATTAATTTTCCTACTGTTAATGAGAAGATACCAAGTCTTCATTCTTCACAAGAAGAGTAATCACAAAAATGGGGCAAAAGAATGGAAAAGTACTCCAGGTTTGCAGGTACCAAAATACTTTCCTTGTGTGAAAATGACCTACATGAAACTAATATCATTAATTGGCAGGCTTCACACCTCAGCCAGAAAGGAAGTTATGTCTCAGTCTAATGATGGCAAGTGCTTTGTTAGGAGGTAAAATTACCATTATCAAACTTTCTAAGTGGCTGAAGTAATCATTTTGATAAGTCTGTAAACAGTCTGTCAGAGAAAGATGCTTTGGGTTTTGAAGGTATATGTTGGCACGAAAATTAAAAACTTTTTCTCTCCATAATGAATTTGAAAAAAAATGACTCCAAAAATAACAAAGTCATAGGCACTAGGAATAGGAGAGGCCTATTAAGTTGTGTCATTTAGCCCCTGCTCACAGAATCTCTGAAAGATATTTGTCCACTGAGGTTTATCATTCCAGAATTGTATCTTTTATTTCTGAGAAGACACTTTCTCTGTATCACTTTGAGGAGAGCAATCTTAAATCTTGACTTGCCAGCCTGCCCCGGTTTTAGCCCCGAACACAACATACTAACGAGGCAAAGATCTTTTCTTCTCCCCTTCCATGATCCATTATGTCCTTGAAATTTCCAGCTTACAAAATTCTCTTCTAACTTCAAAACGATGACACTCCTATGGAGTTGGGTCATGATTTAGTCACTCTATTAAGTTGCTTTAATCCATCCTCATAAATCAATCCCTTTAGCTCCTTCATCATGGTGTTGACTGTTTTGTGACATCCGCCCATTTTTTTTACAAGATTCTCAGCCCCAAGCAGAACTCTAGGTGAGAACTGGCTCTTGACCAGCACAAGGTAATCATAATCTCCCCAATTATGCAGGTATTAGTCACCAAGGATCAGAATACCAGAGATCCTGAGTTAAAAGAGGTAAAGTAACCTCAAACATCGTATTTTGCTGATCCTTTATTCTATCTGGTGCATTTGTTACATAAAGCATCCCCTTCCTACACTATGTACAATAATACATGGTCTGGCGGGAAAAGACAAAAAAGTCAGTTTGTGTCAGAGCAGTTAACTTGTCTTCCACAATTCCTCCCCTGCTGTTCTCCTAGTCCCACTTCAGCTGTATTTCATTCCATTAACTACAGCAATAGGTATTGACTCACAATGAATGTGTGTGGATGTACATGTGTGTTTGTATTTGAAATAGTGTATGCAGATAACTCCAAATAGGTCCAAAAGTGACTGTATAATTAGAGAAACTATTTCCTTGTTGTTGATGGTTATTTCTTAAAACATCATCTGTCAACCTAGGCTACTGAGATTGATGTTCTGAATACATTTTTCTTTCTAAACCCTAAGGAAATATCTTCTTCATGTCTGTGCCCTAACTTCATCGCTCTTATCCTCGATCTTTCTTGTAGTCTGATTATGAGATTAATTCCCAGAGGGCTATCAAGATCCACTGTGGATGTTAAAGAAATGGGTTCAGGTTAAGTTCTTGTAAGGTTCTGAACTCTCTATAGACTGTTCCAAGCACTTGGAACTGAAGTTTTGAATTTTTCTATCAGCTAGTAGAAAAGGTAAAATATGCTCAAACACTGTGACTTCCAACTGCAACGAGTGTAGCACAAATTTAATTGCTTACATGATGCAAAAACCAATTTGGGTTTTACCTGGGAAAGCTACTGTATTCATAGCATGTTTTAGTTTTTCTAAGAGAAATAGTATTTTGAACACAGTCTTAATGCTAATAACCAGACATGGAGAATACACTGGGTCTCTTTTGTACTGACACATATGGGATATATGGTGAGGTTCAAAAATTTGTTTGAAAATATCCATTGTCATTACTCAGTAGCTAATTAAATAAAGAAAGATCAGTATCTTTGTCAATTGAAATTTTGAGAAAACCAGCATAAGTCGGCATTCATATAGAAGACCAGACACGCACTTTGGGAAATATACCTGAAATGTTAAACCTAAAGTGCTCAGTAGAAAAAAATGAGCAGCGTGCTGATATTCAAGCTTAAGAGTTTCAGAAGATGTCTCTTTGACCAGCAAATGCCTCTCCTCTGTTCAGCAGTTCCTAGTATGTCTTTTACAGGGAATAGGGCCTTATGTACCTTAAAATAAGGCTTATGATACAAATATATATACTAGAAATGTGTCCAGCAACATTTTAGTTTACAATAATCTCTAAATGACTGATCACTTATAATGTACCCATTCTAATAAGGAAGCAAATTGACCCCATAAAAGGAGATAAAAGGTGTTGTTAAGGCAGAAAGAAGAGACCTAATATTCTGAGAACAAACTTGACATTTTTCTTAATTGCAACTTTCTCACATCAAAGATTAAGTAACCCTGGGGGTGGGGGTGGAGGTGGGAAACATCTTCACTCCTCAGTTTCCTTAGCTGTAAAATGTGAGGGTTAGAGGTAATCTGTGTAATAGCTTCTTATTTTCCCCTCAACATGCAGACCACACCTCCTTCATCAGATAGCTGTCTCTGTCCTTTGAACTACCAGGATAAGAACCTAACCTCACTGCGCCCAAAGTGAGTCTCCTTCTAGAGAAGCACAATTTAAACAGAAACATACAGAAGTGGGTGAAAATCAGGTCACTTCCCTTTCACTCTCTTTCACTGCACTTATCCCTGTATGAAATCATCTTTGAATATATATATATAGATAGATAGATAGATAGATAGAGATATAACCTATATCTCTCTACTACATTATAATTTCCATAAAGACAAGGATCGTATTTTCTTTCCTTAAACTGTTTCCAGCGTATAGTTGCTCAATACTTTTTTAAATGAATGAATTAATGAACCATTAATGTTTTTTAGAAGGCTTGGTTAATACTTGGCAATTTATCAGTAGCTTGGGGCTATGAGATACAGGTCTTTAAATCATAAGTCTTTAAATCTCTTTTAGAGAAGAAACTGAATAGGTGACTTTCCTTACTTGATGGAATCTGAGCAGAACCCAGCACAAGGCACAGGGGGCAGAGCGCTGCGTGAAGAGAACAAATTTATGAGCATTCTAAGTAGTTACATCTGCCCTGGTGCTGGCAGGCACACAGAAGGTGAATCTGCTGATGGTGGCAGGAGAAAATGTGGGGTCCATGGCTTGATAAAAAAAACAAAACAATCCTAGTTCTCTGTACAATCCCCATGGGCTTCATTCACTTGGAGAGTGACATCCATGCATTCAATTGAATCTACTGGATTCAGTGCCATGAGCACTAGACACAAATGGCAACCACATGTTTCTCCTCAGTGATGGTCCTGGCTGGTGACTGATTCCAGAAAAATGCTATGCAGGCTGGAAACTTAAAAGGCCAAAACAACAGCTACCTTTTCTAATGTTCTTCATAACAAATAATAAAACATTGTGAGGAAACACAAGGGAGAAGGATGCCAAACAGGGCCCCTGCAAATAAAACCAAGAATTCCCCAAGATACTGAGCTTAACAAAGGAAAAATGCAGTGGTTGTGAATGTGGCTCATGTGCAAATCTTCCTCCTGGTACGTAAGGGGATGCCTTCACTTAGCTATTGCTGTCCCTGAGCAGAGGTGAGAGGGAGGGTGGTAATAACAAAGGCAGTCCCCGATGATGGCAAGTCTAATTACAGGAGGAAAAAAAAGTGCAGGGAAAGAAAAAGTTTGGTTTTCCCAAGACGTCATTTTATTACCAGCCTGACATGGCAACATTAGGGGTCATTTCTTTACAGTCACTAAAATACCAAAACAGTCAGAAAAACTGCACAGAGGCCATAACCAAAGGCCCCGGTGCTTCATTTCTAAAAACATTTTCCCACAATGGCAGCTTTTAAAATTTGTTTCTCCTCTTTTAATTAAAGAAACAAATTTCTTCTTCTGGGTATGTATAAATAGCTACCAAGATTAAAAGAAGTAGTAGGGTGGGAAGAGAAAGGTGAAGAATAAACAGAGAGAGAGAAAGAGAGAGAGAGGGATACAGAGGTTTAAAGCATTAAGAAAAGGAAAACATAATATCATTTTTACAGAAAAATTTTCTGGAAATTTGAAAGATATCTTGTCATGTACATTAAATTAGATTTTTCTTAAATGACTAATAATCTTTTAATGTCTACTCTTAATTATTAAATAGGCTGAAAAGGGAAAGATAATAAATGTTATAAATCTAGAGGAGGTTCTTCTGAAATACTACTATTTTTCCCATAGTATATTCTAGTAAAGGATATTGATTATAGTTACCACACAGTTATAAATAACTACAATGTCATTTTCTGCATATGAGCCATATTCTCACTCTTTATTAACTTAGGACAACTTCATTAGTCGAAATTCATGAGGATTTACTATGTGCATAGTGAAATGTTTAGAAAGAGGAGGAAAAATATAGGTTAGGCACATCTATTAGAGCTACAAATATCCTCAGATATTTCTTATTACACTTACTCCTAAAATAAATTTCTGCATAAAAATCCTGCAATTCATTTCCTTTCTTTACAAAAAGTGACACGCTTCTACTGAGAAAACCTAGAATTGCAGAGCTTCTAAAACACATTTAGTGGTACTGCAAACCGTTATTAGTTACAAATGAAATTTATGTAACACAATACATATTTTAACTGTAAATTCCTGAAAATGTATTTTTTGTTTGTTTGTGGTTTTCCTCCATGCCTAAAAGGTATGACAGAATGTGGACATGAAAGTGAAAGTCTCCAGACCCTTTGCTCCAGCCAGCACATCAGTTCCCTGCCTTAGGCAGCTGTCAATGGAGAATGCAGCCACCATCAAGAGAGGCAAAATTTTCTTTTTCCAAGTATTTTGGTAAAGGAAGTCCTTAAATTTGCTTTCTTCTCTTTCTGATGCTATTTCATTTTACTTCTACAAAATTAGACAATTCTTGCCTGCTCTCAAAGTCCTATATGTAAAGAGCATGTATTTTTGTTTACCAATGTTGAGGATATTTTTACATTAAAGCTGATTTACATTAAAGCTGATTATTACATAAAGCTGATTCTGAACTGATCTTACTTTCATTCTTTTTTCTTCACATTACTAGTACATTGAAAAATTTTTCAGTGAGTGTTCATTGTACTTAGAATAAAATGTAAGCTTATTGCCATGGCCAACAAGGTCCTAATTGACTATCACAGCGAATTGCTCTGAAGTCTTCCTCCTCCACTCACCACTACTCTCACTGACCTTCCATCAAGTCCCTGTTCACCTCCAGGTTGGATCTCTTACTTCTGCTTGGTGTGACTTACCTGCTCCTTTTCCTTTGAGTCTCACTTCAAATGTCACCTCCTCAGAGAGAACCTCCCTGGCCGCACTTCTAAAGTACTTTGTTCAGTTGCTGTCCCTTCCCCTAGCTATTTCCTCCATCTGCATTCTTCACAGTCTGTAGTTTTTTGGTTAGTGATGTGTTGGGTTTATAGTGCTTGCCTTGCCCAGCCCATCACCAGAATAAAGCTCCATGAGAGGCAACATCTTGTTTGTTCTGTTCACTTATGTATCCTCAGAACCTAGCACAGTGCTTGGTATACAGTAGATACTCAATAAATGAATACATTCACTGATGATGAGAGAGCGCTGTCACTTCTACATGAAATCATTAAACTTCTAAAAGGTAGGCAGATACAAGGTAAGACTTCCTGAATACTGATCAGATCCTATAGGTAGATCTGAAAGGCAATTTTTGTTTTTACTAAAAAATAGTTTTAATTATTTAACCTAATTTTTTGCTTATCTTATGGAAGTTTTTGTTGTGCTTGAGTTCTTTTGTAATAGAGCTGTGTATGTCTGTGGTTTCTAAAGTGGCCATATTCTTGACTCCATAAGCTCAAGGGACTAAGAAAACTGTTGCTAGAGCTATTTATCACTAATCATCAATAGTACTGCAATATTTTGATTACCACTTATCAGATTTAGAACACAATCTGTATCACCAACAATGTTAATAAATAAAACTTTCAACATCTCTCAGATGTTTCTGGTGCTACCTTTTGATTTGGTGAGATTTTAGGGATAGGTTTAGGACCAATAAAAAATTTAAATCAGATATATATTATTTTCATTGGACATATTGAGGTTTCTGTGGATCTATGAATACCTCTGGGAATGTTCAAGTGATAGCAATTGCCATTACCCTAATTAGATGGCTCGTGCTGAGCCTCTCCACAGCTTCAGGATGCAGGCTGGTTACCAGAAACACCAATGACCTGATTTGAGGGTTCCAACTTTAGGGCATCTGACCTCTCCGTGGAGTGGAGGAGGGAGTGGTGTTGGAGATTGAATTGAAACCTCAATAAAAACTCTGGATATCATTCTCTCTCAGGCCTTGTCTATATGAGTCTTCTTTTGACTGGTCTTCCTGATCTGTATATATCATGTATAATAAAACTATAATCTTGACTATAGCACTTTCTTTAATTCTGTGAGCTATTTTAATGAATTATTTAAATGTGAGGGAGATTGGGAAAACCTTCAAATTTTTAGGCAGTCAGTCAGAAGTGTAGGTGGCCTGTATGGTCTGAAGACCCCCAAACTGAAGCTAGCCTGAAGTTAAGGCATCCTTCTAAGGACTGAGCCTTCCACCGGTGAAGTCTGACGCTAACTCCAGGTGGTTAGTGTCAGAATTGTACTGCAATGCACCCAACTGAACGTCAGTAGAATAGTGATCTCCTCCATTAATGTTTAAAATTTCTTAATCCCTTCATTCTTTATAACTGCAAGAAGTTGTGCCCTCTTCTGTATTTCTGATAGTTCGTGCAGAGGTACTTATGGTTGCTAGTTTTTTATCAATTTGAACTCATGTTCCCTGATCAATTTTAATTTCTTTGTCCATTCAGCAAATTTCATTGAGCACTTTGTAAGGACTAGACATTGCATCAAATGCTGGGAATTGGGTTACTGGTATATCAGTGAATACAACAGAAATATTTCCCATTCTAATGGAGCTTACAGCCTATCAGCAAAGACCAGGATACCCTAATGAACAGACAACATGAGTGCTCATAAAATGAGTCCCCTAATCCCTCATTTTTCATTTTCTCTTTCCTCAGCAATTAACTTCAAACGTAGTTACAGCTCTTTCTCCTTTATTTTTCAAGTTGCCACTAACAGAGTGTGTCTATGTCTTACAGACTTTTTAAATTTTCTTTCTTTCTTTTATTATGTTTAATTAATTTTAATGTATTTTCCTTTACCACTCATCCCCATTATACCCCCCTCTTGCCTGCAAATACCACATTGTGACTTTTAATATTTGTCTGAGAACAATGCAAGGAAAACACTTCACAGAATTAGAAACAACTTAATCTAATCATCAGACATCATTCTCTGAAATTCCTAACTCACCATCACTACAGGAAGTTCATTGTGGCCCATCTCCCTCAGATCCCTAACATGGCACCTTGTTGCTGTGGCTGTTTCTCCTTTCAGAGAACCTGTCTTCTCTCTCCTTCTCATTTAATGTAAAAATTCCTGCTAGTTTAAATAATAAAAATAGGAGCCAAAATGGAGTGAAAGATCCACCACAGCACTATCAACAACAAACCAGCTAAAATTAACGTAGGTGGGATGGGAATAAGAGGGAAGAAAGAAACAAAGGAAAGCTTAAGAGGTGTCTAAAGGAATAGGAAGTGATTTTGAAATGATAGAAGGTGAGGGAATACTAAGAGTGAGGAACGAAAGCCAGGCTAAGGCAGGGAAAAATTAAAATTTGAGACAAAAAGAAAAAGGAAAAAAGAAGAATAAACAAAAATAAAAGGGAAGGATGAAAAAGAAAAAGAAGAAAAAACGAGCTAAGACAGGGCAAAATTAAAAATCTGAGATAAAAAAAGAGGAGTAGAGGGGACTGGTAAAATTTGAGATTTGAAATACAAAATTAATGAAGCTGTAGAGATAAAATTTTTTAAAAAGCCACAACAACTACCCTATCCACAACCAAATAGCAAAGACTGCTAAAGGTGGAGAGAGAATGCAGGCATTTTAAGAGCAGGGGAAAAGGATGTGAAATGACCATTGACAAGAAAATTGGTTTTGTGAGACTGGACAGGAGAGAAATAGTAAGAGTTCAGAATGGAAACAAGTTGTAGCAAGAGAGAAAACAAAATTTACAGCAAAAATAATGAGAAGAAAGAAGGTAAAATGGAGTAAAAGAATGGAGGGTCAAAGTATGTGAATTGAAATAAACTATATATAGTATAAAATCTACTCATTTAATATGTGCAAACTTGATGGACAAGAAATGAATGTTAAAAAGCTATGTAGGAAAGAAAATATTGCAAATCATGGAGAAGACCACTGTGGATTTCATCTCAGTAGCATCTAGTATTTACCACTGTTTTTTATTTCTGGGTCTGTCTCTGGTGATGTCAGATGTTGACCCCATCTGACCTTAGGTAGCCTGTCTGAAATTTCCAGGGATCTACTGTCTATGGTTGATTCCTTCAGTTGTTAATCTAGTCATCTGCACTCAGAAGTCAGGCTTAAGCACCATAGGTTGGGGCAGAGTCCCTTGTGGGGGCAGGGCTATTGCATCCCCTAAGGCTTCTGCCACTTGGAAGGGGGTGGTCTGCTTGAGCAGGATGGCTGCTACCATATGTAAGATGACCCAATACTGGGAGCCCAGTGCCTTCTCTCTCAGTTCTGTCTCCAAAGCCTCTGTCCCCAGACTCTCCAAAACCTATGTGACACAGTGAAGGCAGTCCTGAGAGTTTGAAAGTTGGTAGCAATACCAGCCTACCTAAAAAAGATAGAAACATTTCAAATAAATAACTTAACCCTACATCTACAAGAACTGGAGGAGCAACAATGAACAAAGCACAGAGCCAGTAGAAGAAAAGAAATAATCAGGATAGGAGAGGAATTAAATGACATAGAGACTAAAAGAACAATTCAAAAGATCAATAAATCTAGGAGCTGCTTGTTTGAAAAGATGAACACAACCAAAAAGCCTTTAACCAGATTCATCAAGAAGAAAAGGGAGAGGATAAATAAATAAATAAAATCCAAAATGAACAAGGAAAAATTACAACTGATACCACAGAAATCAAAAGGATTGTAAGAAATTACTACAAACAACTATATGCCAAGAAATTTGAAAACTTGGGTGAAATGGACAAATTTCTAGAAAAATATAATCTTCCAAAACTGAATCAAAGAAGCAGAAAGCCAGAACAGATCAATAACAGCTAATGAAATTGAAGTAGTAATAAAAAACTCCCAGCACCCCAAAGCCCTGGACCAAGCAGTCTCACAGGAAAATTTTACAAACCATTTAAGGAAAAACTAACCCCTAACCTTCTCAGGTAATTCCAAAAAGTCTAAGAAGAAGACTCCCAAACTCTTTTTATGAAGCCAATATCATCTTAATTGCAAAACCAGATGAAGACATAACAAAGGAAGAAAACTAGAAGCCAATATCGCTGTTGAACTTTGACACTAAAATTCTCAACAAAACATTGACAAACCGCATCCAGTAATACATTAAAAAGATCATATACCATGATCAAGTGGGATTCATCCCACGGATACAAGGATGGTACAATATTTACAAATCAATAAACATAATACATCACATAAACAAAAGGAAAGACAAAAATCATATTAATAGATGCAGAAAAGGCATTAGATAAGGTACAGCACCATTTATAACAAAAGCACTCAACAAAGTGGGAGTAGAGGGAGCATACCTCAACATAATAAAGGCCATATATGAGAGACCTACAGCCAACATCATATTTTATAGACAAAAACTAAAACCTTTCCCACTAAGATCAGGAATAAGACAAGGATGCCTACTTTCACCAATTCTATTCAACATAGTATTGGAAGTCCTGGCTATAGCATGAAGACAAGAAAAAGAAATAAAAGACATGCAAATTACAAAGAACAGAGTAAAACTGTCATTGTTTGCAGATGACATGATAGTATACATTGAAAACTCTATAGACTCCACCAAAAAACTGTTCAACCTAGTAAGTGAGTTTGGCAAAACAGCAGAATACAAGTCAATATTCAGAAATTGAAGGCATTTTTGTACGCCCACAATGAAATATCAGAACCCAAAATCAGGAAAAAAATCCTATTTGCTATAGCAACAAGAAAAATAAAGTTCCTAGGAATAAACCTAACCAAGCAGGTAAAACACCGATAATCAGAAAACTATACAACTATGAAGAAAGCAATGAAGGGAAAAAAATATATGGAAGCATATACCGTGTTCATGGGTTAGAAGAATTAATAACATCAAATGACCTTACTACCCAAAGCAATTATAGATTCAATGCAATCCCTATTAAAATACCAATGACATATTTCACTGAGATAGAACAAACATTTCAAAAATGTATATGGAAGCATAAATGAGGCCAAATAGACTCAGCAATTCTGATAAAGAAAGATGAAGTAGGAGGAATCACATACTTGACATGAAACTAAGTTACAAGGTCATTATAATCAAAACAGCCTGGTACTGGCCCAAAGATCAATGGGACAGAATAGAGATCCCAGAAGTAAATTCATTTCCCTATAGTTAATTAATTTTGACAAAGGGGGAAGAAGCACAAAATGGAGTAAAAATAGCCTTTTCAACAAATGTTGTTGGAAGATCTGGACAACCACATGCAAAAAAAAAAAAAAATGAAACACGACCACCAACTCACATCATACACAAAAATAAACTCAAGATGGACAGAAGACTTAAATATAAGTTGTGACACCATAAAAGTCCTAGGGGAGAACAATCTCAGATATTCCATGCAGCAATATTTTCACCAATATGTCCCCTAGAACAAGGGACATAAAGGAAAGAATAAACAAATAGGATTTCATCAAAATAAAAAGCTTCTTCATGGCTAAAAAAAGTCAGCAAAATGAAAATGGAACCAATGGTATGGGAAAATATATTTGCTAATGATACCTTGGACAAGGGTTTGATCTCCAAAATATGTAAAGACCTCACATGACTCCACTCCAGGAAGATGATCAATCCAATTAAAAAATGGGCAAAGGACCTGAACAGACATTTCTCCAAGGACATAGAGAGGGCCCAGAGACATATGAAAGGATGCTCAGCATCACTAGCCATCAGAGAGATGCAAATTAAATCTACAATGAGATACCACTTCACACCTGTCAGAATTGCCATCATAAACAAATCAACAAACAATACGTGTTTAGTGTAGCTGTGGAGGAAAGGGAACCCTAGTACACTATTTGTTGGAATGCAAACTGGTATAGCCGCTATGGAAAATAGTATGGAATTTCCTCAGAAAACTAAAAATGGAACTGCCTTTTGACACAACAATTCCACTGCTGGGATTACACCCTAAGAATCCTGAATCACCAATTCAAAAGAACCTATGCAGCCTAATGTTCATAGCAGCACAACTTACAATAGCCAAGTGCTAGAAACAGTCTAAGTACCCATCAGTAAATGAATGGATCATAAAATGGTGGTACATTTACACAATGGAATACTACGCAGCACAAAGAAAGAAGGAACTCCTACCTTTTGTGACAGCATGGATGAAACTGGAGAGCATTATGCTAAGTGAACCAAGTCAGGTGGTGAAAGACAAATACCATCTGATCTCACCCATAAGTGGAACCTAATCTACAAAACAATCAAGCAAACACAATAGAACCAGAGACATCGAAATAAAGAACAAACTGACAGTAATCAGAGGAGTGGGGGCAGTGCCATAATGGGGGAAAGTAGGCAGAGGGTCATCAAGGAACATGTATAAAGGACCTGTGGGCAAAGTCAAAGGGGGGAAGGATTGAGGGTGGGAGGTGGGGTGGGTGGGGCAGGGGAAAGTTTAGTGGGAAAGTGGAGACAACTGTACTTGACAACAACAACAATAAAAAAAATTCCTGCTAGTTTACTTCGAAGAGCTCCCTTGTGGCTCAGTCTCTGTCTTTCAGACAATGCCTAAAGAAGGGACCACTTGTACCTGACAGAGAGGTTTATTAAATATGTACTTACATAAAACATCAGTCTTCTTTCTAATACAACCCCACTCCACCACCAAATGCTAAAATGTCTTCAGGGTAGAAAATAACATCATAGTGCCAGAAATGTATTACAAATATTAATGCTAAAGTTCTTTTTGGAACACTTTTTCTCTTCTAGTACATTATTCTCTTTCATTTTGTCCAGTTTGAATATCTAATATTATTCAGTATATTGTTTATATTAATATTTAGTTAATGTATTTATCAATAAAAGTATAGTTAATCATGTGGGAAAAGATTATGGATTTTATTTATCCTCACTTTTTTCCTTAGTAACAGAGGTTTTTAAAATACTTATATCTATCCATATCTACCCATGTTTATATTGGGAGAATATGTGTATATTTTATTATATAATATAAACATATATAATTATATTGAGTTATAAAAAGTTTGATATGTGCTATGTAACACTTGATATTAAAAAACAAAAGAAGGAAATGTCTTTAGCATAGTTTCATTTCATCATTTTTGTTCCATTAAGCATTGGTTACTTCTACATGAAAAATTATTTAAATCATTTTTCTTAAAATGACCAAGCAAATGATTTGAATATATTTTGCAGAAATAAACTGTATTTGCCTTATTTTAATTAATTTTGCATAGTATAGACATAGATATTGCTTTAATATTCCCTCTACCAAGCACACTTCCTATTGAGATGACGTCAAAGGACTTTGCGGTGTGGACAGACCCATAAATCTACCTAGTTTCATACTGAGATGAAGATCTCCAAACTCGAATTCAGTATAGGTCATAAGCAGTGCAATGAATCACATCTCCAAAGGCATTTGACCTGACTGCAAATTATTTCCATGTTTTGTAGATGCAACAGACTGTATAAGGAAACACTGTCCCTTTTGTCCGTAATCCCTGGGAGATGATGTATGGGCATACTGAGCACACCTAGCATGGAGACCGGATCTGGTCTTGGGTACAATCTCCTGGACTACAATGAATCCACTTTTATTTGACTGCATTCAGCATACAAGGAGTAACTTTAAGTGCCTACTATGTGCCAGGTACTTCAGCTGAAGTGCTGAGTGGAGAAACCATCATTGACTTTTTAGTAACCAGTTGAAAACCACAACAAAAACAGAGACAAAAGCTCACATTTAGAAATTTTCTTTTGTTGGAAATGGCTTTATTGCAGTCCCTCCTCAGTGTAATATGCTAAAACTGTTGGTTGCCAGGAACTGCTTACAAAGCAAGTAATTTTTAAAGCTATCAGTTTACTTCTTTTAAAGAAAACAAAGAGTACATAGGCAGAGAGGGGCAGATTTGGCACTGGTTAAGGCTTTAATGCCAAAAAATGAAATACTAATGTGGACCAAAATAAACAGCTTTAAAATCTGCCTGTCAAAATAGGAGTTATGTCTGTGCTGTGCAGACTCAGAATCTAGGCTTTGAATGTTTTCTGCCACATGGACCTCCACAGAAGCTGCAAACAGCTGCAGAAAGTGTCAAATGAATTTGAAGTTGGTGTCAGATCATCAAATCTTTCTAAAAGAGTTTTGATTTATTAAGGTTAAATTATAGCTCTCTGTGATTCTCTTCTTAATGCACAAATGAGGACAAGATGTCATTTTCCCACCACTCTATTTCCATTTATGTACTTTAAATGCACTTTAAGGCAGAGAATCTTGAAGGGAGAGGCCAAGTTTTACTGGTTTTGGTAGGTAATTATTTACAATCAGTTAAAAGAAAATGGATGGTGAAAAAACAGCCCACAATTCACTTCTATAAAACCAATTCTTATTTATTTCCAAACAAATCAACTAATGGGAGATGAGAGATTTACAAAAGGAAATAGTTGATTTGGACAGCTTTTCTGAAGAATCCAAAGGTTAATAAAAAAATCCCACCCTGCTTTCATTTCATACTTGGAAGTTAATACCCCCTGACATCTTTGCACTTAAATGCAATGCGCAGCTAAGAATAATTGGGTTCTAATTCTGTTTGAGCCATTCGTTAGCTGGGTCACCTCTAGTAAGTTCTCAAATATGTCTGAGCTTCAGATTTTGTTTGAAAATAAAACAGTATATTGTTTTCAGTTGTGTACCTGGGGGTCCGAGGAGCATTTTCATGAAGGTTATAGAGCATAGGCTGAAAGGCAGGTTTCTCCCATTCCCACCTGGACCAAAGCATCTGTGATTCTCTCAAAAACATTTATCTTGCCTTCAAAATATGGTTTTATTTGGCAAGGATTTTGACACTAAAAACAGAATAGCACTGTGCTGCGATTATATCTTTCTCCTCTTAAAGTTTATGGCCCTTCCTCTATGATGTCTAGCTTCTTTATCCAGTTCAAGCTACCAGTTCCCAAGCAATTTATCTTCCTTTATGGTAAAGGACTAGAGCTGGGTAAAATTAAACCGAGTAGGTGGGTTTCCCTTAAGATGCGATACAGATTTCATTTGCACAGGAAGTCATGAGATCCGTCCAATTTGTGGAAAAGAGTCATTAAATGCAGTAAGATAGCTTTAGAGATTTTATAGTGGTTTATTTTAGTCCATTAGTAATTCATTTTTGGCATATCAGCCTCCACTAATGTCAAGTTGTACTCTGGGACTTTTGCAAAATAGATCACACTTAAGCATATTTTCCAGCTCTCAAAGTGATATAGAACATTTGTGCAGGCTTTTTTCCAGTCCTGTACACAGCTGAAATTTTTTTTTTTTTGCTGCCTTAAGTACTATTAACTATCTCTCCATTGCCAAATACAAGGCCCATTTTTAACTCCACCTTCTTCTGTCTAAGATGTAGGTCAGCAATGGCTCTCTACCATTGATATAACTCGTCTCATGCCACTGTTGGCTCCTGGTCTTCTTCCTTTTTCTTTTGGTTTAGGTATAAATATTAACTGATGCTTTAAAATATTTTATTTATTTCCACTTGCTATGCTCCAATAGCAGATCTGTACTTAACCTGTATTTCCAAGCCTCCTTATTAATTCCTTGCAGGAATTCATGTCCTTATATATGATGCCCACATCCACACCTCAACCCTGTTTTCCTCTTTTTGGGGGGCTCCATGTTATCTTCAATAGATGTTACATCAATATCTCACATTAATCTGCTTGACGCTAAATTTAACCTCCCTACTCCCTAACTCCATACTGGTTCTTCTCTCTCATCTAGTCTATTAAAATCTGTAAGTGGCACCATAGGTATTCTAAGTCCTTTGCTCCTAGAAAAACAGATTTTAGACTTTCCCCCCAAAACTTAACATATTGTATCTTCCTCAATTTTAATAGAATAAACTAATAACTATACTAGAATAACAGTTCCAATGGAAGCAATGATTAAAGGCTCCTTATCTGCTAACATATTCCCTCCCTCACTTTCAGGTTTTGAATGAAAGTATAAAACCTATCTTCTTAAAACTCACAATTGACTATTGTTTTCCTTCAACTTTTTTAAGTACATTTTATTGATTACACTATTACAGTTCCCCAATTTTTTCCTTCGCCTCCCTCCACCAAGTATCTGCCTTCCCTTCAGCAATCTCCCCTTAGTTTATGTCCATGGGTCATGCAGGTAAGTTCTTTGGCTTCTCCATTTCCCATACTATACTTAACATCCCTCTGTGTATTTTGCGCCTACCAATTAGGCTTCTTATTCCCTGTACCTTTTCCCCCATTCTCCCCCTCCCCCTCCTCAGTGATAACCCTCCATGTGATCTCCATTTTTGTGATTCTGTTCCTGTTCTAGTTGTTTGCTTAGTTTGTTTTTGTTTTTGTTTTGTTAGATTCAGTTGTTGATAGTTGTGAGTTTTTTTGTCATTTTACTGTTTATAGTTTTGATCTTCTTTTTCTTAAATGGAACATCTCCAAAGGTGTCAGCATCTGAATCATAAGGATGCCAGAAGGAGAAGAGGAAGAACAAGAAATTGAAAATTTATTAAAAAAAATAATTAAAGAAAACTTCCTTAATTTGGCAAAGGAAATAGACATGTAAGTCCAGGAAGTACAGAGTCCAAAACAAGTTAGACCCAAAGAGGACCACACCAAGACACATCATAATTAAAATGGTAAAGGTTAAAGATAAAGAGAGAATCTTAAAAGGAGGAAGAGAGAAGAGATTTACCTGCAAAGGAGTTCCCATGAGACTATCAGCTGATTTCTCAAAAGAAATTTTGCACGCAAGAAGGGAGTGGCAAGAAGTATTTTAAGTGATGAAAAGTTGGGTCCTACAACCAAGATTACTCTATTCAGCAAAGCCATCACTTAGAATGAAAGGGCAGATAAAGTTCTTCCTGAACAAGATAAAGCTAAAGTAGTTCATTATCACCAACTCCTTATTATATGAAATGTTAAAGGACTTATTTAAGAAAAAGATCAACTTTTTTTTTAACTTTGTTACCAAGCTTCATTTTGAATTCATTATAACCTCTGAAGGTTTTCTTTTAAATCAGAATCTCCATTCTTACTCTATTGGAGTTTATTGGTAGCTCTGTTCTCAAGATTCTTGTTGCACTTCATTTACATGATGGGGCTTATCACTTATTTGTTTTCAAATCAATCACTTGTTTTCAGATTTTGAATGAATTTATTTTGTCTCCAAGAAAGTATTTAAGGAATTAGTTTCCATCCATCCACTCATCCATCCATCCATCCCTTTATCTAGAGTATTTATTGAGTCCACAATATGTCAGGCACTGTATTGAGCACTGGAACTATAACTGTAGTAAAAGATAAATAGGGTTCTGTTTTCATGGTGATATTCTGGGTCCCCAGCTATAAGAAAACTTGTATTTAGAATATAGAAAATGTACTTTTAATGCTTGCTAATGAAACAAAAAGAAACTGATTAAATATCTGTCTTTCCATTTTTCTAAAATAAGGTTTTTTTATTTTCTTTCTCTGTACCTCTTTATGAAGGCTAGTTGAGTCTATGGAAGTAGTGCTTGACAATGCTCCCCTATCCTCCCCCTGTCCCCTTCCCTGGAACATTTGGTAATGTCTGGAGACATTCTTGTTACCACTGGAACTGGGTGGGGTTGCTGCTGGCCTTTAGTGAGTACAGACCAGGGACACTGATTAACATTCTACAGGTACAGGACAGCCCACACGATAAAGCGTTACTCAGCTGAAAATGTCAACAGTGCCAAGCTTGAAAAACTCTAGTCTATGTGACTTCACATAAATTCATTTTCTTCAACAACAGTAAACTATTTGTTTAATTCATCAGGTGTTCTTAATTTTTTTAGCCAAAAATTACAAAATAGTTTCTATTCTAATGCCACCCTTTGAGCTTCTTTGCTCTTAGGTTTGGCCACTGCTCAAATAATTATTCATTCAGCATAAGAAAAATGACATATTGGATGCTTTTGTATATAAGGTATTCTGGATAAAAGTAACATAAAACCCCAACAAAACTGGCCTAAATAATAAGATGTATTTTTCCTTACTTTAAGCTGTCCAAAGAGTAAAATGACTCCTCACTTAGACAGTTTAGAAATATAATATTGAAATCAAAGGTTTAGGATCTTTCTATTGTTCTACTCTTCTGTGATCACCATATTGACTTTGTCCTCAGATGGCTATCTGCTTGGCTGAAAAATATCTGCTATGCTTCCAGGTACCCTACGAGGATACAAAAATATTCAGTAGAACAATTGGGACTGTTTCTTCTTGTGCATATCTATCTATCTATCTATCTATCTATCTATCTATCTATCTATCTATTTATTAAATTCAGTATAGTCTTTTTTTAAGATTTTATTTATTTTAGAGAGATAAGGAAGGGAGGGAGAAAGAAAGGGAGTGAAACATCAATGTATGGTTGCCTCTAACACACCCCCTACTGGGGACCTGGCCTGCAACCCAGGCATGTGCCCTGACTGGGAATCAAACCAACAATGCTTTGGTTTGCAGGCCTGCACTCAATCCACTAAGCTACACCAGCCAGGGCCTGTGCATATCTATTTATTTAAAAGAAAGACAACTTCTCCCAAAAGATCTCCTTTTGTCACATTTGTCTCCTTTTGTGTAAAAATGATTCACACCCCAATCCCTAACTAAACTTGGGAAAGTGAATGGAATACCATGATTGACTCAGACTACTCAGAAGTTATCTATGAATCACATGGGAGATGAGTGGACACTTGAGCAAAGTTGGGACTCTGCCAGCAAGGAAGTGGGGGCAAGGCTGTTGGGAAGGTTGTTAAAAATGGACACCCATAGTTTTTTGATCCATTCATTTACTGATGGGCATCTAGGTTGCTTCCAGAACTTAGCTATTGTAAATTGTGCTGCTATGAACATTGGGGAGCATAGGTTCTTTTGGATTGGTGTTTCAGGATTCTTAGGATATAGTCCCAGCAGTGGAATTGCTGGATCAAAGGGCAGGTCCATTTTTAGTTTTCTGAGGAAGTTCCATACTGTTTTCCACAGTGGTCGTACCAGTCTGCAATCCCACCAACAGTGCACTAGGGTCCCTTTTTCTCCACAACCTCTCCAACACGTGTTGTTGGCTGTTTTATTTATGATCGCCATTCTGACTGGTGTGAAGTGGTATCTCATTGTGGTTTTAATTTGCATCTCTCTGATAGCTAGTGATATGGAGCATCTTTTCATGTGTTTCTGGATCCTCTGCATGTCCTCCTTGGA
>CM052541.1:52664926-52807919 GCA_028533065.1 Trachops cirrhosus | reverse complement strand
TTGCTCTAGGGGACATGTCAGTAAAAAAGTTTCTGTGTGCAATATCTGAGATTTTCCTGTCTATGTTCTCCTCTAGGATTTTAATGGTGTCACAGTTACAATAGCTAAGTGCTGGAAGCAACCTAGGTGCCAAATGAATGGATCAAAAAGCTATGGTACATTTACACAATGGAATACTACGCAGCTGAAAGAAAGAAGGAGCTCATACTTTTTGCAACAGCATGGATGGAGTTGGAAAGCATTATGCTAAGCGAAATAAGCCAGGCAGTGAAAGACAAATACCATATGATCTTGCCTTTAACAGGAATCTAAAAAACAAAACAAAGAAACAAGTAAAATATAACAAAAGACACTGAAATAGAGGATAGGTTGTCAGGGCCCAGAGGGGAGAGGGGAGGGAAATTCAGGGAAGAAGGGAAGGGTTTACAGGAACAAATATAGAGGATACATGGACAAAACTAGGGGGGTTGGAAATGAGAGGGATGGGTGGGTGGTCTGGAATGGGAATAAAGGATAGACACTGTACTGAATAATATAAAATAAAAAATTTAAAAAAATGGACACCCATTTCAACTATGAGATCTATAGTTAAGTCCCTGACACTTCATTGCCATTGTAAATCCATTCTTCTTTTCAGAAAAACAAAAGGATTAACCTCCTGTTTCTAAAGTTTAAAGTAGAAAAATTATTTCTTGTTCTTCTTAAAATACGTGGGAACACATTTCTGCTTTACAAGTGACTATCGGGGCTGTGAAAGGGAATATAGTGGGTGAATCACCAAAGGTGCTAAATTAAGGAGGTATAACTTACATTTCAGGGCTCCCTCCTTGAATGTTGTGCCCTAGACACCTCACTTGCCTCACTGTAGTCCAGGCCCAGTGACTATATTATAATGTGGGCCTTAGATTGCAGTGGAGAGTGATTTAAAATATTTGAGAGTAGAATTAGACTAATGTCATTTAGCCTGCAATACAGCATTTTTTTTTGTCCTTGGGACACCTTGAAAATAATTCTCTGTTCATGGAAAGACAATTCTGGCCATTGGGCATATAACAAAACATAGCAATAGTTTTTTGAGCCAGTAAAACTTGGTTATAAAATACTTTTATAAATACTTTTCTCTTGAAGTCTTGACATGAACAGCACTGGGCGTGACCCAAAGATGGAATGAAGAACATGAACCAATGACTGTTTCCTTAGCAACAAGAACCCTATATTTCCTTTGAAAAAAGAAACCAAAAGAAACTGTTACCCTATATCCATCTTTCCTTCAGGTTAGTGGTTTAAACAGTAGTGATATAAAATAAATTTAATAAATAAATAACCACTATTTCCTGAAGTCCATGTGCAAAGCAATAATTTTATTTTAAAATTGCCAAATATGACTTCTTTACCTACTATCCATTCAGCTATATTATTAGGTATATGAGCAACTCTGTAATGCACGTAATCTACTAAAATCTCAGCTCTGGCTGCATATAGGAATTCCCTGAGCAGTTTTTAAAAAACAAAAATGTTTAGGTTCCAATAGAACATAATTCAGTTGTGCTCATCCAACATCAGCATTTTTTGAAAGTGCCCCCCAGGTGATTTTATTGTGCAGCTAACACTGAGAACCACAACCCTGAGAAAATTTATGACATTGATAACTCACCTAAACAACTTCAATTACATCAGTTGGAGATTAGAGTTTATAGACAATTATAGAGGGTGTAGTCCAAATTCCTCTCTGATTTACTGTTTTTCAGGACAAGGTTTCAACAAACTAATAAATCAGCATCCCCCAATTAGTCAGTCTCTAAGTCTACCATGCTCTTTGGGTAAGGAAAGAGCTTATAGGTGGACTTTAGCTGCCACCAAACCCACCCAAAATCTGCTTCTCCACAGCCTTCAGGAACTATGTCTAGGAGAATGACAAACTAAGATTCTGCCTTAATATGTCTTGACTGGACGTACAGCCCCAAAACCCTCTAAGAAGGGTTGGCTTCTATACCTGTCTGGTCCCTTCCTACCAAAGCCGAGGCTCATGAAGACTGTCCAACTTACCCACGCTTGTATTCCAGGGAGTGTGAGAGTTCAGAGAAGATGTGGTCTTTCCATCTCAATGCAGAGTTATGGGTCACATTTGGGATGGAGACAGACAAGACTTTATTTCACAAACCTGTTTTTTTTTAATACTTGTCAGGGAATAAGAGACAAAAATTATTCTCTCTTTCATTTCAGATGCTTAGCAAGCTCCTCTTTTTTTATGGGGACTCTTTGTAATCATTAATTCATCTCCTGTCCTATTCCACAAGATTTCATAGAGAAACTACTCTGTACTGGAGTGTGTTAGGTGAAGAAGCTGAGAGTATGAATAGTGAATAGTTTTTTACTTGTAAGCACCAAAAAATTCTAGATAGCAATACAGACAGGCACATAGTTTGATACTTGTATGATAGAGGTAAGTCTAGGGGGCTATGACGACTCCAAGAAATAACATATCAGTTGAAATTGGAGGCGGACATTGAAAAATAATTCAGTTAAAAACACAACAAAAATTAGTAAGGGAGATAATATACTAATTTAACCTAATGATTATGGGATAAGCTACTAAAAAATGGTAGGTAAAAAAATGAGCATTAACAAGTCAATGGAGAGAACACTTTGTATTTAATTATTCCAGCAAATATTTAGCAAGCAAACAGTATCGGAAACAATGTGGGCAAAGGGAGAAGACCATTGATGTGGAGCCTTAGTCCCTATTTTTAACTCAGATTGTATTTGGTAGGAAAGGCAGATATTAATAATAATTACAATTATAATAAAATGATATTGATAACATAACGTTTAGGGGCTCTAGAAACTTTCTACCAAATTATGGTTCATGGAATAACAATATTGGCCTCACCAGGAAACTTGTTAGAAGTACAAGTCTCATCCCGAACCAACAAAATCAGAATCTGCATTTTAATGATTCCCTAGGAGAAATGTGTGTGTACACTGAAGTTTGAGAGGTAATGATCTATTATGTCATAAATGCTTTAGATAACTTACCTTCTTAAACTGCATGATAATCTTGCCCTTGCTAAGGCGGTGCCAATTTGCACCTCCATTTGACACCTGAAGAACTTGAAGGTTAAAAAAGATACGTGATTTGCCCAAGGTGATATAGGTAGTAAAATAACAGAGCTGCTTGAATCACCACTGATTTGTTTTCAATCCCATGTTTTATGTATCTACAAATAATACTGAAGAAGCAATAAGAACTAACCTGACAAGTAGCACAACTTCTTAGAAGCTGGTTTGGACCCATTCTGCAACCGTCAAAAATCAGAGACAAATAATTTTTTTCATTTTTTTCTTTTATTTTTTATTATTTTTTTAGTTTACTTTGTATTGTTGTTCAGTTTTCTGCCTTTCCCCCACTCCCCTCCTCACCACTCCAGCACTCCCCATATCCTTTCCCTGTTTCTACCCCACTTGTTATTGTCCATGTGTCCTTTATACTTGTTCCTGTAAACCCTTCATCCTTTTCCCCCATTATCTCCTCCCTTCTCCCCTCTGATCACTGTCAGCCTGTTCTCAATTTCAATGTCTTTGGTTATATTTTGCTTACTTGTTAATTTTTTTTATTAGTTTCCAGTTAAAGATGAGATCATATGGTATTTGTCTTTTGCTGCCTGGCTTATTTCACTTATCATAATGCTCTCCAGTTCCATCCATGCTGTTGCAAAGGGCAGGAGCTCCTTCTTTCTTTCTGCTGTGTAGTATTCCATGGGGAAAATGTACCACAGTTTTTTGATCCATTCATTTACTGATGGCCATTCAGGTTGATTCCAGCACTTGGCTATTGTAAATTGTGCTGCTATGAACATTGGGGTGCATAGGTACTTTTGGATTGGTTTCAGGGGTCTTAGATATAATTCTAGCGGTGGAATTGCAAGGTGAAAAGGCAGTTCCATTTTTAGTTTTCTGAGGAAAGTCCATACTGTTTTCCATAGTGGCTGCACTAGTCTGCAGTCCCACCCACATCTTTTTATTCAACAACCACAGCAAGGTATCTGCATGGTGTCACTAAGAGCTACAGTGGACCAAAAGGTGATGGAGACATGTCAAATTAGCCACAAGCCTGCTTAGAATCTATGGGTCCAGGTAATTTTGCACCAGAGCTTCACAAGGGGTTTTGAGAATTTGAGGCTATGCTAAATTGCCCCCAGTGATCAAAACCCTATGCTGGATTTTATGGGCTACAGGAGTCCTTGGGCACTGCTGGCCCTGCCTACATTAATACTGAAATACAGTTTTTCTTCTTTCCATGATGTGTGGAGTTAGACCCAGATAGTGCACAGAATCTGAAATGGCCCTTCAAAATTCTAACTCCTGCCAGGGTGGAGGTGGAGAGAGGACAAAACTACCATGTGGCAAAGGAAAAAAATCCTTACATTTCCTCTGCTAGTTTCAGTCAGCTAAGGAATAAATTCTCCTATCTAAAATCAAGACAAAATAAATCTTTAAAGTGTCTTTCAGTCAGTGGTATGGTCTTTAAAATTAGTTTTCCTAAAATCTTTTCCAATTCAAGCAGGGACTGCAGGAAAAAAAATTGTTCAATTGTTTGATAAAAACATGTAGTCTGCTTTTACAAAGAAAAGACAGCCCTTGTCCTGTTTGGATGACTGTTTTCAAGTTTGTTTCTAAAACACCTTAGAAGACAGATGACTAAATAAAGAGCGACATGGAAAAATTCCATAATGAAAGCACAAGTTTCACCCTTCTCAGAAGTTAGGTTGCACAATCAAAACGATTGCTTCTGAGGCTGCACCATCCAGCTCCACACGGGAAACATGCAGAGGACTTTTCCACTGCAGCCACAGTTGCCTATAGTAAATGCCTCTATTCCTTCTGGGTTGGCTGGCAACAGTGATAAGGTGGGAGTTAAATATTTCTTCGACAGAGAGTTTCTTCAAAACTTTTTCTTTCAAATTTTCAAATGTATTTATTTATTTTTAAAATTATTTTATTGTTGTTCAGTTACAGTTGTCTGCATTTTCCCCCACCACTCCTCCCCAACTCAGGCAAACCCACCTCCTTCTCTGGCTTCCACCCTCCGCCTTGGTTTTATCCATGTGTCCTTTATAGTAGTTCCTGAAAACCATTCCCCTCACTGTCCCCTCCCCCCTCCCCTCTGGCTATTGTTAGATTGTTCTTAATTTCAAGGTCTCTGGTTATATTTTGTTTGCTTTTTTCTTTTGTTGATTTTGTTCCAGTTAATGGTGAGATCATATGGTATTTGTCCTTCACCACCTGGATAAGAAATCATGACCCACACACACATATGGTGCCTACAAGAGACCCACCTCAGAAAAAAAGACCTATACAGACTGAAAGTGAAGAACTGGAAACAAATATTGCAAGCAAACGGACAGGACAAAAAAAGCTGGGGTAGCAATACTCATATTGGACAAAATAGACTTCCAAAAGAGCCATAGGAAGAGACCCAGAAGGTCACTTCATAACACTCAAAGGAAGAATCCATCAAGAAGACATAAACATTATAAATACATATGCACCCAACATAGGAGCACTCAAATGCATAAAGAAAATCTTGGAAGACTTTAAGAAAGACAACAACACAGTCAAAAGTTTTAATTTGCAAGGTATCTTGATGGTGCCAAATCATATTCATTTTTTTTATTTTTTCAGAGGTTAAAGGGGCGATTTGCATTTTTATATGGCTGCAGTGGGGGTATCTTACAGGTACCTTTTCTGTGCTTTTAAAGATGCAGCTAACATAAGAATTGCAGTGGGATATATCAAGTTCTCAATAAGTGGTCTGCTGGAAAAATTATGAAAAAATGTGGAGCTTTAGGATTTGCACTTTTCTTTTGCACAGTAAAACAAAACAGTAAACTTCAAAAAGGATACATAGTAAGTTTGACATACTTCTAATAACTTAAGCAGATTGTAGTGACCTGGTGTGTAATGTTGATGATCTCAAGCTATTTCAGGACTCTGGAAATAGAGTATAATAACTCAGGGACCATTTAGTGATCTCTGTCACAGGCAAAATGTGATTGGGGGGCTGTCAGGGTTGTTGCCCACATGCCAGCTTAAGTACCATGCCTGGCTTAATATATTGTTTCTCATAGTTCCACTGAGTGCTATATATACTTTTCCTTTTCCAAAAGTGTTACACTATTATCCATATTTTCTTCCCACCCCCTACACAAGTAAGACAGGAAGCTTAGCAAGAAACAAGTTGATGGAATCTGAGTAGTTAATGACTGCTTAATTCTCTTACTGGGCTCATGCTTAAGAGAGTTTGAAAAACCTTTTTTTATATCTATCATTATACATAAACCCTAGATTTTTATCATTTTTCATGGGGAGAAACTCATATAAATTATTTGGATGCTGTGATTGCAATGAAATGCATGTGCCTCACACCCAGCATCCCTGCCAGCTGAAGTACAAATCACTGTGGGGCAGTGCCTAGGTGGCAATGGAGAGCGATGTCAGATGCTGATTTGAAAGCATCCAGTCTGTGTGACTGGCCTGAAGAAGAACAGCTGAGGGACGCAGTGGGTGCTGGGGGACTAACATAGGCAGGTATGGTGGGGAGGATGTTGGCCAATGGGATGGGATGCAGAAGTAAGAACATTTTTTCCAAACCCTATGGTTCTTCAAAACTTAGATATCTTCCTTTCAGTCTCAATTTGTTGCCCAATTGCTAAGGTAATCCAAAATATTTAAGGTTTTTGTTGAAGTTGCATCCCATTTCCAGGTACACATATCTGTAATAGTTAACATAGCACTAACTGATGTAATAAATAAACCACAAAATTTCAGTGAATTAATTCATGTTTTTTTATTCACATAAAGTTCAACTGGCAATAGAGAGAAGTTACCAATTTCTTCTGCCCACATTTCATTGTCCTAACTTCAGATATATGTTAGCACCTTGTCACCAGGGATGCTGGGAAACGCAATTTAGCTGTGTGTATAAAAAGGAAAGAGAACAGGTTGAACATCTAGCCAGTCTGTGCCTTAAACTTGTAGCTAGTTTGCTGCCAACATGCCAACCAAGTAAATTAATCCTTGTATGTATTGCACGGTGTATACTGTCTTTTCCAGATAGCTTTATTAATTTAGTTTGTCAGTTCTGTCGGTATTCTTGCTTCATGCTCCACCTTCAGCTCTTTGACTTATGAAAAACTTGACTATTCTTTTGAATTTTGCTTAATAAAGCACCAAGTATAACTTCATCACAAAAAAGTGATGTAAATAATGTATCTTTGATAACGATGATAGCAGGCACATGCAGTGAGCAGCACCTGTACACTGCTGCAAATGCCTCACAGCATCTCATTCTGCATTTGCCATACTCTCAGAACAGAAGATTCACATTTTTATTGTCTCTATATCAGGCCACAAAAATTGTCAGGCAATACCCTAATATCCAAAAGCAATCATAACAAGAGTATTCCTGAGGAACGTCAGATCTAGTTAGGAACAACAGAAATGTAGCAGAAATATAGATTTAAGTTGATATCCATTTTTACCTAATTCTTCCTTTCCCTGTCATTTATTTCTTTCTCCCCTTTTATTTCTCCTCCCATTCCATCATTTATATACTAGGAGCAGACACTGGAGGAAAGCCGCCTTTGTTGCCAGGTGGTGTAACTTTGGAATATCCTGAGAATTAAACGCAGAAAATCTGACATTCTGACCAAGGGCATTCTTACGTTGATTGTACCGTGTACATGTCATGATTTAGATGGTTTGACACACACCAAGCCAAATAGTTTCATAATTCTCCATTTGAATCAGCTTAGCTTCTCTAATACATTATACACGTGCCATGTCCCGATGGAGCAAATAAATAGGTTGTGTCCTCCCAGGACTAGATTTGCCATGTTTCACAGGATTTGGAAGAGGAAGATATGCATAAATGATGTAGTAAGTAAAGAACTGATTACCCTTCTGACAGTTTAGCAGGTATAGGACTAACCAGTTTTGAATTGGTACTATACTGTCAATATGAATGAGTTCATAAAAATATGTAAATATAGCATTTAATATTTTTGCAAATGTATCTTTAGAACATTCAGAATGATTTTCTTTAGTTGATTCTGTTATTTCTTAAAATATTTATTTATTGAAAGATAAAGAGTGTGAATTCCTTTGCAGTTAACATTTGGCCTGTATTCAACCCCTAGTGTTATTTGAAAATGACCCTGAACTTTTAAATTCCTGACCAAAATCTCAGTGACTATACACTAGAGATTTGCAAAATATACTCTGAGGCTTGCTTTTAATGATCTGATGCTGGAAAGTAAAACTTAAAACATCAAGTACTTCTATGATGGTTATTTAAAATGTATTTGTATTTCTGGGTAGAGTCAAACCATATGTTCTTATTTATTCCCATTTAGCACAGCCAACTATTTTGCAAGAGACAATCAATATTCAGAAACCCACAAGAGCTCCATCTCAAAAATAGTTTGTTTCTTCGTTTAGCATAAAGAGGTATACTTTCTCACACCTGCTAGCACTGAGCACACTTGGAAGAGTTCAATTTTAGCCAAAGCTTAAGCCTCATAGAACCAGAATCGTATCTAGAGTTGGCAATCTTTTATTCACTCAAATAAGGATTGAGTTAGAAGTTAGAATGCTGCCCTAAATTTCTCTAGCCATTTTCTCCCCCGCCCCATCCCCAGCTATTTAAACAATTAGAAGATTGGATATCAAGCAGCATTTATCTAAGTATTTTAAAACTGTGCCAAAATAAAAGCTAATCATTTTGTAATCAGTATGCATAGAAGAGAAGAAGCAGCAGTGAGGCAGTTGCTGCATGTTTGCTGACAAAATATTTAATCCAAACATTTAATTTCAATCTGCCACTGTTCTCAGTCAGTATAATTACTTTAAGCAAATACCATGTTGGAAAAAACGGTCCCAGCTACTAAAATGTAAATAATACAATATAATCATCACCATACTCCAATTCACATACTATAATTTATTTGGATCAATTTTATAAACATGGGTTTAATAAAATTTTAAATTATTATAAACATGTGGTCTAAGCTACATTTATAGGAGTTGGCTTACTCTTTCTTGTTGGCTTCACATACTTCAATAAAGAAATGATGAACAAGACAAATCACAAGGATTTTTTTTGTAATATTAATAGGGCTCAGAAAAATTAGTTTATAACATTTTGTCATTATGTTAAGATTAGGTAAAGCATTTAAATTATAAGAATTGGCAGAATCATATATCCAATATGTCTTTTAGAATTTTTATATAAATATATGTGTGTGCGTTAAATATAAGTATATTTAAAATGAAGTTTCTAGAAATATAACAGAAATAAAAGATATAGCCTCTACATCAAAAAGCAGTCACCATCAAGAAAAATATTAATTTTTAAAAACAAGGATCAGTGTTCTCCTCTAAGACTTTTATGGTGTTGTAAATTATATTTAAGTCTTTCATCCATCTTCAGTTTATTTTTGTGTATGGTGTAACTTGGTGGTTGAGTTTCTTTTTTTTGCATGTAGCTGTCCAGGATTCCCAACACCATTTGTTGAAGAGGCTATTTTTGCTCCATTTTATGCATCTGTCCCCTTTGTTGAATATTCATAGACCATAGAGACACGGATTTTTTCTTGGGCTCTCTATTCTGTTCCATTGATCTATGTGTCTGTTCTTATGCCAGTACCAGACTGTTTTGATTAAAGTGGCCTTGTCATATAGTTTGATGTCAGGTATTGTGATCCCTCCTACTTTGTTCTTTCTCAAAATTGCCATGGTTATTTGGGGCCATTTATGGTTCCATAAAAATTTTTGAAATGTTTGCTCTATATCTGTGAAATGTATCATTGCTATATTAAAAAGGATTGTGTTGAATCTGTAATTTGCTTTGGATAGTATGGAATTTTGATGATGTTAATTCTTCCAATCCATGAACACGGTATATGTTTCCATTTGTTTGTGTCTTCCTTCATTTCTTTCTTCATAGTTGTGTAGTTTTCTGATTACAGGTGTTTTACCTCCTTGGTTAGATTTATTCCCAGGAACTTCATTTTTCTTATTGTTATAGCAAATGGGATTTTTTCCCTGATTTCTGCTTCTGATATTTCATTGTTGGTGTACAAAAAAGCCTTTGATTTCTGAATATTGACTTTGTATCTCACTGTTTTGCCAAATTCACTTATTGGGTAGAGTATTTTTTGGTGGAGTCTATAGAATTTTCTATGTACACTATCATGTCATCTGCAAACAATGACAGTTTTACTTCCTCCTTTGTAATTTGAATGCCTTTTATTTCTTTTTCTTGTCTGGTCGCTGTGGCTAGGACTTCCAATACTATGTTGAATAGAATTGGTGAAAGCAGGCATCCTTGTCTTGTTCCTGATCTTAGTGGGAGAGTTTTTAGTTTTTGTCCATTGAGCATGATGCTGGCTATAGGTTTTTCATATATGGCCTTTATTATGTTGAGGTATGCTCCCTCTACTCCCACTTTGCTGACTGTTTTATCATAAACAGATGCTGTCATCTACTGATATGATCATGCAATTTTTGTCTTTCCTTTTGTTTATGTGATGTATTATGTTTATTGATTTGCAAATATTGTACCATCCTTACATCCTTGGAATGAATCCCACTTGATCATGGTGTATGATCTTTTTAATGTATTTCTGGATGCTATTTGCCAATATTTTGTTCAGGATTTTAGCGTTTATGTTCATCAACAATATTAGCCTGTAATTTTCTTTCTTTGTTGTGTTTTTATATAGTTTTGGGACCCATGCAGCAATATTTTTACTGATGTGCTCCCTTGAGAAAGAGACATAAAAGAAAGAATAAATAAATGAGACTTCATCAAAATAAAAATATTCTGCATGGCTAAAGAAAACATCAGCAAAATGAAAAGGAAACCAACTGTATGGGAAAATATAGTTGACAATGATACCTCAGACAAGGGTCTGATCTACAAAATATATAAAGAACTTACACAGCTCCACTCCAGGAAGATGAACAATCCAATTAAAAAATGGGCAAAAGACCTGAACAGACACTTCTCCAAGAAGGACATAGAGAGGGCCCAGAGACATATGAAAGGATGCTCAGCATCACTAGCCATCTCTCTGATGACTAGTGATGCAAAGTAAAACCACACTGAGATACTACTGCATAATGGTCAAAATGGCCATTATAAACAAACCAACAAACAACAAGTGCTGGCGAGGTTGTGGAGAAAAGGGAACCCCAGTGCATTGTTGATGGGAATGCGAACTGGTGCAGCCACTGTGGGAAACAGTATGGAATCTCTTCAAAAAAACTAAAAATGGAACTGCCTTTTGACCCAGCAATTCCACTGTTGGGATTATAGCCTAAGAATCCTGAAACACCAATTCAAAAGAACCTGTGCCCCAATGTTCATAGTAGCACAGTTTACAATAGTCAAGTGTTGGAAACAGCTAAGTGACCATCAGTAAATGAGTGGATCAAAACACCATGGTACATTTACATAATGGAATATTACAGAACAGAAAGAAAGAAGGAGCACCCACCTTTTGGGACAGCATGGATGGAACTAGAGAGTATTATGATAAATGAAGTAATCCAGGTGGTGCAAGACAAAATCATAAGATCTCACCTCTAAGTGGAACCTAATCAACAAAACAAACAAGCAAGCAAAACATAACCAGAGGCATTGAAATAAAGGACAAACTGACAGTAACCAGAGAGGGTGGAGGAAAGAGATAATGGAGGAAAGAAGGGGAAGGGTCATCAAAGAAAATGTATAAAGGACACATGGGCAAACCAAAGGGGGGTAGGATT
The DNA here is from genome assembly GCA_028533065.1 of Trachops cirrhosus. Lineage (NCBI taxonomy): Eukaryota > Metazoa > Chordata > Mammalia > Chiroptera > Phyllostomidae > Trachops > Trachops cirrhosus. The sequence goes on along the minus strand of CM052541.1, from coordinate 52,796,087 downwards.
GAGGGTGGGAAGTGGGGGTCAGTGGGGGAGAATGGTGGGGAGGAATGGAGACAACTGTACTTGAACAACAATAAATAATAAATAAATAAAAACAAGGATCAGGACAAATGTGACAGTATGAAAGTAAATAAACTATCCTACACCTTATTACCTCTGTATCCCAAACATCTTCAAGATGATTGACACATAGGAGGTGGAGGTACAGGCAGTGCCCATTATGATGCCTAATCTGCTTTCATCCTTTCTTCTTAAATCTGTCTTACTTCTACCCTGCTGGCTAACAGATTGAAATATTCTTTATGAAGAAGAGGTCAATTATGAGTGGCTACCCTAACTCTGGCTAGTCAGGAACCCACAGCATGGTCTGATAAATAGGATCATTGCAGAGATCTCTGAACCAATCAGATAAGGTCCATCTAAATTGAAATAATATGTATATTTTTAAATCAATTAACATAATGTAGTTTTAACAGTCTATTTAAAAACTGTAACTGTTAAAATATTCTTATTTTGATATCTGGGGTTTGTTTCAAATAATATGGAGAACAGGGAAATTAGTGAAAATTTTAGATGATACAAAGTTGGTCTTCTGTTGATAATTCTTAAAGCTGATGAGAGGCTTATAAAAGCTAACTATACTATTCTCTCTACTCTGGACAGTTTCAATGTTTCCCTATTATAAAAATTAAAAACTGTATTCTTATACCTAGAGTCAGCCCTAGACCCCTGCAATATAAGAAGACTTCTTATCCACAATCTATTGAATATCTATTTGTATAACATTCCAATACCTCCCGAAGATACCTCTGCTAAAAGGGAACTTTTTTGTAGTTCCCTTTATCAGATGGAGTTAAGAGACCCACATTGGAGTTTCATCTGCCCATAACAAAACACCAAACTAAATGTGCTGTATACAATATGGACCTTTAATTTCTCAAAACAAGGTACCTGTAGGAAGGATATTTCTAGGGACAATTAAAACTGGTACCAAAGACATCTTGCCATCTTTGCACTTTGTCATCTGTAGTGATATTCAGTCAAAATTTAGGCCTCACACATTGGGCTTGTTCTATCAGTCTCTCAAAATGGCAGCTGAAATCCCTGCCATTGTAGTAGACAATGTCAGATTAAAGAACACAAATTTTTTCCCTATGTGTGTGTATGTGTGTTTTATTTTTAACTAAATCCTTTTATGTAAGACCATAGCAAAAAATCCTTACTATTGCTCATTGACTAGATACAGGCAGACTGGAAAATTAGTTTAAAAATTTAAGCTTGTATAATTTAGAGAGGGATTCTATAGTTGATACCATGGTGAAGAAGTGTGCAAAGAGCTCTTAACATAGAAAAATGAAAATGGTTCCCAGCAGGTCTGTAAATGGTACCAAGATGGCATCCATGTAAGTAACATTTGCCACAATAATGCTGAGTAACAAAGAGCCACACAACTCCAGTGGTATAAAATATACTTTTTTTTAGCATAGTTCTATAGTGTTTAATTGACCTGAACTTAGCTTGCCTGATGTTTTCTGGTCTTATTCATGAATCTATGGTTACAATCAGGTTGGCAAGTTGTCTTGACTGATCTTGGCTGGTCTTGGTTGGACTGATCACATGTCTGGTTAGTTGAGTGATGAATGAACTAAGATGTTCTTGGTTGGAATAACTGGGGAAATGGCTCTATTGCATGTCTCCTACACCAGCAGGCTACCCATAGCAAGAGAAAAAAGTAGAATCAGAAGCGCACAATAACTTTGTTTCAAGTTTATGCATCCATCATATTTGTTAAAGTCTCAGTAGCTTAAGCATTACCTAAGTAACATTAAGATGTCAAGAAACAGATTCTATCATTTTTCTAAGAGGAACTACAAAAACACACAAAAGTTTCATAGAAAACAAAAGCTAAGTATTGTGGTTGTTACTACAACCAATCTATTAAACCAACACTTAGAAAAGTTAGAAAGTGGCCAACGTTGATGCTTCCCTCATTCTCAACTCCCATTTCCAAAACCATCAAGTCCTATCAATGTTTCTTTCTAAATATCTCTCAAGTGTTTCCTCCATTCTCCTGTTTATCACCAGTACTCTTGTGCAAGCTCTTAATGAAGATTTTGTAATAACATCTTCATCTGTGCCCCTATGCAGTGCCACACAATATCTAGAGCAATCTTTAAAAATATGTGTATGGAATGTGTAATATTTAAACATTTCAGTGACTCAACATTGCTCCCTACTATAGTTTACAAATTCTTAGGCATTACGGAGCCTAGTTCATCAGTTTCATCTTGGACTATATTCTCCACCTTTTCATTCCAGTGTGTTCACTGTACCACAGTTTCAGTTTGGTACTTGCTCTCTTCCCTTTTGTCATAGTTTCTTTGCACATGTTTCTTGTTTAGAAATACTCTTCTATCTGCTCTTAGCCTAAATAACCAACTCAGTCCTCAGATCTCTGCTTAAGTGTCACTTCTCAGCAAAGTGTTGCCTGACCTTCTTTATTAGAACTAATCATTTTAATATAGATTCCCATCCTAATGTAAGCAGTTCTTTTGTTGAAATGTCCTAATGAAAATTTTATATTAGTCTGTGTGACCCTTGAAATAAACTTTATATTTTGTAAAAATTTTAGAGATGCAGAAGACTTACAAAGATGGCATAGAGAGCTTCCTTTTACTCTTTACCCAGCTTCCTCAAGTGTTAATGCCTTACACAACCATAGTACATTTAAAAAAACTAAGAAATTAATATTAGTATAGTATTGTTAACTAAACTACAGCCTTTGCTTAGATTTCACCAGTTTTTTCATTTATGTCTCTTTTTTCCCCTAGGATCCTATTCAATATACCATGCTTTGTGCAACTGTTATATCTCTTTAGTTCTCTCTAACTTATGACATGACATGTTCTTAGTCTTTCCTTGTTTTTCATGACCTTGTCAGTTTTAAAAATTTCTGGCCAGGCATATTTTAGACTGTTCCACAATTTGAATTTCTTGATGTTGTCTCATGATAAGATTAGTATTATGAATTTTGGGGGAAGAACATTGTAGAGATGCAACACAGTTCTCATTGCATGATATCAGAGGATACTTGCTGTCATAATGACTTATCACTGGTGATAACTCTGGTCATTTGGATCCAGTGGTGTCTGCCAGGTTTTATCATTATATAGTTATTTTTTTCCATACTCTACTCACTAGAAATGAGCCAAAACATCCAGGCCACAATAAAGTAGAAAGGAGTTAGGCTTCATTTCTTGGAAGAAAGAGTACCCATAAGTTTATAAACAATAAAATTATGGTTAAAACCACAACCATAATTTCTAAATATTTGGAGGAAATGCTTTCACTACTGTAAACATTCTTAAAGTTTTGCCTACTACTTTTACTATTCATCCATGTAACTTGCCTACAGAAGTTATTACTATGATATTCTTTTTTTAAAATCCTCACCCAAGGATATGTTTATTGATTTGAGAGAGAGGGGAAGTGAGAGACAGACAGAGCAAGAGAAACTTTGACATGAGAAAGAAACTTGGATCTGTTGCCCTATTCCCATACATGTCCCAACTGGGATAGAACCCACAACCTTTTGGTGTATGGGACGACGTTCCAACCAGCTGCACCACCTGGCCAGGGCTTCTGTACTATTGTAATGGTGACAACTTTTTTCCTCATTTTGTCTATATTTATTATCTACTACTCTTCCATCTGATTAGATTTGTCTCCTCTCCTCCATTTGTTTATTTTATATATATATATGAATAGATATGTATATATTTTATTCTTTACACTTTCAGTTGTGCTCTGATACCATCATCATTTATCTTACTGCTCCAACTGTTATAGCTTTGCCTTTTGGAACTTGTCTAGGTAGACACACATGTCTTTTTCATATGCCTTAATTCTTTTTTAGTGTTCCTATGTAACTTTACTGTTATTTTTAATTAGTTTTTTGAATGACATATACAATTACATGATTACATGATCCAAAAATAAAAACTATATCATACATAAATACACATGAGAAACACAATAATATAATTATAATTATATATTATAAACTAATTTTACCATAGTCTGAAATTATGACCATGACTTTGCATCTTTTTGTTGCATTTGCCTGATAAGACTTTATCCATTAGCTTATTTTCAACCTTCCTGAATTTCTTTGTTTTAAGTGTGTCTTTGTATACATTGGAACTTGCTTTGGGAGCCAAGCAACAAGCTAATGGATGCATGTGGCAACCACTGAGGAACTTAACTGTCAAGAGAACACCTTCTGTGAAGGAGGAGTGCAGTTAGCTAGCTAATTGCATCCGGCTGCCCTGTGTTGGGTTTTCTGCTGCATTTATACCTTCATCATGCTCTGCCCATACTGCTCCAGCCAATGGCTAAAACAGCCAGAACACTTCTGCTCAATGGGAGACTTACTCTAATGAGCACTCTTTGCTGGAATTTCAGATTAGCCTGGCTGCAATTTCTCAGAGATGCACTTCAGTCTGAGATGTTTTCTGCCTAATCCCATTTCCTTCCCTTTTTCCTTTCATAGGTGTCCAGCCTGCATCACAGCCTCCTTATTCCAGCTCTCCTTTTCTTTTAACATTCACAAGCATTCCCTCCAGTAAATCTTTTGCACGTCTAATTCCATCTTGGTGTCTGCTTCCTTGAGAACCTTAGCTGACCATAAATTTCCCTTTACATTTATCAGTATGACAGATATTTTGTTCTGTTCTGATACTTTTTCTTATTTTTCTCTCAATTCTTTCTAGGGTTCTACCAATTCATGTTTTACCTCTACCTGTTGTCTTAACATCTCTTCCCTGAGTTGTTACACTTCTGCTTTGTGATCTTCCTTTGTAAATTTATTCATTTTCAATAAACAAAATATTTTTAGTTACAATTTGTAATTGTTCCATTCAACTTTCTGGTGCATGTTCTTTATCTGCTGCTATGTTTTGCTCTTCACTTACACATTTTTCTTATGATATTATTCTATTGTTGGTGTGCCACTTCATTTTTCATTATTCATCATTGAATTAGTTTTGGTTTTTTTCTAGGATGAGCTCTAGGCAGATATCGTGTGTGTATGTGTTATTCTTTCTAAAGCCCTACTATTACTTTCTTAAAACGGTCTAAGATGGCTCCTTTTGCAAACTCTACTATCTCAGTTCTTGAAGTCACAAAGTGTGGCAATCAAACCATGTAGCTTCTGTACTTAAGAGTATAAACCTCCCCATAAGAAAGTATAATTTTACTTTATAATTTTGTTTTCTAATATTTACTGCCACTATACTTTGAGTTTTTTCTTTTCTTACTTCTCTTTTTCTCATCTCAGCTGCTTTTAAGAGCCTTGTTTTGAATCTGTAAATAGCTGTCTGATTATTACTCTGAAGATGGAGTCTGTAAGCCACTTCATATTGTGTTTGTTTCTTTTGTATGCTTTCTAGGAGAATTATTTGAAAAATGCTGACATGTACAGCCGGGTTCACATGGGCTGCTTTTACATGCTTGTTAGTCTCTCCCACTACCAGTGATTCTTAACCACAGCAGGACTGACAACATGGTTCAGACGATTCATACTTGTGGGGCTCTCTTGTGCATTGAAGGATGTTTAGCTGCTCTTCTGTCCTTAACCCCCTAGATGCAAGTTGTGATAGTCAAAATGAGTTCCATATATACCCAAATGTCCTCTCAGGGGCAAAGCTGTTATTAGTAGGGACCACTCCACTGGACCAAAAAACCCAATGGAATTTAGCATGACTTTTTGTTGTTGTCATTGTCATTAAAATTTATGTTCTCATTACCTAACATAGCTTAACCCATAGTAACAACAATTCAATAGCAATATGTTGATGGAATGAATGACTAAGTGAAGAGAGTATCATTGAGTTTATATGTCTTTCTTGGGATCTTCATATGTTAAAAATAGAAATAGTCTCATAGACAGAGAAGAGATTGACCACTGTCAGAAGGAAGGAGGGTTGTAGGGCTGGGTGAAAAAGGTAAAGGAAGTAAGCAAAAACAAAATCAAAAACAAGAAAACCTCATAGAAACAGACAACAGTATGTGATTATGAGAGGGAAAGCGGATGGGGGTTAGAACTGGGTATACAGGAGATAAATCATGATGAAAGGAGACGACTTGCGGTGGTGAACACACAATACAACATAGAGATGATGTTGTACAGAATTGTACACCTGAAACCCATATAATTTTATTAACCAATGTCATGCCAGTAAATTTAATAAAAAACAAAAACAATAATATTTTGTCCAACTGTATGTCTTTCCCTGTTGAAAACACACTAGAATAATAGTATTGTAGATATGAAGAGAATTTGGAGATGATCCAGTTCAAGCTTTTTATTAGTAGTTGAAGAAATTGGCATTCAGAGAATTTATGTTTTATTCCTTATTACACAGATTAATGGTAGAGCTGGAAAAAACTCTCCACACATTAGGACTTTCTCAAAAATACTATGATATATCGTTTAATCCAAGACTACATATTTAGTAAATAAACAATCCTCTAAACATCTAAAGGACAAAACACAGTGAAATAAAACTAATATCCTGTTCCACAATTAGGAGAATGTGATGATGATATCAACCAAAAAATGTTTTGAATTAATTTGAGAAAACACAAAGCAACTGGTTCTGTAAACATGTTAAATTATAGGGGAGGTATAAGCTTCAATAGCAAACACACAGTAAACAGTCTGTAAGCTTTTCTGAAGATCTCGATTATTTGATAAAGGATAAGTTAACTTTTCAAAACACATTTAAATTTAGTGTTACTAAAGGCAATAAAAAAGTCTTGGAAGAATACATATAGTAGTAAAATTTAACTGAAAATAAATTATATCACTGGAAAATTCATTAAATTAAGCTCAGTTTACTTACTTTTTTCAAAGACAGGAGAGGGAGGGAGAAAGAGAGGTAGAGAAACATCAGCATGTGAGAGATACATTGAATTGATCAGTTGTCTCTCGCATGTCCCCAGCCGGGGACCTGGCCAGCAACCCAGGAATGTGCCCTGACTGGGAATCAAACCAATGACCTTTCAATTAGCAAGCCAGCACACAATCCACTGAGCCACGCCAGCTGGGGCAAATTGAGCTCACTTTAAAAAACACCAACAATCAAAATAGTCTATGGCACTGGCAGAAGTGTTAGTCTCTATTAACTGATGTGGAATGAGGCAATTATGCCCAGTTACACAAACTGACTGGCACAGGTACAACCAGGTAATACTATAACATAGGTCATGTAATATATATTATCCACACTTTCCTACATTGCATAGTTGGAGGATGAAGAAAAGCTAGAAACTTTACAACAAATGCTGGGTTTTTTTCGATTATTAAGTCATAAAGAACACTTTTCTGTCAATATCTTTTGTGGAAACCACTACCTAAACTTAACCCATTGCATGTGTGTAGGGATAATGGAGTCAGTCAGACTCCCTCACCCGGACATCTGGGCGACTATGACCCAGCAGTATTCACATAACCTTGAGCAAGGGCCTGCATGTGCAGAATTAAGCTCTGTTATATAACCAGAAGGTCAGCTAGTGGCACCCCCGCCAGCTTTGTGTTCACTTCATATATAAGGGAGTCAGGACTTCCTGCCTGCACGTGTGGATTGCCCCACCCCAGAATAGAGGCATGTAGGACATCCCCACCGCTCTGCCCAAATCCCACATTAACCAGCCCAACCTTGAACACTTGCAGGACAGTGTGACCACTTATTTTTCATTGATTTATTTGGTTGAAGTAGGTAGTCTGAGAAACTTATAATGCCAGTCTTTTACTTAAAGTGCTATACATGGATATGAAACATTTCCAAAGTCACAGAACTCAGTACTTGCTTATAAATAATGTGATGCTCAAGAACAGAAACTGAAATACATTTTTCCTTAATTGTGACAAAGTCATTGAAACATTTACAAAAAATGAAAACCTCAGATGTTTTATCCAGAGATAGAAATTTTTAGGGTGGGGGAAAATGTTAACTTGATTAAAGATAAAATGGGTGAAAATAGTTTATACTATAAAAATGTCCTAGAAACAAAACTATGAAATATATAAACTGAAAATTATGGTCAATGTAAACAAAAATACTGCAGAAACAATGTTAAAATTGTGAGTCCCTTGAGGAAAGGAGCAGTGTGTAGGTGTCTTTGTGTCTTTGATGATAGACAGGTAGGCTGGCATTGAATCAATGTTAGAAGAAAGAATTAATGAATACCCAATTCAGTTGTTATAGATTTCCAGTACCACATTTTCAGAGAACAAATACATTCTAAAAGCAACCTCATTTTGAAGTTCTTTTATGCAAATAATCCACTTTAAGTGTAGGAAAATTAGAGACTACAAAAAGTGAAACAAAAATTACTCATATCTTACCACCTAGACATAACTACTATCAACATTCTGGAGTATATTTTTTAGACCTGTTTCTTGTTGCAGCGGGCTCTGCATGTGTTTCAAAAGAGATGGAAGAGTTAGAGGGAAACTGGGTTCTTTTGAACACCTACTGCCATTCATTTGCTTGGAGAAGGCTGTTAGGTAGGACTACTGGTGCAGATTTACTCTGAAAACAATGCAAAATTTAAAGGAGAAACCATGCATTATGCTATGAGGTAGACATCCTTAGCGGTCCTGTGATTTTCTCCTTTTGGGGAGAATTTAGCCTTCCTTATAACAGAAATGGGGGAGAGAGAGAGAGAAAAACAGCTTTTCTAAAATAATAAATACCACTTGAATTTAAACTTCTGATTAAACATAATAATGCTTTCCTGAGAAATAAAAGAGTATTCACTAGCTCTAAGTAAATCAAATGGAGAACATCTCTTAAAACTTATTGAACTTGCTAGTAATTAAAATTAAACAGATTTTACCCAGTTTCTTTGTTTTCTCCTTTCAGCAAGACTGTATGTGAAGAAAGCCTGGATTGACATCTCACAGTTCCAGATATTGTAGATTCAAAAATATGTGAACAAGCACAACTAGAAAATATCAGACATATGGCATGAAACACATTTTCATTCATTCTCCAGAGGGGGATAAAACATTTCAACAGAATGCAAAATATTGTGCTCTAGTTTACTGCCAAATAGAGAAAAGTATGAATTTTAGCAAGGAAATCAGTGGTTACTTTGAATTGGGAGAGTTTAGAGCAATTGCTCCATAAGCAAATGATTGGACAGGTTAGGCATTCGGATGTGGGAATTTAAGAAAGAGCTTCGTAGAGACTGCCTGACTTTTCCTTTTTACTTGCTGTCTGAGAGCTTTTGTCTGGATGAATTTCACTTCTACAGCAACCCCAAGGTCTGCCGACCACAAAGCAAGTGAGCCAGTGCTACATTCATATACCCTGATACTCCTCTATCATCAGGAGATTTCTAGACTATTGTGTATTCATTGTTTTATGAAATACCACAGATAGAAGAAACATTCATCTCTTTGTTTATTAGCACCTGTTCTTTTCAAATAGAATTGGGAGCCCCAGTGTAACTGGACAAGAGTAGCAGAAACGAAGTGTTAAATAACAGCCTGCACAAATCCTCAGAAATAACCAGTTTTAATTAGTTAACTGGAAATGCATCATCCAACAGTAAACAGACCAACTGAATCTTTAGAGTGATGTTACTTCCAGAATAATTACAACCATAATTCTAAGAAGTGAAGGGTGTGATTTGGTTTACTTTTTAACCAGACTTGCCTATATTATAGGTCAAGCATGTGTGTCAAAATTGACTGCACAGAAATGACTCCTCTTACTTATCAGATTTGTTTATGTGGGTAAACAGCTCATTTCTTCTTAACCCCGGCACAGAAGAAAAGGCTGCAAGTCCAGTAGAGAGCAGGATGGGAACAAACCAACAAGGGCAGGCATGGTTCTTTATTTATTGCTCCCAGCAGGTGTCAGATGCCATAGTTTCTTTGCAACCATCAATACCCTGGGGCTTTTTAGTTCCACATCCAAGACAAGGAAGGAGGAGGATGGCGATAACCCCGAGAGATTAGGTACCTGAATCCTATCCCAACCACTAGCAGACTCCAACTGCGTTTAAAAGTTGTTTTAAAAAAATCATTTCTGATGCTCAGTGGTTGCTGATTACTTCCAGATTTTAGTTCTACCCCAGTGGAGATTTGCTACAAAGAGTTTATCCGTTGTTGTTAAAATTGCAATTGCTGTAGGAAATGTCTTCTCCTGAACCATTCCAAAACATAAATTGTTGCAACAGTTAAACGAACTAAACAAAAAGCCTGCCTACTTGTTAAAAATGCATTCATTGCATGGGATGAGTGAGTGGAAGTGGGTGGATAAGACTGGTGGCTTTTGTTTGGGATTCTCCTCAAACATTTAAGTACCCAAGGTATTTAATTGGCTATTTTAGATGGGGGTGAGACTTTAAACACTTAAATGCAAGAAATACACCCTTGCATGGTTCCAATTTGGACTGAAAATCTTTTAGTTTACAAATGCTGCTTCTGTTACTTTTAGAATCCTGGATTCTTAGAGATACTGCCCCTTGGAGGTCTGTTCTATTTGAAGGTTTTCCTAGAGAAATGTTTCTAACCTGAATGTTGTCTGCTGTTGTCTATTGCCCTCCCAACTACACTGAATAAAGAGAGCTAACTGTGTCCTTTTGAAAATTGATGAGAATTTTTTTCCAGTGGGTAGAGACTAATTAAGCACCACATAATGAAAGTTGATATTTTTCAAAGATAATACCACTTTAGTCCGGACACAAACACTTTATGCCTTTCAAAGAAAACAAATCCACTCAATTTATCATTGTATAGTAAGTCTTAAGCCACTCTTTTTGTTGGTTTAAGTGACTTTTTTTGTTGGCCATCAAGGGACAAATATTTGAGGAGATCTTATTTTGTCAAGCTTGCAATATAACTTTATAGTCTGAATTACAGATAAATGGAACTTATGTCCACTCATACAATGTGAAGGTAAAAATTGACATAATTAAACTAATTAGAATCATGTTCTTCCACCATTCTTCTATAAAGTGATCCAGATAACTGAGAGAAAAGTGTGGCCTGCTTTTCTACATCATTGCCTCGATTAATCGCTTCAGTTTTCTCAGGTAGATAAGAATGAAATCAGCTAACAATATATCTTTTCAGGTCCTCATCTTTTCTTTTTCTACCTAAAGCATATCACAGTGTCCACATTTAGAGTAAGCGTGCTGGATATCGCCTCCCTTTAGATATCTTTGTAGCAAACCTGTCCCAATCATAGAACCCAGAAGCGATAGTGTTCTGTAAGGGCCCGCTGCCCCTGCATAATAAATTCTTATCAAGTGCAGCCTATGGTTTTCAGTGTTACAATGCTTGAATTGTCCAGAAAATGATTGTAGTTCACAAAATCTTATCACAGCCTACTGTATGAGTATAATGTACAAATACAGTCTTGCCATTGCAGTTTGTCACACTCTTCTGTGGTTTATAACTCATCGAAGTCAATTCTTCTCAGAACAGATCCTTGTACTAAATAAAAGACAATGAGCTTTCAAATAAATCAAGAGCAGCAATGAGAATAAAATACCCATAATTTCCTCAGGATAATGATTACATTAATACCACAGTTATTACGTCCATTATTATATCTATAGCTCACACTGCATAAAGAATTGTCTCTAAACATTAAAAGGCAAGAGGATTAAAAGAAAACAAGTACATTAACATTTCTTTAATGTTAACTGTGCTCAGATTGGGTACTTAAATATAGCGTTAATTTTTAGGGCATTGGCCCTCATTTACGGGGCTTATAGACTGGTGAAGAAGGCAGATGTAGACAGAACTGTTGATCATATGAGGCAAATTGTAAGGATTGCCCACTTCAAACTAGTGCCAGAGGCTATGAAGCATAAAGAAGGGATCAGTCATCCCAGTATGAATTAAAATGTTTGCTTTCTAGTGACAGAAATTTAAATCAAACTAAGGTTGGTAAGAAAATATGAATTTATTTCTTCATAAATTGAGAACTTTAAAATATAATCTAACATTAATGCTAAAACAGGAACTCAAAACTTCAATGAATCTCCATTCACTTCTCATTTTGCTTCTCATTGTCCCAAATTGCCACCAGGGCCAGGAACCGTCTGAGCCCACAGTCACTGCTTCATGACCAGAGTAGAAAGTGGCTTCTCTACCCTTGTTCCACTTTGGAAAATACAAGTTGAAGCTCCCACTGGCCTGGCCTGCATCACATGCCTACAAGTTAGAGGAATTACCAGGACAGGGAAGGAAGGAATTTGTAGGAAAGACAAAGATAATGGTTTTCTACTACAAAGAATTTGAAGAAAATGGAAACAACATTAGTTAACAACACTCATGGGATAAAAAAGTCTATAGATGAAAAGGAAGAAAAACTGAAGGACATATTGAAAATAACACTGCAGAGATATTTGAAGGGTAGATTATCTGGCATATTACATATGATTCATAGTGTTTATACGTTTTTTCCTCCTGTAGGACGTAGAGAAACATTAAACATTTGAGGGCATAATTAGCCCTTTCTGGACTGCAGATTTTGTGGGGGAGGGAGGAGGTCACATGGAGAAAAAAGAAAAGAGTTGAAGAGAGGGAAGTCAGGGAGACTTCAGACTAGTATAAAAAATAGCATATAGTCCTGATCTGCCATTATTTAGTTATCAGACTTTTGTGAATAACCTCTCTTGACATCAGGCTCCACCTTTAGAAGAATGACCATTAGAAAATCTCTTTTATCTACACCATAATATTACCTAAAAGAATGAACATGATTAATCTTGGTTAAGAAGTACTAAATAAATGCAAGGTGTTATTATTTGTAATATCAATGCCATTCAAATTTTACTTCATTAAGGAATTAAAGACCTGGTTCTAAATTTGTCACCATGGATTATCATTATTTGTCTAAGTTGCAAATTCATCCAGGTGGCATACAACATTGGATAAAATAAAGTTTCACTGCACAGTAATAAAAACAACCAAATAATGTCAGGCATCAATATCTCATTCTAATTGCTCAAGAAAACAAGCCATGAACAAGAAAAACAAAGTCAATATAACATAATGCAAGGATTTGGGGCTTTGGCAATAGATTTGCCTGGCATTTAGTAACTACCCTATACAACACTTGTGATTCCTTGGGAATTAACTTAATCTCTGTAAGCAATAAACAAATGGAAAATACATTATTTCATTGGGTTATAAATTAACCTCTCTAAGCATCTTCTGAAAAAAGCAATATTTTATAAGGATTAAAAATAACAAGACATCTTAAGAAAATACTGTCATTCAATAAATGTTAGTTGTGCTGTTCCCATAGTTCATTACAGTGACCTCAGCTTTCCTGTTCTAGTCCCTCACTGCAAACATTAACCAAATATGGTAAGCAAAATAAGCATAAAAACTATCCATCAAATTGAGAATTTTCCAAAGGTCTCTCCACACCTTCTCAAGCATTTTTTATATATCTACTATACGAAGGTCACTGTCTCATTGATCATGATATGCTTACCAATAAGAAGTAAGCAAAGAATTAATAGTCATTTCAGGGTATAAAATAAATAAATATAACAAATGAAAGATAATTTAGGGGGAAATCATCTTTTCTTGCTTTTCTCTAAAAGTATAAAAATTGCTTTATTTGTGTAAATTATATAATTTTGAAATTAGAAGTAAATGTTAGAGTTTGACTTAAGCATATATTTTTCTTTTAAAAGGAATATCCTTATAACAAGTCATTAAATAGGATCATTTTATTCCTAGGCATACATGAAATCTAAGGTACATGCTATTTATTAGAGGTCTTAGATGCAGTGGTAAGAAAGCTAAAAGCTGAGTAAGAAAGTTTAACCTTTTCCTTCTCACCTTTTAACTTTTTTGATTCTGGTTTAATATTACATAGAAAATGATTGTAAAGTATAATATTTTCCATTGTGTAGGGAACACAAATGATTGTACAGACAGTGCTTATTGCAAAGTCTGCCTAACTTTTGAACTGCTTTTGTTGTCTGATAAAATTTTGGTGATATTACAGTTTTCTACTTTTGAAAATACTTCTATAGTCTTAATTGTAACTTGGAAGCTCAGTGGTGTTTAAACTCTGGATGATAAATAATATTTGAGGTATCATCATTACTTACCAAGTAGATGAGATGGTTTCTATGAACTCCTTATAATGAGCTTTCCATCTTCAAAATACAGTCACCCTGGAATGGCTATATTGACTTCTTTTATTGTATATCACAGCACATTTATATCTAATTATGTGACAAGCTATTCCTATTAGGTATATAACAAGATAAGGAAAAGAGAGAAAAGTATAAGAATAATTACTCCAGATTAACTTTTCATGTATTTATCATTCATGATGGTAGGGACATAAAATCATGGACAAAAAAAAGAAAGTAAACAAAAATAAAAAATAAAAAAAGAAACAGAAAGAATAGAAATCTGTAGGTTTCCAGAACCATGTCATTTGATCTTCAGAAATTCTTTTGAAACTACTTAAAGAAGAAAAGAGACTCAGCTCTTTTCTCTCTAACCTCTCAGCCTTAAATTTTGGTCATCCTTTAAATGATAAAAAGTTTGGAAAAGGTTAATTTCAGGGGAGGGCAGAAGAGACTCTAATACCTGCTCTTTATCATAGAAATCAATAGGGAAAAAAAGCAACTTCACATAATTCACAGTATGCCAGAATGCCCTGGAGCTTTTTGAATTCATTGTCATGTGTAAAGTGGGACTCTAAAGGAGTAGGAACTAGTATAATTTCTATGTGAAATATAAGGCAGTTGTGATGAGGTGGTCCATGAGCAAATGCTGTTCTACTAGCTCTAAGGTTTGAATATTATCACTTGAACAAAACAGCTTCAGGTTTGTTAATTAGAAGCATAGTAAGCATAGTAGCATGATGATAAAAGTAAACTTTTGGGAACCAGGCAGAGGTGAGTCTGTCACCACCAATTATTGTTTATTTAATTCTTCAACTGTTACTAAATTATTTGACAATAATATATAATATATATAATCTCCAAATAACATATATATTATATATATGTATAGCGTATCCAGAAGGTATCCAGCCATGTAATATGGAAAATAGAGACATTTATTAAAGAAGATACAAGATACAAGAAACATTGTACATAGGACAATGATGCCTCAGTCCCCTTCAAAGTAGGCACCTTGGGACCTCACACAGTTCTCCCAATTGCCATCAGCTACCCCATCATATTTTTCCAAATCTCATTGACTGTCTGAAATCTTTTCCTTTTCAAAGGTGATTTTAGTTTTGGGAAAAGCCAGAAGTCGCAGGACACCAAATCTGCGCTGTAGGGGGCTGAGTCACCTGGGTAATTTGATGTTTCACCAAAAACCTGCCAGAGACTGTTGCATGAGTGGGCACATTGTTTTGATGAAGCTGCCAATCACCAGTTGCCCATAGTTGCAGCCTTCTGAATCATCCAAATAGTTTTCATGGAAGAATGTTCAAGCTTAATGCAAAATTTGAGGCAGATTCATTTTTCTCCTCATTCGGTCATATTAAATGTGATGGCCACAGAGTACACATACTCACTAAATGATGTCTATCACCCCCACTGACTAGTACAGTGAAGTTGTCATTGCTCACACATGTACATTCCAGTTCACTCTCCTTGTCTGCCAGGTTATGCTGATGTTGTACAAACCACTGCCATTATATTAACAATAGCTGGGGTTTTTCTGGACAGACTATATATATATATAAAATTCATATGATTATGAGATCTGGAAAGTCCAAAGTTTGCAGGCCAGTGACTCAGGCAGGAGATAATGCTGTAGTCTCTTGGGATAGAATTTGTGCTCTAGGAATCCTTAGAATTTGCTCCTAAGGTCTTCAATTTAATGGATGAGGCCCACATCATTAAGGATAATCTCCTTTACTTAAAGTAAACTGATTGAAAATGTTAAGCACATCTACAAAATACTTTCACAACAGCACCCAAATTAGTACCAAATTAGTATATGACTACATAATCGGTCACTGTAGCCTAGGCAGGTGATGTATAAAACTAACCACAGTACTGTTAATGGACACTTTCACTAGAAAAATATAATTTTTCCATGAGAGTGGTGATTCATTTGAACCTTAGCTGAACAAATGAATCAGCACTTCCCTGAGACTGTGCTGACTGTCTGCTATTCCTGGCTTTATCCACTCACTTACAGTGTGAACTTTGGACAACTTACTTAACTTCTCTGTCCCTTAGTTTCCCCATCTGAGGGAGTAATAATAGCACGGGGTTAATGAGAGTTAATAGGAATATGTGAGTGTTAAATCAGCTAATACTTAAAAAGTACTTTGATCAGTGGCTGCCACATAATAATGTGCCATAAAAATTATTAGAAAATGCGGCCTAGACTTTGAGGGCTCAGCACCTTTAGAAGAAAAACAAAGTAAGAATGGCCAATTGTGGTGCAAATTCTATACTGTAGATACCAAGTCTATGTGATTAGAGGAAGGAAAAAAACACTACTTCTGCATGGATGCTCATGACAGAGTTGGTCTCCATGCAAGTCTTATTATGTATGTGAACAGACAGAAGTATAGACATGGCAACTGTATGGGCAACTGTATGGGTAACTAAAGGGAGTATAGACGTGGTAACCATATATATATATATATATATATATGTGTGTGTGTGTATACATATATATACATATATATGTATGTATATGTGTGTGTGTATATCTATATATATGATTTTTTACCTATTAAGTCACATTGAAAGCCAGCCCGGAGAGTTACCATTCAAAATAATGGTACTCATCTCTAGTAACATAAAATGTAACTTTATTCATTTATACCAGAAAACAAACAATATAATAATCCTGCCACCGAGGAGGTGGGATATTAGTATGCTACATGTGAATCTAAGCCCGAGTATTAGAATTTCAAGATGTTCCAAGTTATTTAAGCCATTTTCAAATTACAAAACAAATACCTGCCCTTAGGCACACATTCCAATCACCCACTGAACTCATCCAGGTTGTCCTAAAGTTGGTCTTAAAACTGCCTGTCATTTTGCACATTGTGTTTGTACATACCACAGGTTCAAACAAACCATTTATTGGTTTATTTGTTTATTGTCAGTTTCCCCTGTTCTATTGAAAGCTCCAGGATAACAGTGTCAATCAGAATGCCAGGCCCATAGTAGGTAATACATTTTTATATAATTGAAAAACTAATTGGTATGTTTTCTGAATAAGTATCCCCTAAGGTCATAGACTAGTGTTTTTCAAATTTGAGGACTAAATGAATCACTCCTAAAAGGATAAATTATCTTGAACGTGTGAGATTATCACTGTTAGACCAAACAGGTCCAGAAATACCAGTTACATACAAAGCTTAATTTTACACAAATATCTTTCAATTCATTAATTATCCTGCCAAAATAGATGTTTTCAGTTTATAATTATTTAAAAACATGTGTGCACTTAAATTATCACAAGAATGAAAACACACAATTTAGAAAGTGTCATGGATTACCCAAGAATGCATCCTAGACTCTGACGGTTCACAGACATTAATCTGGGAAACACTACTGTATACATTTCTAAATTCATACTGGTGAAGGTGTAAAGGGAGAAATATTTTATTCATATTCCGAAGCAGCAGTGATAGGGACCAGAGTTGATCTGAATCTCTAATATTTTCAGTAGTGACTGAGAAAATGGAGTAAAGTGAGCCTGGTTTACCTAAGGTTAAGTCGATGATATGATTTACATAAATTGAGGAAAATGTCTTTGGTAAACAAACAGCCCTCATCCCAACTTATTATTATTTTATAAACATTGTGAGAAAGAATATATGACAAAATCACCAATGCTCTTCAAATTTTTTTTCTCATCTGACTGATATGAAAGTTAATCTGATATTTGCAATTTTATGTAGCAGAGAAACAACAAAAATTAGCTAATATTAAAGGAGTACAGAGCAGAAAAACATCTTAGATAAAAAATTGAAACATGATTGCAGTATTTCTAAAAGATCTAAGTAAGCACTTTAATAATGACAACAAAATGTATGCTGAAATAAAATTACATATCTTAATTTTAAAGAATTTGACTAAATTTGCCTAATATCTTTTTCTATATTTGTAGATGTATAAAAGACCTGAAAATAAACTTATAAGAATCCAAACTTAGTTCTATAGACCAGAAACACAACTTATGAATAAAGAGGCAGAAGGAAAAAATCTGGATACTTTTTTAAAAAATAGGTTTTATTAGAATTAATAAATACTGAAAAGATAATTTTCCTTAAAAAATTTAGTAATCCAAATAAACTTTGTATTGTTTTTACTGTTATTATGCATTCAAAAAGCTTAAAATATCCTGTTTTACAGAATATAAAAATTTTATAGTAAGAGGAAATGCACAGAAATAAAGCATAAATATAATAGCAGTCCCAAATTAAGAGAATTAAACCTTTATATTTGTTAAGTGCTCTGTGAACAGCCTAAGTACTCCCTGCAATGACACAAAGAATATGGAGAGGGAAGCTGGAATCCAGGGTGGTTTCTTAGTCATATTTATTTATTCAAATATTTGTTTGTTTACTTTTTTCTAGACACTACAATGTGATTTAAGGGTTACAATGATGGATAAGATACCATATTTGTTTTTCTGGAGGGGATGGACAAATCATTCATATTAAAAAATATGAGGGAAAAGTGACATGTGGCATTTATACATGTAAAACCAAAATTCTAGAAAATTCTGAGGAGTAGACTGAAAAATCAGGAAACCTTCATGGAGGAAGGGTCCATGACCTAGGTTTTGAAAGATTAGTCCTTTAGGAAAGGAACTTGGGAGAGGCATTTCAGACACACAGCTCAGGAAATAAAGAAAATACACAGATTATATAATTCAGTATGGCTGAAATATCGACTTTACATCAGAAGATTAATGCTATTGAAACTAAAACTTTAGTCTTCTGTTTCTTAATCTAGAACATAACTTTTAATCTACCATGCTGAAATAGTTATCTAACATCACATAAAAAACACTCTCAAGTGTAGTGGGTTATAACAACAACCATTTCTTAACACACTATTCTCGAGGTTGGCAGTTTAGGATTTGCTCAGAGGGGTGGTTCTTCTGGTCTGAGTCAAGCTCTAGTGATTTTGTATGGGCGTAATCAGTCAGCAGGTTAACTAAGGGCTGGCTCTTCTAGAAAGGCCCTGTTCAGCTGGGATAATTCATCTCTGCTCCTGTGTTCCTCCTTTGGTTAACACAGGCTGTTCAAGTTTCAAGACAACCTGTACAAACCTAGGCTTCAAACTGGCAAACTGTCATTCCCATCACATTTTATTGACCAAAGTAAGTCCCAAGGCCAGACAAGATTCAAGAAGTGGGAAAACAAAATTAACCACTTGATGGGAGGAGCTGCAAAGTCACACCACAGAGCCTGTAGGTGTGGGGAAGAATGGAGCACTGGGGCCATTTTGTAATCAGCTACCACATATCCAGTGGAAAAGAAAAGATTCTAAAATATTTGGACACAGCCTATTTTTCTATGTTAGAAACTAGATTTTAATCTTAAGCGAGTGTATGTGCTCATAAATATATAAACACAGACGCAACCAGTCTACACTATTCTTTATAGACAATGGGGCACTGTTTCTGTTTTGTTTTAGAGCTATATTTTTTCCAGTCACTGGCAGAAGCTATAAGGACTGGCCAAAGCACTTTATTTTCCTTCTTCAATTTTACATCTTTTAACTTATCAACTGCCATTACGATAAAGAAACATCAATTAATGCTAACTTACAAAGGGATTCTTAGGGGAGTGTCTATTATAGCTACTCTCGTGCCAAAGCCATTCAAAGTGATAAATGTTTTACACTGAATACCAAGTACACTCATAATTATTTTGCCATTTACTGAAAGTGTTGCCAATCTACCTTTGATTCGAAAGAAACTGCACATCTTTATCCACTCAAAAATAAAATCTTGTGCTCACGAGATCTACACAAAGGCCTTTTTATATGGGTCAAAAGGATGCTTCCCCCCTGCCCATTTAATATGTTTTCTCTGAAGTTCTCTGTGCTGCCCTCAGGGCCATCCACATACTGGTGATAAGCATGTAACTTGCATAGCAAACTTCCTCCCTCCCAACCTCACATCACAATATCCAGGGTTCAGTATGTCTCATAATAAAATGACATATTTTTATATGCAGTACACATACTGCTAAGGTATTGCTTTGTGAATAGAGCCCTACAATAGAGATACAGTTTACCAGGAACTTAGCATTTAAACGACTTTCATCTTGACAATGAGTGACATGTCTCGCTGAAAATATTATATATTTAGAAGATTTTTTTGAAGGCTCTGTACTTAAGAATCATGCCTCATCACATTCAGTGAACTTCTGAACTAAGTCTTAAATGTTTAAAGAAGGGTCACAAAGCCACTCTGCTACAAAAGTCTGCAACTTGCACCCAACTCATATCACAGAAGAAATTCATGCATAGAATAATTTTTCCTAAGTTTTCTTTCCATTTAAAGAAAAAAAAGTCTTCTACTTTTAGCTTTGAATATCTATTATTGAGATGAGAGTCTGTGCTGGAGTCAAACAAAGTAAAAGGCAAACTCTGGGGGGAGGGGAAGTACGATATATTCTTCATAAACTTTGGAAGAATTCCTTCAACACATACTTCTCCATTTATACAACAGATCAAGGAAGGCTAGAATCCAATTTCAAATCAAATAACCCCATATCGATGTACAGGATAGTTGACAGTGCACTCTCATCAACTCTGTGCTTTCTGGTGGGTAATGTGCACTGTGTAACTTAGAGTAGCCATTTGGCAGAAAACCGCTCTAGTCAAATTGAAATAGCCTTTAGAGCCTTGGTTAGAATGGAGACCATAATGTATGCTTGTCATTTGATGAAAAATAGTACGTTTAAATTAAGGGAAAAAAATCGTGTCGTCCAGATCCGAGCCTGTACAATGACACTTGTGTCAAGATCTTATTTAAAAGTGTTATGGTACAGTACTGTTCCGCAGCACAATTTGTAAGGAAACACGGGATCATGTGCCAGGGACTGAAGATTTGCTGCCTGATACCAGCCATAGGGAGTGATAAAATATGTTTCTTCCAGATAATTACTTGCTGCCCAAGGAATGTGCCATTTCTAAATTGATATTTCAATGCAGCATAAACAGATTATGCTGAACAGGTAGACACGGGCTAGTTTTTGTCATGCGGTTGGACTTGGAATCATTCAATGCCACATAAAACTAATTATTTATGCCTACAAAGCAATACAACTTTCTCCAGAGTTAAGAAAATGTATACTTATGTAGATATAATGGAATATTTAAACCTCAGAAAGCCTTCTTTTTTTACTGTTTAAAAAGATTCTAAGAACATTCATGCCAGAAAAAGCTCTATAAAAATCTAGAAATGAAGCAATTCCATGGTATTTAGAATGTCTCAGTTTGATGAAAGAATAATTTATCTTCCAAGTACCACTAAGAGATTTATATGCATCTCATTTAATCCTTAAAGCTACCCTGTGAATTAGGTAATATTAGTATACTCATTTTATAAAAGCAAGAACTAAGATGAAAGAGGTTAAGTGACTTGCCTGAAGTCTCACACTTGTGAGGCCAGACACCAAGGTCAGGTGTCTGATTTGAAAACTGTGTCATTTAGTATAATACACTGTGAATGTTCACAATTAAAATTATTAAGAAATATAAACTTATTATCCATGTATATAAAAAAGTATGCTAGAACAGATACTAGTTTTTTCCACTTCCAACCTAATACCTTACTTGTGTACAAACTCACTACAGGACTGTGCTAGGTACTATAAAACCCCAGTTTAAAAAACAGCCTTATCCTTCAGATTCATGGGCAACTACCCTAAATTTTTCTTTTAATAAATCAGTAAAAACTTGAAAGTTGGAGTTAATATATGTAAGTCTAGCTTTATCAGCATGGAGTACAAAATATATCATCTCATTTAATACTCAAAGAAATATAATTCTGAGTCCTTTACCATTTCTCTTTCAGATGAGTGTCTATTCTGAAGTTTTCATTAATGTGAATTCGTCAGAGTGCAACATGAAGAGGTTCTAGTAGCCGCCACAAACCAAGTCTAGAATGAGGTCCACCCTTAAGTTTACTCCTAGTCTTTATGCACACCACCCAAAGAAAACATAGAAGAGCGGACGCCACTAGCCACACAGCACAACATAACAGTCTATAGCACTTCTTTATACAGGTCTGGCTTCTTCTGAGGTCTCTCCCAATGACTTGCATGCAACCCCCTTCTCACCATGTCCTTACGTGGCCTTTCCTCTGTGTGTGCACATTCCTGGTGTTTCTTTGTGTGTCAGAATTTCCTCTTCTGTAAAAACATCCATCATATTGGATTAGGGCCACTCTAAACTCTATTGACCTCTTTTAAGCATAACTGTCTTTTTAAAAGCCCCATTTCTAAATACAATCACATTCTGAGATACACTTTTTTCCCTCTAAGGATTTCCTAGAAATGATTTCAAACATAATCCATCATACACAAAGATATCAAAATCAGAGAAAATTTATGCCGTTAACTTGACTCCATCCCTTTGGCTATTAATGTCTCTTTTAATGAGACATCAAACTGTTAATAAAATATATTTTTATTGACCTTTTGTAAATATTTAGAAATGTCTCTTCTTTTCATCTTATTTTTATTCCATTTTTTTCTAAAGGTAGTTGACAATGCTTAACTGCCCTTTTAGTCATTAAAACCTGAAGTTAATTTCATATCACTTTTCTAGTACTTACCAGTTTAAATGCTCAAACCATAGGTTTATCTTGAGTTAATATTTTATGCCTCCCTGAACAGTTGATACCTTTCCTCTATGACTCATAAGAAGTCTCTTCTTTCTAGTTTTCTGTGATATTCAGTTCCTAGTTCTGGTTTCCTTTCTGTTCTTCAGGGTTTTGCTATTTTTTGTTAACTTTTTCCATGAGAAAATTAAATGGAGTCTTGTTTTTTTAAGGTTCTACTCTAGGTTTTTTACTATCAATTTATACTCATAGTCTAAATTATAATCTCTAAATAGATAACTTTGAAACTCTTTTCCTGAAGCCTTTGTTAAGCATTCACTTATGTTCTCTAGATCATCTTATCTGCTATTGAGTTCTGATAGATGTTTAGCAGAAGCCCAATTCTAACAAGTTCAGAGCTAAATCTTGCAAATTTAGCCTGTGTCATCATCTGTCATTGCTGTTTGGTGTAAAATGGTTTCAAAATGATGTCTGGTGATTGATGCCAGCTATCAGGTCAGTGCACTGAGCAGACTGGCCATGTGTCACCAGCGAAGTGGTCCAGGCTTGTTCATGAAATGATGGTCACAGGATTCCCAGGAGTTACAAGAGGGGTTACACCCCAAAACCAAAACACATTTTAATTCCCTACTTGTGTTGCATTTGCTATTGTCCAACTACTCAAAGCAAACCACATCACCGATCTGAGTTGCTATCAGAGGAGACTCTTCAAGGGCATGGATATATAGCAAACTGGGAAGTATTAATGACAACAGTTTGTACTAACCTACAGTGTATTTTCTTAGGCTTAATATTCTCACCATTTTTCAATTCATCCAAAGGTGAAACTTCCCTATTTCACCCTCTTGTAAGAACACCATAAGCTTTCCTACCCACAGTCTTAAGGCATTGAACTCATAGTGGTTCTTTTTAAGATCCAGTTGCATGAGCCTCACTCAGTTCTTTTATAATCTCTGCAAACAGATCACAGAAATATGCAATTTTGACTTGGTCCATAGAATATTCTTATTTTCAATAAAGTTTAAATATCACTGCTCCAGCCTACTCAGGAAAACTTTTTAAACATAACACAAGTGTGGGATTTTTAACTAATTTGAGAGTTAATGAACTTTTGGGGGAGGGGTCTGTAAATGTTCTTCAGGATATATATAAATCCCTTCAGATGGTCAACAATGTAAATGTGGGTTTGTGTTAATTTTCTAGTCCATAGTTTGCTTTGGCTTAGCCTACTTCATCTGGGCTCTCATTCTTAAATTGGTTTCTCATACTTAATTGTGCGTCAAATCTGATCTGCATACAAATAGAATTCTGTAAAGAACCAACAGTTTTCTGCCCTGGCTGATGTGGCTCAGTGGATTGAGTGCCCACCTGAGAACCAAAGGGTCACTGGTTCAGTTCCCAGTCTAGGACACATGCCTGGGTTGCCAGCCAGGTCCCCAGTAGGGGACACACAAGATGCAACCACACATTGATGTTTCTCTCCCTCTTTTTCTCCCTCCCTTTCCTTTTCTAAAAATAAAAAAATAAAATCTTTTAAAAAGGAACCAACAGCTTTTTTGTACTTAATTTCCCATCTTCACATCCTTTCTGCTGTCCCCCCCAACTTTGGTGCTTGATAACAAAGCCATCTTACATTTGTAAAGGAATTGCAGAACGCTTTCACATGCATTAACTCACTTGCTCTTTACAAACCTCTGTAATGCATTAAATCGGCTATAAGTATTTCCTTTTATGGAGCAAGGACCTGGATTAATCAAGCTCTTGTTACTAGTTGGTGATAGATTCAAACAGACCTCACTGTTTCCTGAATTTGTTAGCACGTAATTGCTAAACCAAGGGTTTTACCTCAGTCTTCACAAATTTGTACCCACTACAAAAGTTTTTGTTTTTCAAATATGAAAAAAAACACTGGGGAAAACTAGAATTATAATATTAACTCTTATCTTTTTGCCTTAAATTTGAAATAGTCCACCTTGAGCAATATATACTGCACTTGAGCATTTATTTACTATGAAAGATAGTTGATAGAAGTTTCAAAGTGAGGCAATTGCCAAACAGGAAAAATGCAATAAATTTTTGTATTATTCCATAAAGTAGGGAGAAGACTGGATGTTTCTGAGGTCTCAAAGTGTCTTTGTCCCTACACTACTAGTGTTCTGTTTACAAAAGAAAGAAAAATATAATAAATTTCTTCAACTGGAACTTGCTACATTGTAACCCTAAGTGTATGAAACAGGCTATAAATTTAAATCAGCTATACAGATGATTCAAAAGGACAGTGTTATACACAAAAGGCTGTCAGTAAAGCGTGTAGCAGTAAGTGGGCTTGTTCATTTCCTCTTAGCACAAGGGCACTCGTCTTCCTGCCTTGAACCTAGGTATAAAATTCCATGGGAAAGCACATTTCTATAGATTTTTCCCCCTAACTAGACAGGTTGGCATTTCTTGGGTTCTTGACAGCTGGACGTTACATATTTGACAGTCCAAAGATGTGCAATAAGTCATGCAAGAGGACAGGCACCTGGTGGCTGTACTCAAATCTCCAGTATCATCTAAAAAAGAGAAAAAAGAAAAGAGAAAAAATGTACATTAGTTCTAGAGAACAGTGGAGTTTCAACACTTGTTAATTTGTTCACAGTATTGAGATGTTAAAATTGTCATGTTAGAAATACCTCTTGGGGCTTACCATCAAGAAATATTGTATAAATTGCTGAGGAAGCAATAGATAAGGTAGAGATGTCAATAACTTGAACCCCGCAGCCAGTGCTAGTGACTAATATGGGTGGGAGACTCTTGCACATAGACCATAGCCAATCCAGAAAGGTGTTTTTAGAGTGTTCAGGAAGTTTCCCTTTAAAAAGTAAGCAAATCTGGAAGCATAGGGTTTACATTTCCTCTATGGTAGAGCATGAATTCCTTAGCTCACCAGAATTCCCACCCAACCTGCCTCTCTTACTTATGTTTTTCAGGCCCCTGAGGCTTATTCAAGTTTTTTATCCTCAGTTTAAGGTAACCAAATATCCAAGTACCCTAGTGATTTCTCTGCTTTCACTCATCTTACTAGTTGATAAATGGTGCTGCAGAGATCTCTTTAAGAATAAAAACGTGTATAATGATTACAAGATATTAATCACAATTTTGTTAGTAAGAGAAAATTTAGACAAAAGCTAAAAGGAGATTGATTAAATGCATTAGGACCTATTCATAAAATGGAATACTACACAGCCTTAAAGTGATTTTTCAGACGAACATCTTATGATAAGAAAAGATGCTCATGAAATACTATTGGGTGAAAGGCTCCCATTAGTATGTGGAGTTCGGGGAGGAGCTGGGGCAGCTTATACCCACATGTAAGAACCAATTGTGCGCGTCTCTTCCCATCTTCCCCTTCAGTTTCTTTACATTAGTAGCTTAAAATCAGCCATGGTGAGAACACTTACACCACAGGAACTGACAAATGCTACAAATCACAGCTTTATTCATTTTCCTGTAGAGTAAGTTGTTAAACATTTGCCAGCACACCACTGAGTGTTAGTATATATTTTTTATAAACATTGGAAAGGCATATATGAAAACAAGGATCTAGGAGACTCTTTTTTAAGGTATTAATGGCAGTTATTTCTAGGGGTGGAGATTTTCTTCTTTATTTCTATTTGCTTCTCTTTTCTATATTGTCTTTAACAAATACGTTAATTTTATACTTTCTTAAAGTAATACAGTTATTTTTGAATTAAAACTCCACCCTACATAATTAATTTATTAAAAGGCAACGCTTCACCCAGCTGCTATTTCTACCTTTTGTGAATGTCTCAAATCCCAACATTTCCTTGAGAATCCCTAAGATTTAGCTAAGAGTTTAAAAACTGAACTAAATTCACTTTTACATATTCCCTAACTTTTTCAATAATGCTGAAAGTAGAATAGATCAGCTGTTAGGTGAAGACAGTGGAAGATAAAGAAGAAAGCATTCACCTCTCAACAGTGCTTGGGCTGACCTCAAAACCTTAGCTCATTCTGGATACCCTAGAAATGCTGACTGTCCTGGTTTAGAGGGTTTGTGGAATACAGGCAGACCAGCAACAATGGCATTACCAGGTAGCAAAAGGTAGTCAAGAGGGGGCAGACGTGACCATCTGGATCATCTTTGTGCTGGTAATGACCACTTCTTGTTTGATTACTGCTGACATCAGTCCAGCGTTAGAGTTTAGTTCTCCTCCCCTGGACAGAGCCTCAAATGACTCAGAGCATGTAAACCACATGCCCAAGGACCCATACCGAAATGCAAATTTGTTAGTTTTCCTTACGCAATTTCTAAATATAAATATATACTGCAGCAAGGAAAAGTGACCACATAATTTCTGAGAAGTCTTTAAAATACTTTCAAAGTAACATATATGTAAATAATTTTCAAAAGTATTAGGTGTCAAAGAGAGAGTGTGTGTGTGTGTGTGTTTAAACTTTTGTCTAGTGCTAAAAGTATACACAGAGGTAAATTGGTATTGTTTTAAGCAAGAAGAAACCATATCTTTATTTATAATATTAATCTTTAAGCCTTTTTCTGGCTAAGAACTGTTACTTTTTTTGAATTTTTACTTTCGCTAAACTAAATCAACCTTCAGAGAATTAGCCTTAAATGAGTTATCCCTGAAATGCTCTCTAGGGGCTGGCCTGGGAGTTCACGGTCCTATGCTCTGGTGGTTATTAAATGACCTCAGGGAATTTGTTTTGTGTGCTTTATTCTTACCTTTTGGCAAAAACTTCTTTTGGAAATTATTTTATCTTTCTGTATTCCCTATTCAGGTTTCATTGACTGTGGCTTTTTTCCTCTTGTCATAATTATCTGTAATGTTGAGTCAGTTTTGAAAGCAAGCCCAGATTTGCCCTGGAGGTGGCAGAATTTCTGTGGTGGGTGAGTGAAATGATTGCTCCATATAACTTTATAAAGTGTAAAGACTTCTGAGATGAAAGGAGCTATATAAATGTAAGGCTGTCATTTTAAATTGCCATTACCGTTTAAAATTCTCAAGAGAAGCATTACTGAAATCCGGCATATTCACCATATTAGATTGCTTAATATCATTAAAGCATATGCAGCAAATGAAAATACCAATTTCCTCTCATATGTAGCTCGTGTTTAAGGCTGCAGATCCAAAGCTAGCATGTTTCACGGCTCATTCCGACATGTTAATAGTTACTGAAGGAAGCAGAAGCTAACAAAGTATGAAGACAATGATGTTTCTCTAGCCTGGTGATTGCTTGTTTGTGTACGTGTGCTCGTAAAGACAGAAACAGATTTGAGAAACTAAATGAAATGAGACATACGAAAGGAGGTTTGATACGACCGGCTGAGAAGCCTAAACAGAAACATATATAGCATATCACTATGTGATTTATGTTTAGCTTTGGCAATAAGGAAACTGAGGAATAATATGTATTTATAACAACAGAAAAGAATTGCAAGAACAGAAAAAGTTATCAAAACAGTGAAAATGGCCTGCCCTTTAATGTGAGACCAGCTGTTCTTGTCGCCTCCGTTTGCAAGTTTGTTTTAGGAAAGGAGAGTTCTCTGTATTATTGGAGCCATGCACAACCTAGCAAGACAGAAATGCCAAGAAATAAGCAAGTGAGAGCGAGGCATCAGTGGCAAATTGGAATCTAAGGCCTTTTGTGCTTGTTAAATGGTGGAATGATTATAATTGGAAAAAGTGATGTGCATTAGTTCTGAGTGACTGTACAAGAAATGACAAGCGTGTAACTTAATGATTGCTTCACAACACTCAGGACTGCCTTCTAGTCTCGCACCGAAGAGTTCAGCCCTACAGCAGAGAAAGCCACATGCTTTCTCCTCCTATTCATGAGCATTCTCCACAGGTCACGTGGAAATAACCCTGAAGTGATAAGTCTTGGTTTAGGAAGTCTGTTGCTTAAACTGGTGTAAGTCATTGTGACACAGAATGGTGAAATGTATTTTTTCTTTTCCTTGCAAACCATCACAATCATTGGCAAGCAAATGGACAGGATCTTGTTTTAAAGGAAATAGCATATGTTTACTTTCCTGGGGAAAGCAAAGATATGAGAAAGTTTCCTAAAATCATATCTAATATTCTAAAGAGTGAGAGTGTGTCACCTTTTTCTTCACTGGTAAAATAGACACCTACATACCATGTTGATTATATAATAGCATCAAAAATACACCCCTAATTTTCCTGAATAAAAATTTTACTGTATGTAGTTTTACCATATGAATTTTCCCATAAGCTAAAAATATATAAAAGAGAAAACAAAACCAATTTTCAAATGTTTCCACATTGAGAAATAAAGTATTCTTGTAATTTTTAAAACTTAAAGTATAAGGAATAACAGTAATTATAATGCTTTCACTAAATTAAATTGTTAACTACAGTCAGTAAACACATAGAAGAGTACCAAGACGCAGCTTTTATTAGTTTTATCTTGGGGACTGGTTCTGGAATTGCTGTGTTACCCAAACTAAAATGCAAGTAGTTGACATTTTCTTAAAGCCCAAGCCAAGTCATAATCAGTTTATTATTAATAAACACAGCTTAAACACTGGCATGAGCAAAACATTATTTAAGAGAGGAAAACATTTTACAAGTGAGAGTAATGCATAATGTCCTTTCACATATTGTAATGTAAAAGTTGAAGGTTATCCTAAAATGTGTTTAGCACTTGTATGCATTAGTAGTGCCTCACAAATTCACTGTGTGTTGTAACAGAAAGATTAGGAATGCTTTAAAACCTATTTTGTGACAATGGATATAGCCTAGTGAGAGATACTAAACAAAGCCAGGACAGCCATAGAAGTATACTATTATGCATAAAGTTACAACTAAAAAAAAACCCTGTATCTTCAACAACACACGATTGCTAAATGTTTTGCCAACATTTTGAAAAGATTTTCCCCTCTATTACTCTGAAAGTCTCAGTGATATTAAGTACAGCAAAATATTAAGGAAGGTTTTTTGGGCATAAAAGAAAGTCCTTTATTATCTCTTTTTTTTGAAAAGTCATCTTCATTTAGATATATGATTTATTGTGGAAAGGTTTAATAAGAGAGCTTTTTTTTCTTTTTGAACATCTATTAGTAGGATGAAGCGAAGATAGTTACAATGGAGAATATATTATCAAGACCACAGTGCAGGTAATATCCTGCATATTGAGTCTAATTACCCATTTAAGTTAAAGTAAGAGTTGTTAAGAATATGGAGAATCGCACTCTAATGATTAGTGATGAGAATCACCTAGATAATGAAATTAGTATTGAGAAACATATTTTTAGGCAGAATGATTATCCTGGGACATTGATTAAAGGGATAATTGAAGAACAATGTAACCTTTTTCATAGTTATCAGGTTGAACTTGCTTCAGGTAATTTATCATAATAGTATAGCTATGCCAAATCATCAAAGGACTGGTCACTGCTTAAAAAGATGTTTATTATATATTAATCCAGACCTGTTGTCATACCAATGAAATATCTTCAATAAAAATGTGGAGAATGATAAGTGTAGTGGAGCAATATCTCAAGCTATCTCAGTAACTCTTGGGAAGCAGCTGAAAGGAGTCTGCAATGTATAGAAAGAGGGTTGTAAAAAGAACTCACAGTTTAATGGCTCTGTCTGTTAGTGACAACACAAGAAACTGCTGCTTAAGTCTGCTTGAAATATTTACTAGGATTGCATGATAATTTCCTTCTTTGTAAATAAAACAAAAATCAAATTTTCACTTCCAATCACTCATGAAAATGGATTGAGAAGATAATTAATTAACTAATTGAAACTGGAATTTAAGAAACTGCAAGATGTCCATCACAATATTCTGTATATACTTGAGCTTTCTCTTCTTTGGGCTTCTTGCCACTTCCATTTTCTTTATCCTCACCCAAGGACATTGTTATCATTGCTTTCAGAGAAAGAGAGAGAGAGAGACAGAGAGAGACCAATGTGAGAGAGAAACATTGATTGGTTGCCTTCTCATACGTGCCTCATCTGGGAGTTGAACTGAGTATGTGCCCTGACTGGGTCTGTGCCCTGAAAGGGTTGTGGGAATCAAACCCATAACCCTTTGTTCTATGGACGATGCTCCAACCAACTCAACCAACTGAACCACACTGTCCAGTGCTGCCACCTCCATTTTTGAATAATTGAATTATTATCCTTTTTTGTCTCTTTTACATTTTTTGAAGTTAATATGATTAACTTTTTTTCTTTTAATTAATAGAATTTATTTCTAAAACATTTTCGGCCTACAGAAAAATTGAAACGGAAAGTATAGGGAATTCCCATATACTGCCCCTGCTCCATCCCTCCTTCCTTCTCCCCAGCCTCCATTTTCTCTATTACTAACATTTGGAATTGGTGTGGTGGTTTTTTTAAGGTTGATGAGCTAATGTCGATACATTATTTTTTTTCACAAATGCATAATATCTTATATCCACTTCTTTGTTAAACGTTTTCATTTGCTTAAAAAAGATGAAAAGTTGGAACATGGAATTTTTAGGGTAGCGAAACCATTGTGTATGATACTGTAATGGTGGATGCCTTGTCAATCTGAGAAGAAAACTTAACAATCAGCTGCTCTGGTGTTTGTCAGTGAGGGGCACACATCAGAACCCCCTGGGAACATTTTAAAAATACACAACTGCCAAGATTCTGATTCAGAGAACCTAGCAGTGGGCCTCGTGGTATGTCTGGTACTAAACAATAGTAAAGCTAGTGGCATACTTGACATGCAACCTCAATTGAGAGACTCATTTTTCAGCAATATAGTGAGTGAATCAACCAGAGTTAGGAACAGAAACTTAACCTCCTGATTTTGAAGATTTTGCCACTTTCCAACCAGTCATACACCCTGTTTTTACTGTTGAATATGTAAAAAAAATTAAACTCATACTCCAAAGATTCTTATTTTTATTTTTAGCATTTTTGATCATGCAATTTTAGAATTAGAATCTTTTCAACACCAGTTATTAGAGCAAACAGCCAAAGAGGAGAAAGGAAGAAAGAGACCCAAAGAGACGATATAAAGTCTTGGTAGTGAGTTCATGCAGGTTTCCCATAGGACTCCTAAGGCTTTGGGTCACTTTAGTGACTTTTTAATTAGATCTAATTTGGAGAGAAATAAGACATACACTTGACTAGTCCAGAAACATTTGTTTGTGAATTGAGATAGTGGAGGAAAAACTGCTATTTACCCTTTAAACAAAACCTAATGTAATTACCCTTATTAGTTAATGTCCATAATGTCATTCCTATTTTAATTAGGGAAGGACTAAACATGAATTCTTCCTAAATAGATCATTATCACCTGTGTCTGAGTGTGTAAAGTGACTTTAAATTTAAAGGACTTTTCATGCAGGACCAAATTCCCTAGTCTCTTTTTGGTTTTCCGTCATCCCTGCCTCTGAGAAATAAGGTATAAAAGTAGCTAAGAGTCTGTTCACTCCTCTGAAGCCAGAGGTAGAGCAGTTCGGAAGACATTTTGTTTCATCTCTCTTTTAACTCCTTTAAACATATTTCAGGAGAGAGTAGCTAATAATAAGATAGGTAGGTGGATGGCAGGGAGTTAACTAAAATGTTCAGAATAACTCTGAGCACAATCACATTTAAAAATAGAGAGAACAGGCCAGGAACAAAAGCCTACTAACTCAGTATATCTAGTTCAGATGTAGCTAATGTCCCTATTTAGCATCTTCAAGTTGCTCACACTTTCCTCACCAACCTAAGAATGTGCCTCTAGCACTGGAGAGCCTGCCAAGTCCAAGGACATGGGAATGTGAATTATCAAACAAGCTGGGGATGAAAGGTGCTGAAATCATCTTTTTAGAATATTGCCAAAAAACAGCTTGAGTTTCTAGGGTGCTAATTGCTGAAATATGTTTTAGCTTCCGAATTCATTCTGAGCTTATGACCCACTAACCAAAAGGTAAGGAGGATGTTGTAAAAGTAAAAAAAAGGAAAGAAAAGCAGTAAGAGGGAGCAGTGTAAGAAAGTGTTTTGCCCAAGGCCTCCTGGAAAGGCACATGATACTAAAGGAAGTATATTTTTTATGCACCATATGGCTATACAATTAGATTTGACCACTAAAGTAATTCAGTTCTTGATTGCCTTTTCTGAACAGAAATAGGTTCACTGTAATCTTGAAAGTGAGGCCATATTTATAGCTAATTTAAATTCATTGTCCTTCTTTTCACTGTTTTATTAAAATTGTATTTTAATCATTGTTCAAGTACAGTTTTCTGTCCACTGTTTTTCTTATTTAACTTTTATAAA
The DNA here is from genome assembly GCA_028533065.1 of Trachops cirrhosus. Lineage (NCBI taxonomy): Eukaryota > Metazoa > Chordata > Mammalia > Chiroptera > Phyllostomidae > Trachops > Trachops cirrhosus. The sequence goes on along the minus strand of CM052541.1, from coordinate 52,762,940 downwards.
AAGTTATTTATGCCTGTCACATAATTTGAGCCTCACAATAATTTGTTAGAGAAAAACTAAAAGTCTTTTGTATTTTTCTGTAGAAGCTACTGAGTCACACAGAACCAGAATAAGTTGGATTCTGAATTAAGGCTGTGCTGAAATCTTGTGCCTTTACTGTAAGAAGATTCTACTCCACTCCACTCTATGGCCACTGGACTTCAAAGTCCCTTGAATATGTTACCAAAGCAATTTATAGAAGCTCATTTTGATATTTTTGAAAGAAACATTTTAGTTAAATTATTTTTTCTGAAGCAGCTATTAGACAACCCTGTAAGGAAGCAGTTGTACCAAATATATGACACTTTCAGCATTATGAATTCAGTACCATGGGAGGGTTTGCTAACTGAATTATCCAGACTCATTGTGGACACACACAGGCGCTCATCAAATATATGAATTAATGTCTGCTTGTGGGCTTCACAGATACAAATCTAATATTACCAATCAATACCCAAATGTCTTATTTTCTATTCAAGTTATTGGAGAAGTTGCATTTTTATATATGACATTTCCTCCTAACACTTTTTTTTTTTACAACTCCTTGAATATTCTTCACAAACAAGGTATGCAACTTGGGCTTCATTTTGTAGAAAAAGAAATGATGTATAAAAGGATGAGACCAACTTACTATTATAAATAATTATTACATTTGTATTTTTAAGGTCTGTGCTTAAATTTCATTCCAAAGATAGATACTCTGATCCAGCTAAGAAATGTACAAAAAGACAGCTGGTTGGAATGTCTCTGTATGTTCACTCTTAATTCACTTTTTCTGCTCCAACTAGATAACAGTAACAGGTAACTATTGAAAGATGTATGTCTGTGCTTGAAAAGAAGACAAACATTAATGTGGAGGCAATGGAAATAGAAATGTAAGGTGGTGAGTGGAATTAAAGTTGGAGACCTACCAACTCCTGAGAGGTGCCCAGGAGTTGGGCACCTGAGGAATAGCATGGATAAATAGTGCTCCATGTAAGATATTAAGGCATGAAGTGGGACCTAACTCACTGCTTGAAACCAATGATTTGGGTAGGAGCTCAAGGTTTCCATGCATGAAATAGGGCTGGGGCAGAAAAGGGAACTCTTGCTACACACCTCCTGGGGAAGTAGGAAGACACAGATAGAGTCTCAAGACCAGGAATGAGCAAAACTGTGCACTGCCTTTTTGGACATACATTATGTATCCTCAATATCCACACACCAGGGGTACCTAAGCATTATTAAAAGACTTGGTTCTGGACCAGGAACCCAAAGTGTTGTGTGGAGCAATTCAGAAAACCATTAAAAATGGAGAGAGAGAAGGATACAAAGAGCTTGAGGAAGAAAAGAAGAAATCAAAGTCAACAGAATAGTTTCTCCTCTAGATGAGTCTGAAAACAAGCATCTCAAATACATTTAAGGCTAAAAATGACAGTGAAAAGTATAAGATAATAGATTATGAACTCTGGGATATTAATATTTGGACCCAAGTATCAGCATCACCTAGGAGCCTATTAGAAATGCAGAATCTTAGACCTCATGCCAGACCTGCCAAATGAAAATCCACATAATAATATGACTACCAGGTAACTCAGATGTACATTAATGTTGGGAAAGCACTGCTGATGTATAATGTATTTGTAGAATTGTCTGACACACCTTAATGTAAACATAATTCATTTCCTCTGAGAGATGAAGGAAATGAGTTTCACTTTTTAAAAAAAAGGAATTAAATCAAAAGAGGCAGGCACGATATAGTATTTGGTGAACATGAAAATGAACCAGTTCAAAGTCTTGAAAATGAGAATTATAGTCATGGAGGGGTGTTGACTTGCTAATACATGTTGTGACTGAACAGAAGAGAAGAGGAAATTAATGAAATAAGATACTGTCCTAAGGTATATGCAGAACCAAGCCTGAGAGAAAGATACAAAAAGAAAGAGACATTAAAAAAAGAAGAGACTGAAACGAACCAATTTATACTGTTATAAAAATAGAGTTCTAAATGAGACTGAAGGAAATGGTAGAGTGGTATTTTTTGAAGACATATTTGTAGATAATTTCCCAGAGTTGGAAAAAAATGTTACATTGGGAATATACCCTGAGTACCAAACAAGGCAAATAAAATAAATCTATATTTTGAAACATTGAGGTTAATGCACAGACTATCAATGGAAAGAAAAAAGTCTTAAAAACCACCAAGAAGAGAGAGAATCAAATAGCAATAGACTTTAACATGTGTGCTACGCGCAATAATAGATGACAGAAGATGAAGAAGTGATTCTTCCATGTGCTGAGGTACAATAGCTGATACCAGCTAGAGAGGATTGCAGTATTGTTCTCATTTTCCATCTTTCCCTGTAAACACCCCTTGTGTCATGTAAATTGCAATTTTCCTCAGGAAATGGGTGGAGTGTATTTCCCTGGTCCTTGACTTGGTATACAAACATATACATTATTTTGGCCAATAGACCAAGTTGGCAGTGACAGCGTACTAATTCTAAGCCTGGGTTTTAGGAGGCCTTGCATGCTCGTTGAGTTTCTGACATCTTCATGGGAAAACATGCTCAGGCTCTCCTGCTGGTCGCATGGGATGGGGGAGAGTAACTGAAATGCAGGGGTGATGAGTGTTTTCCACTGGTGTGTGGAGCATCAAGGGATAGAGAGACATCTTTGACTCTCCTTAAATGGACTTTTACCAAGGGAAGAAAAAGCTCAGAGAGAGAGTTTGAGTGAAATCTGTGTGTGAGTGGTGTGTGCATGCACATGGGTGAGGTTGACAATGAGAGGAAAAAAAACAACTTGTTTCCTAATCTCTCTTTGAATCTTACTTGTTCAGTCAACTAACTTTAACACCTTAATATGTTTGGCACGGTTGTTTAAAAGGAGAGGCGAGTAAGTTTTCAGAAGTGTAGGTATCTGGGATTGTCTGTAGAGAGGAAGCTGTTAGTAGGAGGAAAGTCTGAGGAACTGAGAATAGGTTGCCTAGGATTCAGTTCCCAGTCATTTCTGGCATTGTACTATGATATAACCCTATCCAATATACCCAGACATGAGGAAAACTGTCACACTACTACAGTCTTATTTCTCTAACTGATGTAGGGATTACAAAGAATCTGTGATGCACCTTTTGGTGAGCCCCCACTGGAGAGGAAGGACCAGCTGCAGGAGGTGTGAGCCAAGCAATGTCTAGAATACAGTAGAAGCAAAGATTCAGAGTAAGAGGTAATTAAAAAGTAAGACTCAAAAAATGGATGCTTTTAGAAATTATTAATGAGGAGTAGCTATCAGGTTTTCTGTATGTATAGGATGAAAACTTAAGTGTTTGCATTATAAATTATGGAAAGACCAAACTCAGAAAACTAGAAAATTTAATCATATCAAGTGATGAACACCTCTATTTGATAAACAAAATATCTTTAAAAATTATTAGTAAATAGATTAGTAGGGATATATTATAATTAATCACATTCTAAAAAAAGTAGTTTAATTAACAGCTAGCACATCTGAGCAACTGATACCTTATTCTATTTAATATTTATTCTTTCAGTCAGAAGAAAATCAAGGCAAAAATCATTGAGTAATAAGGTGCTTCCTTTTTTCTTCTGCCTTCGATAGTGTTTTGGCTGCTGTGTAATCTTTATGAGACTCAGAGATGCTAAGTAAACCTAGTTTTCAAGTGTCACTCTTGGCAAGTGAGATATTCCTTTTATAAAAATATCTGCTGAGCTTTGACACTTAGACTTAAGTGTATGTCCACATATCTGCTATAATGTGAGTATGTCTTTGTTCATTCTGACTCACAGATCCTTCAGTCAACAAAAGGGCTTTACAGATGAGCAATTCAAGACTGCACAATCAAATGCAGTATGTAAAGCTGTCTTTCTCCAAGGACCATGATCATCTTACCTTGAGAAACTAGTATCCCAGATGCTGCTATTTAGTTTTCACATCTCCAAAGAATGTTATGCATTGTCATTCTCTGAGTAGAAGGATGTTTACTAGAGACCAGAAATAACACCAAATTAACCCAGAATTTTCCCCACTAGCTGGACACTCAGAGAAGAGCCATTTCTTTTCTCCATCTGCTATCAATATCTGCAAAATATCAGAAATCTTTCTCTGCGGGGATTTTATGAAACTCTATCTTTTTAGCTAATCTTGACCACTTTGTTATTAATGACAATGTTTGTTCATATATATTTTTGATCCCATAAATTCTCCATTCAGTTTCTTATGTTACTATTTTCCATTTTTAGTAATAAAAGTAATTTCAAAGCAGTTTATATTTATAGTTATGACTGGTCACAGCATGACACCTCAAAATATTTTAATGTTCTTTTTCATGCTTGATCAGATGAAAATCATATTTATAAACAGATACAGATTTATGTTTTCTCCATGGCACTTTTCTGGCAAATCCCAAATCTTAAAGAAATTTAGAAGATTGGCAATTTTGTTAAAACAGTGATGACTCTGGTTGCAAGGCAACATCCAGAAATATTGTTGTAAATATCAGGAAGTCTCCCAAACAAGTGTGTGCTCAGTATTTTGGCTAAGGTGTCTAATCCCCAAGCAACATAGGCCATCAAGGATAGCACCTGCATTTTCAGACATGATAGTAAGGAAGAAGTTATACCTGTCGCCGAGTACTCACTTTCTTGCATTGCATGTCGAAAACTACCTCTCTTCAATTTACAGCTGCCCTAGCCTAATTCAACAGGTCAAAGGTTCTAATTTCTAATTTGCTAAGCAATTTATCACATATTACCTATACCCTCTTGAGTCAGATCAAATGCTACCACCAAATCATGGCAATGAATCCAGATGCAAGGAACTTGGTGATTAATTCACTGGAAGAATTTGTTGTTAAATATTAGAAGTATGCCTTCAATTTAAAACATAAGGTTTGTACTCTATTCTGTAATCATTTAAATAATATTTGTATAAAATAGGTAAAAACGAAGAGGGCAAAGCCTAAAATGTCTTTCCTAAAGCAACTAAGATTAAATTAAGAGTTATTTAGAATTCATATTCAGATAAGAATCCTCTCAGGTTATACCTAGAGGCATTTGGGAGTACTTGAAATTGCACAATCTTTTGCAATAAAAATGTGCTCTGAAATAATAAACCACATGTCTATATTTAAGAAATAGAGATTTCCTCTCTGCCTGAACTGTGGAAGGGGACAAACGGCAGAAAGAGGAGGAATTATTTTCCAGTTGTTTGCTTGCAAGAAGCACTGACACCTAAAGTTTGCTACTTCTAGAATCAGAAAGCTCAGATTCCTATTTCTGCTCTGCCATTTATTAATGACTTAATTTTATAAGTTCAGCATCCTTAGCAATACAAGTGGCATACTATAAAGTGATGATAATCAGGGTTACTACCTCACAAATGTGGAGGTTAAATGATTGCCACAGTATTGGCTGCTATTTTTATTAGATGTTGCTGAAACCCAGCAACAATATTTATGGTTAAAATGATAATGTTCCAAAGCCCTACAGCAAAGGAATGATGTCTATCAAGGAGAAACAGTAAGCAACCATGAGAATCCAGAAACTGGACATTGTAATATGTGATGTGAGTAAGCAAAGACAGTACAGTGTTAATTAGGACTCCTAGCAGATACATAGATATTTGTTCGTTATCATACTAAGCTCATAGTGCCAGGGAGAAAGAGTATGCTTTTAAAATATTCCCTCATTTATGTAGTTAATTTTCTATTACATGAGTATCTACTTCATAATTTAAAAGTATTAATGACAGAAATTAATCAAATACTAAAAGCATAAGTTACTCTGATTGTCTCTTCGTGAGCCATTTAGTATAATGACATTAGGATAATCTTTGACAACAGATCTGCATTCAAGTGTTGACTTTTCCTGTTGTTTAGTTGCATAAGTTACTCAGTCTTAGTTTACTATGTATAAGTGAGAAATATAGATCCAGTTGGCTGAGCTATTATAAGGGTAAGGTAAAATAACATATTAAATCTCTTAATATAGTGCCTAGTCATGGTAAAAATGCAACAAAGAAATGCTATTAATATTATCGTTATCCATGAAAATGACCCCAAATTATTTCTTTCATAATCAAGTATAAAACATCTTAAAGATTAAATGTATCTTTACAAATTCTGCTTATTGCAGTGGGAGTAGACATTCATGCATCCATCAGACAGATTTTATTGAACACGTAACACGCGTCAAGCATGTGATAGTAAAACAGATAGATTTGGTCTATGATCTCATGATGCCTTGAAATGTGAAGAGACTTAAAAATATACAGAAAGATGAGTACAGTAAGCTGTGATTTTTGCTACCCTTGCAGAAGAAGTGATGTGAGAACACCTAACCGAAACTTGTAAGGAAAAGCTGAATTTAGACATTGTAGTAAGAATTACCTAAGGAAAAAAAGTTCCCAATTTTCTAAGAACAACACTGAGAAGTCTCAGAAACCAAATAAAATGCTATGCATTGAAGTAAGAGACAAAGACAAGTGTGTTCAGATTTGCACAGTGCAGAAAAGTGCAAAGTCATAAACGAGACTTGGGAGGTGATGTTGAACTCAATCTTCCAGAGCCTTATAAATCGTAAGAAACTGGACTTTTTTCTTAAGAGTAATGTACAAAGAACAAATTATGCATAGAACTACTATATAATCCAGAAATCCCACATCTGAGTATGCAAAAGAGTTGAAATCAGGATCTCAAAGAGATCTAGCACATCAATGTTCACTGCAACAACATTCAAATGGCCAAGATCTGTAAACAACCTACATGTCCACTGACAGATGTATAGCTAAAGAAAATGAGGCCTATACATAAAATGGAGTATTATTCAATCTTAAAAAAAGAAAATTCTGCATTATACAACAACATGGATGAGCCTTGAGGACATACTGCTAAGTGAAATAAGTCACAGAAAAACAATTACTCTGTGATTCAACTTATATGAGATATCTAAAATAGTCAAATTCAAAGAATCAAAGAGTAGATGATGGTTGCTAGGACTGAGGGAAGGAGGAACTGAGGAATCACTAGTCAACAGGCATAAAGTTTCAGTTAAGCAAGATGAATAAACACTAAAAGTGTTCTGTACAGCATTGTACCTACAGTCAAAAATACTGTATTGTCCACTTAAAATTTTCTTAAGGGGAATATCTCATGTTAAGCATACTTAGCAAAATAATTTTTAAAAAGCAGACAGGACTCAATATTTCATTATGTTTTTGACAATTTTTTTCCTAAAGCACATTTCACAAATCCAGAGGTATGTATACAATACCCAAGGTTTGAAATGTCTTTCCATGTAAGAGGCAGTGACACACAGGCCACCAGAACATGTTACTTCGGAGCCTTTCAGCTCTACACAATACGATGTTTACTTTGAAAAAAATGTTTTTAGCACCTAGGTGTGCCAGTGGCTTTTCTAATGGGTTAATGGTACCTTCTGTCTCCTCAGATGAAACGTATCAGAAATAAGATGTTTCCTTTTGTGTGTCGGGCTATCAACTGGACAGGGAGAGAACTGTTCAATTGGAAGCCACTCAAATGGTGACACCAAGCTTGAGCACAAACAAATGCTGACCTCTGTCTCTGCTCTAAAATGCTCCCTCCTTTCTCCACAGCCAATAAGGCAATATTTTTATTTCCTTCAGTAACACATGATAGAGTTCAGTGAGAAAAAGTAATTCTGTAGCAAATTCTGAAGACAAGGAATTGAAGAAAATGGGAGGTCCTGTCTATTACCTCATTTTCAGTCCAGGATAAAAGAAAACTGTGGGTTTAAGAAGAAATAGAGAAATTGGACCAAACCTTTTCTGGATTTTAACTTTTAAAAAACCCCACTTTCTGCTGACTCAGTCAAATAAAGTTTTTTTCCGTTTGCCTTTTACTTCTTTCAGTTCTCAATTTTTTACTGTCAGTCTATTCTGTACACACTGGCTACTTAGACTTCAGGTTTTGCAATGGTGACTAATTGTTTACAGGGGAAACATCTATCAGACACACTATTAACATCTTGAATATTCGATAAAAGAAAGAATCCTGAAATTTTGCTTTCTGAGAACTTGTAAACAAATTTTTCCAAGGACTATAATTCAAATCTTATAAACTTTACTCTTTGTTTGAAATTCAGATTAATCAGTTTACCTTAACTTAAATTTTGGTTTGTATCTATTAGCCTTTTCAATCTCTTAAAGATTTCCTATAAATTGTTAATATTCTTCCTTAGGCTTTAGGGTCTATTCCAGCAATCATAGATTCAAATTAAGTCATGAAAGCATTTGTTAATTCAGTGGTGGCATTTTCAATAGGAAATAATGAGAGATCCTGAAGTACCGTAAAACGTTACATTTAGATGTACTATCAATACGTGCACTGTCTGAACTCTATCTCAGCAGATAACTCTTCCTAAACAAACATCTGTATTAAGGATGATGTCTAGGGAGAGGTATGTGCTGGAGAAAAATACAGACTCGGCACATGAAAGATGCTTTTTCTTTCTGTGAACTCCTGCTTTGTCATAGGATTGGCTTTAGAGTCATATTTCTGGTACTCAGATTCTGCAAACTCCTCAGTAAATTTTCTTACTGGGCTTCCTTCAAGGCTAATATTTTCATTTTCCTTGTGAGTTTTTGGATCTATTCTCTTTTCAAAATAAGTTTAAATATTTTCATTAACTTAATAACAAATACTGATTGCACCATCCCTTACAAATCCATGCATTTATGGATTGTACATTATGGTCCAACTTAAAAAAAAAGAAAAAATGATAAAAAAGAAACCACAATTGAAACAGATTAACTTAACACGTTTAAGAATATGCTGACAAAATTATAATGATTGGATCGTTAACTTGTGGTAATTGATTGAATTAAGAATTGCTCATAAATTAAGCATTTTCTGTTACAAAACAATATAGCATTTTATAAAATTATTTCAACTCTTCTTTAAGAACATTTCTGCTCCCCTTATCTTGTTTTTTTATGAAATTCTGAAAACATGGAGTGGCTTTCTCTCTTTGAATTCATCAGACACAGGCATTTTTCACTTAAGTAAACTAGCCTTGGTAATATTAGGTCCTCAACACGTGTACTGACTTAGATGCACACACAATAGAAAGTATAAAAGAAAGAGAATTAAAATACCAGGTGTGCCCTTGATCACACTTACAGCAGGGAGAAAGAGAAAGAATGCAGAATAGGAGATGCAGATGTGAGAATGCACTGTTGCTCTCAGCAATGCAGTTCAGTAACACCCATGAAGAAAAAGTTTGTAATGTATTACACACCTAAATTATATTCTCACATAGCATGTACATGAATGACAAGCAAAGTTTAAAATTACTTAGATGGTATTTTCTTCCTTTTTTGTGAGATGGGGTCTATATAATACCCAACAGTGAATGGTTCATATCTACATGAGCAATCTTTTGGTGTTTGGGTTCTTGTGTTTTCATTTGGTGTGACTACACATATATTTGTTACCTTCAGCTGTCATAGTCACCCCATCAGAGTATAACTTGAAATTGTTGAAGAAGCATAAGCAAAACAAGAGAGGAGAGGAAAAGAGAAAAAGCTAGAACATTTTTGTATTTGTTTTCACATAGAGTACTCTCAATTGGTAGGAATGAAATATGTTATCCTACGTCTTAGTTCATATATAATACTGCTTATTTCCCAAATATCACAACTTCTACATATAAAGAGAATTAGCCGTGATGTATCAATCTTTGGAAATTACCTATCTCTTCATAGTCTGGAATATAAAATAAATCTGAGAATTGACTTCCCAATATCAAAAGCAGGTGAGAACCCAAGGAAGAGTTGAGTATGCTGGGAGCATAAAGGTTGTCTATAATCTACCAAAAGCCTGATTACATGCATACTTTACTAAATTGTCAGATTAATCTGTAATGTAAAACATCCCTTTCGGTTCTTTAAACTGGCTCCAGTCTCTCCAAAATCACCTCAAAAAATATTTCCAATCTTTTCTCCCTTGGGTTGCTTACGATAAGACCATCTACTCTGTCCTCTATATGTGGAATGCCAATATTTTCTTTCATATTATTTCAATACCAGTGACAAGGTGTATAACTACCTGACTTTGTATTGACCATTTTGGTTTTGAATAACTATAATTAAGAGGAAAGATTAGGCAGTGCACAATAAAATTTTTAAAATTAGTAAACCAGGGGAATAGCTTTGAATAAAATACTTAATATACCTTATTTCACCTTTCCAAACTAAATTCACACTCCCTTATTCAAAACCCTTGGCCCAAATGAGTTCCATAACAAAGATTCTCTTTTTTTTTTCAGATTTGCAAAGTAGTATGGTGCATTCACTATATGTGAAGGAATACTTAATGAGGGTTCTAGGACAAGGCTCTGTAACCAAGCACACTAACATAAATACAACAGGATAATTGAAGTAGAAAAAAGACTATAAATAGCCAAATGCCTACTCTGGTCAGGTGTTGCTGCCAAATGAGTTAATTGTTTGTCTTTCAGTGCATTTGGATGCCAGATTTTGGATAATGAATGGTAGATCCATACTTCTTTTCATTCTAGATATTTGAAAATAATTCTTTCATGATAGCTGTAAATATTAATACAACATTATTTAGAATAAAACATGTTGGCTGGATTCCTTAGCACTTATTTACTTAAATCTTCTACTTGAATTGAGGTTATTTACTCAGAAAAAGAAAAACAATTTTTTTGGAAGTCTTCAAGTGGTTTAACAATTGCAATACAGGTGCCAGAACAACTATCCTCCACTTCTTATGAAGACTGGACAAACTGAAGTGACATTAAGCTTCAGGATGTTAGGCTGAAAATATATTTACTAACCACACATTAAAGAAAAATGGTCATAGAGGCTTAAAAAATAGTCTTTTCCATAGAAAGAAAACAAAGACACAGACAATTGCCTATCTAACATGGTTATGTTCAGTTTATGATATACTTAAGGGAATAAGCCCCGTATATTTATGATACAATGAACATTCTAAAACCATGTATCCTGACAGTGAGACCCATCATTGTCATTCCATTAAGGCCAAGGTTCGTCCTGACTCCTTACATCCCCCGTGCCCAGTATCCAGAATGGATCCACAGCATACCTTAAGTACAAAATGGTGGCTGGAAGGCAGTCTACTATTTTCACTTACAAATTTCTATCTTTATTGACTTTACATGTGGTTAAAGTGTCTTATTTAAGAAAAATATATTGTTGACAATAACAGAGTAATTACACAGTCGTTGCTTCAATCTGGCTATATAAATCATAGTGATTTAACCTACAGTAGTAATAAAATAAATGATATTGTTTTGGTTCATTACTGCTGATCTAATAAAATGTAATGAATTAAGAAATTTCCTGACTGAGACTCATAAAAATAACAATTTACTAATGGCACTATAATACCCATTGTGAATGAATAAAGAAAAAATAAGCATTTTAATAAAAATTTATCTTTCAGAAAACATCTTCTCCATTTCTTTCATCTGCTGTCTTCTAGAGCAAATGCATGTTTTGATGGCATCCAGAGATTTCATTACCAGGAACTATAGTCTAAAAATTATTGCTTGTTTATTCAAAAATTTTAATAAAATTTCCAGGAACTCATGAGTTTCTGGGTAGCCTATATGAATTTAAAAAGTAAGACATATTCCATCTCATAGGTTGTTTATGTTCTAAGAATAAACTCTTATTAATGAGCCAATTTTCAGAAAGAGAAAAACTACTTCTTCCTTGGTGTTATATTATAGAAGGACCACCCCAACTTTCTCTTATTGGGTGGCTTATGTCTGCACTTGTCTCCCTCTCTCCACATCCCTTCCCATTAACCTCTGCCCCCTTTTGCACATTACACAGCAGTGACATGTGGTCTGTTCCTTCTCACATCAGAGATTAAGAAGTTATAGGATATATATATTTCTACATGGATTTCAATTTAAAATATAATTACCTAAATTTTAGTCAGTACAGTTTAAGTTTCTAACCAAATTATTATATTCTTTTATAATACATTGTTATTTTTGTTTAAAAAAGTGATGCATGTTAATTGTGAAAGTAGAAAATAAACATGACCCAACATCCCACTGCTTTTAATAATCACTCTTAATATTTTTCATATGTACCCTCTTTCATGCCAAACATTCAGATGTGCAAAAAAAATGTTGCTCTTTATTTTTTTTCTGTAACTATTCATCACTTATGATCTTGAGTCCCTATTCTACTAGACGGGCAGACAAACTTGTCCTTGGTTCTTCCTCAAAACTCCTATACTCTTTAGGGTCCTGTCATGTTTCCTGGGTCATACACAGCAGTAAGATACCAAAGTCCCCACTGGGTTACTTAGTCATTGATTACACAGGATAATGCTAAATAGTGATCAGGACTAATTGTTAGTGTGAGAATTAAAAATATTGGAAAGAGTGAAGATAGTATAAAATGACACATATGTACCTAAAACCATTTATTTTAACTGAAAACAAAAACAAACGCATAAGGATTTGATAATACTTGACACAAGACCATGGCTATTCTTATAACTATACTCCTCTGTGAAGGGATTTTTATATAATCTGTTCCATACAGTCAACAGTTTCAATTATTTTTTTTTAAAATGACATAAAATGTTAAAGATGAATGTAGTCTGAGTGAGAATTCTTTTAAATATTTACACTACCTCACACCTTTTAATATTCTACCACCTATGTGTAATTACATAGCAATTTTTTTAGAGACCTTATTTACTATTCTAAATCATCATCTTTGTTTTTGCAGCATAACACTCTTTTCACACACTATCAGCTTATACAAAATTTAATTAAGTACTGTAATTATAACAAGTTCAGATGACCTAAAGAGGCCTTTGAACATTTATGTAACTGACTACTAGCAAGCAAATAGTTCAGCAGGCAAAAGGAGAGGTTATAACCCTAACAATCTCAAGCATTCTGGTTGTGGTGCAATGCAGTGATTAGTTTTATGGAGGGAATAGTAGTATTGAGTTAATCCAGTGAGTTGGTTAAGTAAAAGTTAGCCAGCAAAATTGTATTTCTCATTGAGTCATTGCTTTAATAAAACTCTGTTTCTTCATCTAATACCCTATTATATACCTATGACATAGGTTGGAATATTCATCAGAAACATGTTTCTAACACTTTTATGAGGCTTCATAAAGTTGTGCCCCAAATATGGTAAAAACATTCCACTAATACTTGAAATTAGAATATTTCAAATTTTCCACTAACATATTTTACATTATTGTTGAGATAATTTTTGAAATGCAATTACTGAAGCAAATGGAAACATATTTTTAAATATTATTTTTCCTGAATTTTTTATTGTTGTTCAATTAAGTTATCCCTTTTTTTACTCTCCCCCGCCCTACCCATGTCCCCTCTCCCACATTCAATCCTCTCCCAACTGTTGTCCTTGTCCATGGGTCTTTTATACATGTTCCTTGACCTGACCCTTCCACTTCTTTCTCCCATTGTCCCCTTCCCTCCTCCCTTCCGGTCTCTGTCAGTTTGTTATTTATATCCATGTCTCTAGTTCTATTTTGCTTGCATGTTTGTTTTGTTGACTAAGTTCCAGTTATAGGTGAGATCATATGGTATTTGTCCTTTACTTCCTGGTTTATTTAACTTAGCATAATACCCTCCAGTTTCATCCATGCTGTCTCAAAGGGTAGGAGTTCCTTCTTTCTTTCTGCTGCATAGTATTCCATTGTATAAATGTACCACATTTTTTGGATCCACTCATTTACTTTGGTGGTTTCCCGTACTTGGCTATTATGAATAATGCAACTATGAACACTGGGGTGCATAGGTTCTTCTGAATTGGTGTTTCAGGATTCTTAGGATATACTCCCAGCAGTAGAATTTCCGGGTCCAAACTCCATTCCATTTTTAGTTTTCTGAGGAAATTCCATACTGTTTTCCACAGTGGCTGCACCTGTCTGCATTCCCACCAACAGTGTACTAGGGTTCCCTTTTCTCCACAACCTCACAGCACTTGTTCATTTGCTTATAATGGTCATTCTGATTGGTATGAAGTGGTATCTCATTGTGGTTTTAATTTGCATCTCTCTGATGGCTAGTGATGCTGAGCATCCTTTCATATGTCTCTGGGCTCTCTGTATATCTTCCTTGGAGAAGTGTTCAGGTCCTTTGCCCATTTTTTAATTGAATTGCTTGTCTTCCTGGTGTGGAGTTGTGTGAGCTCTTTATATATTTTGGAGATCAAACCCTTGTCTGAGGTATTTTAACAGGGTATAGATGGGGAGCCCCCCAAAGAGGGCATTTGTAAGGGGGTCCAGAACTTGGGGTGTCCAGGAGTATAGGGTATGCCCCGCCACAAGTCTGGCTGGAGGAAGAGAGACATGGAGCAGGGCCATTGAGAGTTATTTTGCATATCAATAACAGCAGACTAGTTTTCATATCTATATGCAAAAAATTTGCTTATCTAAAGCAGGCTAGCTAGAGAGATGGGCATGACTTTGAGCCATGATGTAACTAGGAAGCATCTCCCCGGATTACTGCACATGCGTGAGAATTTTGTGAAGGTTCACTCCATGCCACGGGTTAATGCCAGCCTGTACTATGGCAGCCAAGAAAGGCAGAAACTGCAGGAGTGCTGACAGGTGTAGCCAGTTGTGGGAGGAGTTGGAAATCGGGTTTCAGAGGAGGTTCAAGGCTGGGATTTAAACTAATGGCAGGCCACCATGAGGTATGAGAGAGACAATACAGGACTGTGGAGGAGAGATCATGCAAGACAATGCAGGAAGAAAAGGAGTGAAAGGACTCTTGCTGATGGGCCATGAGGAGGTGCCACATGGTTTTGGATTAAGAACTGGATCATGGTGACACATCTATGGTGCTGGGTCTGTGGGAGATCTGCCCAGAGCACACATTACTGGGAGGAACCGGGAGTCCAGCTGAACTACAGACTTCTATTTCTTTTCCTGAGATACGGTACTCCTGAGACTGGCCTAGTTGGCAAAGGAGGGAAGATGGGACTGTATGCATGTGTGTTTGTGGGTGTTTTAAAGGATCCCAAAACTTTGGGATTTTAAAGGCTACATCTTGTCATTATTTTAAACCTGTATAAATTCTGAATAAATAGTTCCTTATCTTTTTACCAAACTCATTGACAGCCACAGTACCTAACACCTGGCAGCAGGCAAAGAACCCACAGTGACAGACCCTGGGGGAGGGATCTTCTTTCGGTAACAGTATCATTGGCAAAAAAAATTCTCACATGGTTGGTTCCCTTTACATTTTGCTGACGTTTTCTTTAGCCATGCAGAAGCTTTTTAATTTGATGTAGTCCCATTTGTTAATTCTTTTCTTTATATCCCTAGCTCTAGGGAACAGATAGATGAAAATATTTTTTTAATATGATAGTATAACATCATTGTATATTACCTGTATAATTCCCTTTTTTTGCTCTGTCATTTCTTTCAAATTGCTTGAAATTACTGTCAAATTTTATCTTCTTTGTGTTCTCTTTAATATTTCTATATTTTACTGGTATTTTGTAGTTGATAAAACATGGTCTTCATACTTCCTTTAGTTTTTTAAGCATAGTTTCCTTTAGTTCTTTGAGTATATCTATAATTGTGACTTTGACATCTTTGTCTGCTAAGTTTACTTTCTGGGCTTGCTTTTTCCTTATGTATGGGACGTGCTTTCCTGTTTCTTTTCATGTGTCATAATTTTTTAACTCGGCATTTTAAAATATTGTAGTGACTGGATACTGATTCTCTCTCCCCACTAAAGAGTGGTTATAATTTGCTTGTTCATTTATTTGTTTAGTTACTTGGCTGAACTAATTCTACAAAGTTTGTTTCCCCTGAAGTGTGCAGCCTATGATGCTTCTCATCAGAATTTTTATAAAAAAGTTAATTCTTAGGCTGGTACCTAAGACTTGTCCATGGCTCAACATTAGCCACATGTTGGTCAAAGTTTATGTTTAAATCCCTGTAGACAGATTTTCACCTCTCACAACTGGACTTGAAAGCTGCCATCACAGTTCAGGGTGACATTACCAATTTCTTTCTCAAACCCTGCTTTTCTTTAGAGCTATTTTTCTAAGAGTTTTTCTTAATGACTTCCAACTTTGAATAATTTCATTTAATTTTGTTCTTAAAAATTGTCAACAATTGTAATGTCTTTGCATGCAGAGTTTTAGCTTCATTCTACAACTTTATACAAGTATTTTTATTTTACTCGTTACAGTATTGATAATTAGTAATCTCTTGCTTGACAAACTTGTTATTTGGTATTGATGAGTTTTATGATGTCCAAGTGATTGGCTTTTGCTAATTTATAATTTTTTATTATTTGATTATTATTCTTTCTAAATTCTAAATTTAATAATTCATTGAAGTATATTTTGTAAGTTATTCTTGTCTGAAAGATCAAATTCAATAGTAAGTTCTTTTTTCTCTAAATGGATATAGACATGTAGACACAAATACTAGTGTCCCATGGGAAGATATTTGACCAATGGGAAATGATGAGTAAATAATTAGGAAATACCTTTTTTTCTAACTTGTCTTACACAAAAAGTATAGAGACACATTTGACATGGTTTTTCAGATGGTCCCTAAAATCTAGAAAGCAGTTATTCCTAATGCAGGCCAATTTATTAATGCATTATTACACTGGTTCACCCTTCTTTTTGTTTAATAATCACTTTCTTTTCTTTCTTTAATTGAATTTTTCCCATCACCATTCATCATTCTTACACTTCTGTCCCCCTGTAATCACCCCACTGTTGTCCACATCAACAAGCCCTTTTTCCTTTTTGCTCAATCCCTCAAACCCCTAACCTCCCTTCATAGCTGTCATCCTGCTCTCCATCTGTGAGTCTCTTCATTTTGCTTGTTCAGTTTCTTCGTTAGTTTCCACATATGAGTGAAATCATATGGTATTTGTCTTTCTCTGGTTGGCTTATTTCATTTAGTATAATGTTCTCCAGGTCTATCCATGCTATTACAAAGGGTAAATTTTCCTCTTTTTAATGGCCGAGTAGTATTCCATTGTGCAAATGTCCCATAGTTCTCTTATCCACACCTATTCACTCATCTACTGATGGATGCCTGGGCTGCTTCCATATTTTGATGATTATAAATCATGATGCAATGAACATAGGGGTACTTATGCTCTTTTGAATTAGTGTTTTGTGTTTCTTCAGATATATTCCCAGAAGTGGGATAGTTAAGTCAAAAGGCAGATCTATTTTTAATTTGTTGAGGTATCTCCATACTGCTTTCCATAGTGGCTGGACCAATCTGCATTTCCACCAATAGTGCAAAAGGATTCATCTTTCTCTACATCCTCGCCAGGACTTGTTTGTTGGTTTATTGATGATAGCTATTATGACAATTGTGAGGTGATATCTTACTGTGGTTTTAATTTACATTTCTCTGATGATTAGTGATGCCAGATAGTTTTTCAAATGTCTATTGGCCACCTGTATGTACTGTTTGTAGAAGTGTCTGTTGAGGACCTTTTGTCATTTTTTAATTGAGCTATTTGTTTTTTGTGGGGTTTTTTGCATGTTGAGTTTTGTAAGTTTTTAATAAATTTTGAATATTAAGCCCTTATCAGATGTATACTTGGTGAACATGTTCTCCCATTCAGTAAATTGTCTTCATTTGTGGATGGTTTCCTTTACCGTGCAAAAACTTTTTAGTTTGTTATAGTCCTATTTGTTCATTTTTCTTTTTTTCTCTCTTTCCTGAGAAGATATTTAGATAAAATATTACCATGAGAAATGACCAAGATTTTATTGCCTATGCTTCCTTTTAGAATTTTTATGGCTTTGGTCTAACATTTAAGTCTTTAATCCATTGTGAATTTATTCTTGTGTGTGGTATAAGATTCATTTTTCTGCACATATCTGTCCAATTTTCCAACACCATTTATTGAATAAACTATCTTTAGCCTATTGTATGTGCTTGCTTCCTCTGTTGAATATTAATTGAGTATAAAGGTATGGGTTTGTTTCTGGGCTTTCTATTCTGTTCCATTGATCTATGTGTCTGTTTTTATGCCAGTACCAGGCTGTTTTGACTATTATGGCCTTATAGTATAGTTTCATGTTAGGTAGCATGATTTCTCCACTTTGTTTTTCTTTCTCAGGACTGCTGTTGCCATGTGGGACCTTTTGTGGTCCCATATACATTTTTGAAATATTTGTTCTAGTTCTTTTGAATATGCTATTGGTATTTAAATAGGAATTATGTTGAATCTATAGATTTATTTGGGTAGCATGAACATTTTAATGATGTTAATTCTTCCTGTCTATGAACACAGTAGGTGCTTCCACTTATTTGTATATTCTTCAGTTCCTTTCTTCTATGTCTTAAACTTTTCTGAGTGTAGCTCTTTTACATTCTTGCTTAGATTTATTCCTAAGTATTTTATTCTTTTTGAAAAATTGCAAATGGGATTGTTTTCTTAATTTCCATTTCTGATAGTTCATTATCAGCATATAAAATGCTACTGATTTATGGATATTAATTGTGTATTATGCTATTTTGGATAATTCATTGATCAGTTCTCATAGTTTTTGTTGGAATCTTTAGGGTTCCCTATGTACAGTATTGTTATATGCAAATAAAGACCATTTTACTTCTTCTTTTCCAATTTAGATGCCTTTTATTTCTTCTTGTTTGATTTCTATGGTAGAACTTCCAGTTCTATGATGAGTAAGACAGGTGAAAGTGGACAGCCCTGTCTTGTTCCTGATCTTAAGGAGAATGCTTATAGTTTTTGCATGTTAAGTATGATGCTAGAAGTGGGTTTGTCATACATGGCCTTTTTATGTTTAGGTATGTTCCCTCTACTCCCACTTTGCTGAGAGTGTTTATCATAAATGGGTGCTGGATTTCATCAAATGTTTTTTGGCATCTACTGATATGATCATGTGATTTTTATCCTTCATTTTCTTTATGTCATGAATCACATTTATTGATTTGCAAATGTCATACTAACCTTGCCTTCCTGGAATAAATCCCACTTGATCAAGGTATGTGATCTTTTGATGTATTGCTGTATTCAGTTTGCTAATATTTTGTTGAGGATTTTAGTATCTATGTTCGTCAGGGATATTGATCTATAATTTTCTTATTTTGTAATGTCTTTATCTCTTTTTGAAATTAGGATAATGCTGGCCTCATAAAATGAGCTTTGGAGTATTGAATTTTTGAAATACTTTGAGAAGGAGAAGTGTTAGTTCTTCTAGTAATGTTTGGTAAAATTCACCTTTGAAGCCACCTGGCCCAGGGCTTTTGTGTGCTGGAAGTTTTTTAATTACTACTTCAATTTCACTAGTTGTAATCTTTTTATTCAGATTCTCTGATTCTTCCTGATTTAGTTTTGGAAAATTGTATGCTTTAGGAATTTATCCATTTCATCCAGGTTGTTCAATTTGTTGGTATATAGTTGCTCATAATATCTTCTTACAATCCTTTGTATTTCTTTTGTGTCTGTTGTTATTTCTCCTCTTTCATTTCTGATTTTATTTATTTGGGCCCTCTTTTTTCTTAATGAGCCTGTTTAAATTTTGTCAATCTTGTTTATCTTTTCAAAGAACCAGATCTTGAATTCATTGATCTTGTATCACTTGTTTAGACTTTATTTCATTTATTTCTGCTCCAATCTTAATTATTCCCTTTCTTCTACTCACTTTGGGCTTTGCTTAATGTTCTTTTCCAAGATCCTTTAAGTGTAAAGTTTATTTGAACTTATTCTTGTTTCTTGAGATACAAGAAATGCTATGAATTTCCCTCTTGGGACTGCTTTCCCTGTGTCCCACAAATTTTGGATTGTTGTGTTCTCATTTTTATTTGTTTGAGGGTATCTTTTTATTTGTTCCTGGGTGTTTTTGTTGGCTGATTCATTGTTTAATAACATGTTATTTAGCTTCCATGTCTTTTTCCATTTTTTTCAGTTTTCTTCTCATGATTAATTTCTAGTTTCATAGCATTGTGGTCAGAGAGGGTGCTTGGTATGATTTCAATCTTCTTACATTTATTGAGACTTTTTTTGCATCCTAACATGTGGTCTATCCTAGACAATGTTCCATGTGCACCTGAGATGTATATTCTGCTGCTTTGGGATGAAGTGTTCTGAACATACTAATTAAATCCTTTTGATCTAGGGTGTTGTTCATGACTGCTGTCTTCTTCTTGATTTGCTTTCTGGAAGATCTATCCATTGAAATCAATGTGGTGTTAATATCCTCTATTATGACTGTAGTCATACCTTACTATTCTATTTTTTAAGTTTTTTAAAAAAGATTTTATTTATTTATTTTTAGACAGAGAAGGGAGTGAAATAGAGAAGGAGAGAAACATCAATGTGTGGTTGCCTCTAGGAAACCCCACACCAGGGAACATGGCCCACAACCCAGGCATGTGCCCTGGCTGGGAATTGAACCAACAACTCTTTGGTTTGCAGACTGGTGCTCCATCCATTGAGCCTCACCAGCCAGGGCATACCTCAGTATTCTTGATTCAAAACTCATTAAATCCTGTACTCATCACATTTTGAGGAGAAAAGTGTTTCAGCACTCAGCAATTGCTTGGGACTCATTGCACTTGCTTGAACTTATATGAGTCATAAAGCCACTGCACAAGAGAAAATGCTTCATCAACCATTGATTGCTCAGTACTCATCAGTTTCAGCACTTGTCATGCATTCTGGAATGAATTAACAATGATTACTGAGGTACAACTGTATCTCTTTTGATCTTTCCCTTTATATCCATCAAGATTTGCTTTACATATTTTGTTGGGTGCACAAATGTTTACTAGGTTTGTGTCCTCTTGTTGAATTGTTCCCTTTATCATTATGTAGTATCCTTCTTTGTCTCTTACTACAGTTTTTTTAAGTCTAATTTGCTGAATATAAGTATTGCTACACCAGTATTTTTTTCATTTCCATTTGCATGGAATATATTTTTTAATCCCTTTACTTTTAATATGTGTGTATTTTTCAATCTGAGGTGGATCTCTTGGAGACAGCATATATTTGGATCTTGTTTTCTTATTTACTTGGCTACTTTATGTCTTTTGATAGAAGCATTTAAGCCATTTACATTCAAGGTGATTATTGATAGATACATATTTATTGCCATTTTATTTCGTAACTATTTTCCTCTGTTTTTTTATTCTTTTTCTTCTTCTTAAAGCAAGCCGTCTAACATTTGTTGCAGTACTGGTTTGGTGTTAACAAACTCTTTTAGCTTTTTTTTCCTGGAAAACTCTTTATTTCTCCTTCAATTTCAAATAGCCTTGCTTGGTAAAGTAGCCTGGGTTGTAGGTCTTTGCTTTTCATCACCTTGAATAGTTCACACTAATCCCTTCTGGCCTGAAATGTTTCTGTTGAGAAACTAGTTGACGATCTAATTGAAGATTCCTAGTAGGTAACTAACTGCTTTTCTCTTATAGCTTTTAAGACTCTGTCCTTATCTTTAAGCTTTGCAATTTTAATTCATGATATGTCTTGGTGTAGGCCACTTTGGGTCCAACTTGTTTACAACTCTCTGAGCTTCTTGGATTTATGTGTCTTTTTCCTTCACTAGGTTAAGGGAAGTTTTCAGTCATTATTTTTTCATTTAGGTTCTCAATCCCTTGCTCTCTCTACTCTGGCATATCCATGATGAGATGTTGTTACTCTTCATGTTGTTCCAAAGATTTCTTAAACTCTCCTCATTTAAAAAAAATTTTTTTTTTTTGCTGTTTTGCTTGGGTGTTTTTTTCTACCTTGTCTTCCAAATCACTGATTCAGCCTTCAGCTTCATCTAACCTACTGTTTACTCCTCCCAGTGAATTATTTATTTCAGATATTACATTCCTTATTTCTGATTGGTCCTTTTTTATGGTTTTCATATATTTTTTCATGCTGTTGAGTATTCTTTTAATCATTACTCTAAATTATATTTGATAAATTGCTTACCTCCATTCAATTTAGTTCTTATTCTGAAGAATTCTTGTTCTTTCACTTGGGGCCTTTTTCTTTGTCTTCTCATTTTGGCTGCCTTTGTGTGTGTGTGCACATGTATGTGTTTCTTATGCATTAAGTATATCTGCACAATTCGGGTGCAGCTTTATGTCAGATGCTACCTGTGACTAGCCCCAGGCAACCTGTTTGGAACTACCATCGATCCAGAGCTTGTACTTCCTCTGCTAGGCCTTGAGTGTACAGACAGAACCAAGTTGCATGCCAAGACCAGCTTTTACCAGCACCAGACCTAGGGCAGGGTCAGCTAAAGTCTCAGAGCTCCCAGAGGTGCCTGCCTGCAATTTTTCTTTTAGGCTTTGTCTCTGAAATACCCTCTAGCTGTACTCCTCAGCAACCAAGCTTAAGCTCCACAATTTGGGGCAAGAGTGATACCTATGAGTGGGGCTACTGCTTCTCATCAAGCTGATGCCACTTGGAAAGGGAGTGCTCTATGTGAGAAAGATGGCCTCTGCAGTATGGGGAATGATTCAGCACAAGGATCCTGGTGGCTGTTCTTCATTTCCCTCCCCAGAATCACCAACCCCCGACTCTTCTCACACATCTCTAGTCTACTCTACCCTCCTTCTGCCAGAGCCTAGGGTAAATGGCTGCAAACAAAATTTTGTTCATTGGCTGTTACTCCCTAGAGGACAGAAATACCACTGCTTTCCACAGCCAGATGTTATCTGGGTTCTTTTTCTAGTTCTGGTGTTCATCTTAGGGTTTAGACCCCACACTTCTCTAGGGGAACTTTCTGGCTGCTGAAATGTCCCTTCAGGACTTTAGCTGCTGCCCGTGGGAGGGCAGCCAGCTTTCTCATGCCTCTGCACTCCTTACCAGTCTCATTGTAGTGAAGTGGTTCCCTTCATATTTTTTTGGTTATAAGGCTTCTCTTCAGCTAGTGTTCTGTTGGTTATATAGGTGATTTTTCTTTAATTTAGTTGTAATTCTTGTTTGATCCTTGGTGGAGGTTAGTGTAGCTTCTACTTACTCCTTTGCTTTCTTGAGTCTTTTTTCTCTCTCTTCTTCTTTGTATTGTTCCCATGATTCTCCTATCTGCTCCCTGGAATCAAATTCACCCAAAATGAACTCACATTTAATCTATGTTTCAAATTCTGCTTTCTATGGAATTTGAGCTACATACAGGTCAACACACTCATTAAAACCTCCAATGACTTCCAGCACATTTAGAATAATATCTGAGCTACTTTCTCTGATGTTTTGACTGCATCTCTAATATTTTAACACAATCTCTTTATCCACTATTATTCAGACACTAGCTTTCTTTCTATCCCTTGAACATACCAGTGGTTTTCTACCATAGATTTCTGGTACTAATACATTTTTACAGAATTTATCTTTCTCTCTAAAAGATTGGTCCCTTGTCTTTTGTGTCCCAGTTTTAGGCTACTTTATCAGAGAGAACTCCCTTGACTACCCAGTTCTTGAAGTGATTACTAATTTACTTTTTTAGAGTAAATTTACAATTTCCTCTAATTCATCTTTCATTTATCATTTCACTTATCATTTCAGCCCATTTGAAATTTTGCCTGAATTCCTTACTGTCATTTAAAATTAGAGATTAGATTAATATTAAAATTAATTTTAAGAGTAGAGACCTAAACCCTGCATTTATTGCTTTGTGCATTGTCTGGCAGAGTAAGCACTCAATAAACATTTGGTTAATAAATGAATGAATAAAATCACTGTCTGAAATGTAATCATCTGTGTAGATTAAAAAATGAATTGCTATGACTTAAACTAGCTCTTTAAAGATATTTCCATTGTTACTATAATTTCTTAACCTATACAACTCCCTTTTCATTTCATTCCACTGTGTTTTCATCTCACCCTCTCCTCTTCTTGTGGCTCCTGTTTCGAAGGGATTGTAAGACTGTTGTCTGGTTAGTGAGCCCTACCAATGGACAGCTTTAATAGCAGTGGTATAGAGTTTGTCTCTGATCCTGAGGGCAGTAGATAGTATCTCTGAACTTAATTTGAGATGTCAAACAGTTTTATAAAATTGTCCTCTGGACCTGGTTAAATTATTTTAGCATTTGTGCTGGATCTCCATGGCATTGGAGACCCTCCCAAGATCTCTTCTCTTTTCCCTCTAAACTGCTGCATTCTTTTTATTCATCCCCAGTTGAGCAGAGAGCTATCCAAATCCAATGATTAACATGATACACTGTGTTGTACATATTACCTTTTCCTCTAAGCCTTTCACATTCAAATGCTCTTTCTTCCTCATTCTAGAAGTGGTCGGTGCTTTGAAGTGCATGACTTTCATCACAACTTCTACTATCTACAATGTATTGAGTTACTGGAGGTTATAGTGACCTGACATGAAGCCTTACACTCTTGTTGGACAACATATCAAATTACAGTCCTTACTATGTATTATGTTTTCAAGGTCCATTCTAGCTTTACATCCATTTTTTCTGTTTGTAGCATTTTATTGTGGATACTATAGCTGCCAGAATACAGTCTACCAGAACTCTAGTTGTTTTTTTTAAAGCACCTTTATAGTCATTTTGGTTGCCATTGACCTCATGTTTCTGAACCAGCACATAGAGTCTGAGGAGAGAGATGAAAGGTGTTCCTGACACCTTTTAGGAGAGCAGGATTGCTTCTTCTCTATATTATACCAAGAAAAGGCTCTCAAATGGTTGTTCAGAACAGTTTCATCAGCCATAATATTACTGAACATTTCATCCAGATTCTGGCAACAAGATGACAATCAGCTATAGTTTTCAGGATTGTTATGAGTTTTCTAATTTTCCTTTATCTTCTTAGATGTTTTAGTGGGCTTCATCTAAGCTGTCAGCCAACAGATACTATTTTAAATTAAAATGGTCATTTGTCACTTTTTAAAGTGACTTATTTAATCAACCACTCATGGAAGTTTAATTTTAATTTTTCTATATTATGTCTATTATATTTTTCTAAAATTGTCATCTTTCTCAGCATATTTAAAAGTTAAAAGTGTGATAGCACATGTAGAAACTAGAAGCAGAGAAAGGGGATAGAGAGTTGCAAAAGCTACATTTTTGACTTCATAATATGTGCCAGGAATAGTGCTATATAATTTATATTTGTCTTATTTTCATTCCACCATAGAGCTAGGTGATATCATCTCAAAGCATTTAGGTAATTAGTTGTGCACTCAAGGCAACACGCCTATATTTGTTCAAGTCTGATCGGGAAGTATTATAATAAAGTGAAATTACAAATTATCAAACATCTGTTTGTTGCTGACCCACAGCTTTTTACTGAATTGTTTAATAGTAAAACAAAACAATTTCCTCTCTCTAATTCCATTGCTTTTATGTAGAGAGATTTTCTTCTTTATTTTGTAGTAGGAACTCATGCATAATATGTAAAGAGATATGTAAATACAATTCTACAGTGCAAACTATAACAGGGTGTTCCCAGTGCTTTTGAAACTACATATGAGTTTGCTGTGTCCCCGGAATGTGAAATTTAGTCCTCTCATTTCTTAGCCTTTCAACAAGTTCACTGACCATAGATTGGAGACTTAAACTATCAATTAATAAAAGGTCCCCTATACTCAAGAGGCATGCAAATCTAATAAGAAATTCACTGTCCCATCTCCACCTGAAAGCATAATATACATAATTTCCAGAGCCCTGGCTTCAAAGAGGATTTTCCTGGAAGAATTGGTGATGGAAAGTTTTGGAGAAGTCAGGTTTTGTGCTTCATGTGATAGGAGGGAACCAAGTGAGACTGAAAGACAGGAGTCATGGGTGTGGGTAAGGAAAGTCTCAGGAAAATCACTGGATGCACCAGTATAAGAACTCACTGTGAATTTACAGGATCTGATAGAAATAAGGCTTGCTAGATTGTGGTTGGTAGGGTAATAATATTGGCATAATAATTTATAGTTTTAATTTGAGCATTTCACCTAAAATGTCATATGGTATGCTTGAGTGTGATATTGTTATATTACAGAATTACATGATAATGATTTTGTAATAAAAAGGGGCATTATTTTTGCCAGACCCCTGTATTCTAGAAAGAATGTCACTGATGGACTTAACATCAGCACAAATACATGGAGTGAATTCTCCTAATGGAAATCTTTGAAGGCAACAGCCAGAAGTTGGTCTTTGATTCAGGGGACAATGGATGCCCTCTCTAAACTCAGTGAACAGGCTCTTTTCCCGAGCAATGCAGTGGTCATGTAGGGCTCTTCTATGACATGTTTACTCCTGGAATTCTGCAGCCAGCAACAGGGAGGAGACAGAAATGGGCAACTACTAAAATCCAGTAAAAAGGGAAAGCAGCCCATTTTCACATCATTGATTTCTACAGTTTGTTCACCTGTTTGTTGAGGGCCGTTTCATTTACTTGCTATTCCTTTTTTCCTCTGCTCAGCACTTCTCTCAAGTATTGCTTAGTTATTGACTTGAGTGTGATACTTTCTGTGTAAGTTAGCAATTGGGGAGAAGGAGTGTCTAATGAAAGGGAGTAGGTACTGTTTTAGTAAGTTATTCTACTCATGCATAAGAAATTCATTGACCAGAAAGGGTTAATGCCCCTCCAAATGGCTTAACATAATCCCCAAGTGCAATTGGCTCATTTGAAGGATCTGGCCCATTGAGTGCATGTTAGCAGAGAAGCTGAAACACCTCTTCACTAAGTCTGGTGCAGTGAGGTTAAACCCAAGGGTATATAACAGGTCAGTAGCATAGTCAGGAATAAAATCACAGCCTTCTGAACTCCCTTGACATGCTCTTTTCACTTGACTAGGTTTCTTTCTTTCATGAGGTATAAAAAAAATTTAAGAAGAGAGAAAAATTAAGGCATCAAATTAAAGAAGTATTTTATAGATATTTTTCAGACCCATAGGAGGAGGAAATTTGGAAATAGATGAAACTGACTACAAGTACAAGTTAAGCAACATTTTTATAAATGCTTAAAATGCAGGAGAGTAGCAGAAAGGCCAACCGACTCTGTACTGGGATCGTGCATGCAATGCCCTTATGACCCACCATGGGAAAGCAGCCATCTTTCGTCTGATCAATGCAAGGGATATTAAAATTAACATCATTTATAAATTACATACAGAAAGCAAAGATTGGAAAATGAATGGAAACAGATGGAAAATCTTAAAATTAAAAATAATGGTTATGAAGAAGAAAATGAAAAATTAAATAATTGTATCTTCTGTAATGTCATATGGGAAGTATAGCAGAGATTTTAAAATCCATTTGATTGAGAATCAAAGGCCTGAGTTTGTACATCACTTTTAGTAATGATATACTTTTGGCTTCAGATTTCTTATTTGGAAGGATGGGATAACAATTAGTTATTGCATAATGTTCCTTAAGAATTAAATGACATGGTATTCATATAAAGTATTTAGAACAATGTTTGGCTCACAGTAGACACTCAACATGTGTTAGCTCTAATTCTAGCCCATCAAACAGCTAAATTGTCATTGTGATAAACAGGGGACAGTGAAGGTTTAGGGAGAAAAGTTATAGTTTTCATGTATATTTTTATTGGTAACACCAAAGGTAAAGAGTAATGTAATAATGAAATGTTATATTCAGAACTAGGAAAAGTTAAATTATTATTTTTTAAATAGAAAGTCAAAGTAGAGTATCTTTAAAAGTGCACAAAAATTGATGGAACAAATGCAGTTTATGTTCTAAAACAAAATAGGTATCTGTATTAAAAAAAACTAAGGCATATCTTAAAGTACTACATGATCTAATATATCTGTTCTCTCTTGTATATCAGATTCTAAAATGTTATAATGAAGGGTTTAGTGATGTGGTATAAACTGAAAAAAGAAACTTTTAGGATATGCTCATATTAGGATCAAAGCTGTATTTATGACAATATAAATTGAAGACTCATAAACTTGATCAATACAAATATTTAATCAAAAGATAATTAGGACCAAAGATATCTTTTTCTTCAAAAATATTTCTGGATCCAAATTATCTGTGTGACTGCCTACACTTTCTGTTTTGATGATGTTTCATTTAAGGCATTTTCCCATGCAGCATTTGTGAAAGAAATGTCATTATTTTTATTTTTTTTAATTTTTTTATCCTCACCTAAGGACATATTTTTTCATTGTTTTTAGAAAGAGAAAAATGGAGAGAGGGACATTGATATGAGAGGGAAATATTGATTGGTTGCCTTTCTCATAGGCACGCCGACCAGACTCACAACCTGGGTATGTGCCCTGACTGACCAGGAATTGAACCGGTGACCTTTTGTTCCAGGACGATGCTCCAACCAAGCCACACCAGTCAAGGCAAAGAAAATTCTTTGTGCCATTAGTTACTCTGGCTACCAGCTTAACAGCCTTTCCTTGTCTTAGATCAATAATCTTTGAAGACCTACTGAAATGCTAGGAAAAAAAATTGTGTTCATGTGTGTATGTGTATGCATTTATTTGGGAACAAGATACTTAACACCTATCAGATATTTGAAGACATTATAAAAGCTGGAAACCATAAACTATTTGGGTCTTCTTCATTTTGCCCAAGCACAATCTCATCCAAGATTTCATTTTGATCCTTAGACTTCAGCTCTGGTCCCCTGACCATGCCTAGCTTGCTACTCTCTCATCACTGCACACACTTGATTCTGTTACTTCTGGTTTCTAGTCTTATCCCATGACCTTAGTGATCTCAGGTCAGCTGCAGACAAGATGGTTTGTTTTCCATAGTTTGCTGTATAGTGTCTGTAGCTACTTGAAAGGCGAATTTACTTGAATGTATCACATTTACCTAGTCCAGATGAAACATCTCTGATGGAGGGGGACATCAGGCTTAAGACAAAGGACAGAAACAAAACCAGGACTTTCTTTACTTCAGGGAACTAAAAGATAGATTTCAAAAGGCAAAATAAGGGGCTGAATTGCACTGAATCACATCCTATATGATATTGATATTGAACTTTTTATGGTGGTATGTCACAACACTCATATTCTTATGACAAGAAAGACAGGGTTCAGATGACATAGTATAGGTACATTTTATAATCCCCTGTCTCATCTAGAAGAATGATTTGTACATAGGGAACATGTAAATATTGGTGGGATTAATTTGATCATATTCTTCTCTTCTACTTTTATTTTTTCCTTTTTGTCTTTATCTTCTTTTGTTTATTTTAAACCACATTTATATGGCTATTTCTGTTTTCTGATTTGTGGTCATAATAATTTTTCTCTCTGTTAAGTAACTTTGACTTTTCTTCTGATAAAGCCTGAGTTATCATTAGTCAACATGTATTGTGCTGTTGCCAGTTTCAAAGGTACTTTTCTAGGCTTTACTTTTCAAAGCAGTGGTCAGGGAATTTAAAATCTAGTGATTTATTTCACCGGTTTGCTAGTTTTCATTAATGGAGAACACACTGCTTTTCCCTCACATTTTCAAGTAAAAAAAGTCCCTAGGCAATGGTTCTTAATCAGGAGCAATTTTACACTCCCAGCTTCCAGCCCATACATTTGGCAATATTTGGCTACATTTGGTGTTGTCACATTTGACGGAGGTGTCACTGGTATCTAGTGCATAGATCCTACAATGCATAGGGCAGCCCCTACAACTAAGAATTACCCAGTCCAAAATTTCAATAGTTCTGAGGCTGAGAAACTGTGTAAGAGTAACATCCACTTACCAGCCTTACATTCTCCTTTTCCAAGAAAGAGGGGCAACTCATTGCAAGTATGAACTGAACATACTTGCTGCAGTCTGTCTCTTTGCTTTTCTCTCTGGTATCCGACAGCCTATGGAGAGGGTGGGTTCTTACCTGCTGTCAGTCATGTGACAAAGGTGGTTGAGCAGGAGCAGGTTGTACTACTACCAATGCAGACTGCAGGGGGGTTGTTTATTGTGTTTGGTGATAGTGGCAAGAGGGGTGACTTCAATTCAGAAGAGCCTTAACAAGCCTATTAGGACTTATCTAAGTGATGTCCTTCACTATTGCTTTTATCAGTAATAAAGCTGACATTTTGATCTCTAACTGCCTGACTCCCATATCATTCTCTGTAAATTGGTTCTGATCTCAGGTTGGAAACAGTAGTGTTATTTTTTGACCCCCTAAAACCCAAAATCTGTTACTGTCTGATGGTTCAGGATCTTAATGGCTTACCTCCAGGATTCCTGGCCTTCTGTGTCAGAGGATCTCACACAGCAAAGAGTGCCAAGTGTAATGCTAACTAATTAATGTAAGACTTAGGGCTGAAATGATCAGAAAAAGAATACTAGACATCAGTCTCAAGCCTTCCTTGTTGAACATAGTAACCTTGATTTTTATAGTTAATATAAAGGAAAATTTATTACAAAAATGTATTTATAGGATTTCCCCCTTGAAAATGGCAGTTAATTTCTTTACTCAGGAAATATAAATAAATCCTGTTAGAATTGTATGCATTTTTTAACTGCCCCCATGAATTTACTTTACTGCTGACAGATGGACCAGCTATATTGAATTTTAGGTAATAAGAAGCAAGATAAAAGAGAACACAGCATTTCTAACTGAAAGAAGAGGGAGGGGGAATTAAAGTTTTTCAATAGAATACAATGGACCTAACATGAAATAGAGCCTACAAACCATTGTCATAAACAATGAGATCACATCCCCAAAGCACATGCATATTTGAACTCTCTGGTTTGTGTCACACTTGGGTGTGAGAGCAATATACCATTCTCATGACACTGCAGAGGCCTGCTATGCCAAATGAGAAGAAAGGATACTGTGCACAGACATATTAAATACCCTACAATCCTCCCCAAGTGTGCCCTGTGAGTTAGGACAGGCTTAGCACTCCTAGGATGAATTCCATGTTACATGTCCAGTGCATGGCTTCCGGAGTCCCTGTGCTCCTTGCAATCATGCAGAGATCCAGACTACAGAGGGTTCACCTTCCACAATCTCTTCAACAAAGGTAAGAGAGAAATTACCCAGTAGTTTTTAACTCTTCTCCTTAGAGGAGACATACGTCACTTCTGGCCCGAGCAAATTAGCGATGGCATCTAATTCCAAAGGTGGTAGGTAGGGTAATGATGCTACCACATGCCTGAAAGGCACAAAGATGTGGAATGTTGTGAATAGCTCTACTGACTCTACTAAACGTGTTATTACCAAAATTTCAGAGCAAACCAATTATACTTTTTAGCAAATATTTAGGTATATGTTCCACTAATGACTTTAGTAATTTACGAAGTGCCCCAAATATTCAGAATAATCAAGCTCAGAAAGTACCTCAGTATAGGCAGGATATTGGGATGGTGCAATGCCCAGTGTTCCAGAGTCTGAGGCCTGCACAGCCACAGTGATTCCCCTGCTCTGTTCACGTCAGGCCCTACCATGCACTAACAGCTGTACACTGTTACCTGGGAAGGCCTGCAGCGCCATAACCCCCTATTCTCACAGGTGCCCAGCTTGAGCAGCCGCCTCGTTCCTAAAGCATTTTCCTAAGAAGGTCTGAAAAGGACTTCTTTCTACTTCTTTTACTTATGGCTTTATTTTCAGTGAACATTACGGAACACGATAGCTGCTGCACAAAGATGGCAAGGAAGTGAAAGACTTTATCTAACTTGTTGGGAAAAGACTCTGGTTCAAGTTAAATTTCCAGGTCAGTTTTAAGAAGAGCATTCAATATATAAAAAGAACACTCATGTGATGTAGGTTCTATTTTGGATTCTGTGCCTTTAGGACATACCTCTCAACCATTCCGAAATGTTGCCATCCTTTCACATATCTCAAATGTGATCGTTTCCATGGTGGAATTCTGGGCAGCATAAAGGCTTCGGTGAGAAAGTGTTGAATAAGAGGAGGACGAGGAGGCACAGGTTGAAAAGAGGAGGAATGAGGAAAAAGGAAAAAAAATGAGGAAAAGGAGGACAAAGCAACGGTCACAGGTGTCAGCAGAAGTTTATGACACAGCATGAAAGCAAACAGAGAGTCTGAAATCGGACAGGAAGAACTCAAGAACACTGTACAGTTCTAACAGGGAAGGACCACATTTTTCCAAAAACCCTTTCAGAAGTCAAAGTTTATGATGGTTTTAATGTGATGTTCTAAATCATAACTTTTTGCTATTAAGCAAATGTCCCATGATGATGTGGTGACTTCATATGTTTCTCAAGTAATCCCTTAAATCTGGGTATTCTTGGATATCTCTACACACAATGCCTTCAGAGATATCAGACACTGAACAGACAAATCTTTTCCTTGCTCTTTAATAGTGATAATAGAAGCATTGGAAGCAATGGGATCAGGGGAATTAAAGGAAATGCTCATTAAAACAAATTTAAAAGGTCTAATGATTAAAATATTGATTAATTAGCCAAACATTGATTAGCAGTCACACTTTATCAACTACAAAGTTTCTAATTACTGCACCATTATTCCATAGATTGACCTGTTCTCTCCTGTCACTTATGATGAAGAACAATTTTTATTAAGTGGGTTTTGGATTTTTGACCTGTAAAATTTTAATAGGGAGTGCAAAGTGGGTGTCACGTGCGGTTTGGCATTTTATTCACCGAGGGACTAATAGTTACTGTCTCTACTTAACCAGAAACACAGGAGTGCAGAAGGGACAAGAACACTTAGGGATTAAAATCTTACTGTCTTCCCAAACAAGGGGAAAAAAGCCATGTGATCATCCATTGAAAGGGGGAAAAGAAAAATATTTGCTCTTCTAGTTGTTATGCACAGAATGGATGATAATGGAGTTCTCAACCATAGCCTAACAGTTATAGATTGTCCCAAAACATTGAAACCCTGTGAGTAATGTAGAATAAAGGATTTGTTATAGGGATTTAATTTTACAAACGTTAGGAGAGGGTTAGGTCATCTATGGAAGGCCATTGCTCCTGCATTTTGTGCTGAACACGATATCAGCATAGCAGCCAGCTGGGGTTTAATCATGCATGGAAAGCAGAGCGAGCAATGCAAACTGGAACTCAGGTCTGTCTATCACTGCCTATAGCTTCAATGACACAGATGACCTGCAGGTGCAGCTGGCACCCTTCACCATGAAGCTGCCCATGCACGTGGTCCAGGTTCAGAGATGCCAAAAGAGGAGAGTCTGTGGGAGGTGGGGGAGCTGCCGGCCACTATGGCCCCACGACAGCAACTGAGAGAGCAGGACAGGTATGTGAGCCACATCAGTGCCTACACAGACGTTCAAGGTGTGGAAATAGTTGCTCTCTTCCTAACTTCAAAACCTTGGGCACAAATTTCTCTTGTGGTTAATCTTAACTCGCCATCATCATTCAGAAAAGCAGTTCTGGGAAACAAAGTCCCAATTTAACTAAGTTGACACAGTCCAAAGCCACTGCATAAAGTGAAAGGGATGCTAATCTGTGGGCACAAAGACACCAATGTCTGAAGTACCGAGGACCCATCATTGAAGAACATACATCAGTGTCAAGGTGCCACACTGAAGGAGGTTCACCACCAAACTAACAATACCTTCCCTTTCAGTGAGAATCTTTTTTTTTTTTAACCAAGGAAGAAAAAAGAAACTAACAAAAATAAAAACAAAACAGAACAAAAGATTCATTCCAGGCCAGTGAAAATACCCTATTTTTAATATTTCAACTGGGCAATTTCTGAACATCATGCAGGAGATCTTGTTGATCGCAAAAAAGACTGTCTATTTAAATCTGCTGAGGCACAGCTTATGGCCTGATTCACCAAAAGAAAAGGCCAATATGCCGCACAGAGTTACAATCTCAATATAACTGTTTGGAACTGCAGCTCCAGGTTTACTCCTGATGAGATCAGTTCGAAGGCCAGAAAGCAGATTACTTTTTGACCATACATATGCTTGACAGGCAAAATGTGCTTACGACCTTATTGCCAAATAAGTAACAGCACGTAAACTCCTTGCAGTCAGTGGAAAATGACATCCTGAAGACAATTCAGAACAGAGCATTAGGCTGACGAGATCAACAGCCACACTGTGGGAAGGGCCAGGATGAGGCTGGCTCGAGCGCCCTGCAGGGGAGGGACTCCTACAGGCTTAGCTTCTGGGTCCCACTGAGGGGCCATGTTTTAAAAACAGCTAGCTTATTCAGAAGCAATTGAAAAGAGAACTGGCATTATGCCCAGATAAGAAATACCTTACTTGCTTCTGCGTGCGAAGAGACAAGAAATAAAGGGAAAGCACCGCTGGCCTTCTAAGCCAAGTGAACAAGCCCCAGGTTTGAAGAGTTCCTGACATTCCTCCCATTTTATGTATCTGAATGTACTGTAAAAAAAGAGGAAGGGGGGTCCTTTTGCTACTAGCAAATTTCATTTTTCTCCCATCATTTAGATAACAATTTTTGTACAGCAGTTATCCAAAGCTAAAATTACAAAGTGAAAGGAAGTATTTAAGAAATGAGCTGGATAACTCGGTTATCAGAGCCATTCAGACAAAATGCTTTCTGATCCTGAGTTAAGATTTTCTTTTCCTGGCCATTTAGATTCACATATGTAGTCAGAATTGCATGAAGTCTGGCTTGTAAGTAAATATCCTCTCCTACACTTGCATATTAATTCCAGTCTAAACATTAGTGTGGTGTGCAGCTGGACCCACCACAGCGTGGCACCCCTACCTCCCCTCCCATTCCCATCACACCTGAGCACTCAGGTAGCTAGCAAAGACATTGGAGAAAAGCAGGAGAAAAGGCTAAAATGCAGGGCAGGTCCAAGGGCTCCTTTTCTGGTAGATACAAATCTGGAAGATGGAGCTCCCTCAGGCATGGGTTGAATCCTGGGTCTCCAGGGCTGAAAGGTGGCTCAGAGCTGTGCTCCTCAAACTTCAATGTGCCCAGAAATACTTGGCAATGCTGTGAAGGAAGATCCTAGTTTCTAACAAGCACCAGTGTCACAGATGCTGCCAGACCTTTATGAAGCTTAGCCTGGAAGATCATTCCTGCCACCACTGTCATCTCCCAACCAATGGCAGTGAGGCACAGTAAGTTACTACTTGTTGGGTGCCTACTACATATCAGACCCTGGAGATACTGAGAATGTTGCCAATATTGGATTCTTTGTTATGGGGCAGGTACTGTTATAAGAAACTCACACTGAGACTCACCTGTTTCCTGTTTCTCCCTATGGCCCAGGAGATGGGTTCCATGAATGCCCTGTTTGCTTGATGATTTAGAGACCTCAGAACAAGGCAGCCGCACTCCAGAGCCAAAACTCCATCCCTACAGCCCAGGCATGGAAGCAGCGGGCCACCTTTGGCGGGACCATGATTCCCAAAGTGGTACATTTTCACACAATGTAGGCTACCTCCCTTGGAAAATTCATAACTTCAACTATGACACTGGACCAAGGCATAATGACCCCCTAAGTCCAGCCAGGTAGGGGAACACAACGGATGCATGGGCCACACAGTGCTCTGACAATCCTTTAGATTTGCTTCGCTTCTGAGGCACTAAGCCCTGAGAAGAGATACTTCCATGGGGCTCCTGCAATGCAAATAAAAGGGAAATAATTTAGTGGAAATAAAAAACAAATATAAACATTAATAGATGTTGTCACAACACCACCTTAGAGTGAAAGGTCATAACAGTTTTTCATTTGTCATGTGACAATATGGAAACACTTTCAGAGAAGTAACATGATGTAAACAAAACTTGAGGCTACTCATGGTATAATATTTAACTGAAAGTGAGAGACAAACAAAATATCCTGGTAACAATAAAGATGAAGGATGAAAAATGAAATATTTTATCATGAATTTTCATGTCTCCTTCCTTATGAATATTGGGTTTTATTACTGTTTGTGAATCCTGAAGAAATTCTTGCATACTGAGACTATGAAACTTCACTTTGTCACATTTGTCATAACCATCTCTCTAGTTCCTCCTATAATTTTGTAATGACTTCAAATACATTAATTGTTTCTTATTGGTTCTTTCTATAACTTTTATGTTTAAAAACTAGTCCTATTCTAGTAAAAGTCTACCTATTTATAGAAGAAAGAGAGCAAGGGCAAGGGGAAAGAAAAGAAAAAAAGAAAGAGAAAGAGGACAAGCCAGAGAATGAATTACCATATTCATAGAAATATATCTTGTGGTTTCCCCAGAAAACCATTCAAGCAATTCTCCCAAATGCTTGCTGTTTTTCAAAATCATTTGCTTTCCTAATTCAAGAACTTTTAGAGACACATTTAACAATTATAAAGTCAAAAATAAAATACACTAGCCTTCATGTAGGCTGTCTTGAATTTCATAATTTATTATATTGATATCAGGATTTTTCTATGTATTTTATTTCTGAATCTGTAAACATGTTTATATATCGAGAGCCATAATCATATATGTAAGTAGTGTGGGTAACCACCTACTCCCGCACTGCATTAGATGCTGCAATGTATTCTGAGATATTAAAATATATTCCACTTTTATGGTTTAATTTTAACACAATTCTTTATATATCTCAAATTTTTGAGTTATTACTATAAAGTGAATATTGAAATTATTTTTCAAAATAGCCAATTTTGCTAACATGTTTGTTTGAATATGCCACTCCTTCCATATTGCTTTTGATTAATTATCACTTTCCCCCTAATACATAGATAGATGAAATAGGTAAAGAGATAGATACATAGATAGCTAAATAACTCAATTTGTGGTTCACATATTTTCATCCATTTTAACTAATGAAAGAAAGACCAGCTATAAATTTGTGTCAGCTAAATCCCGGTCTTTACTTCGTAAATTGTGTACGTAACATGGGGGATGCAGAGATGAAATGCACAGGTCACTTTTTGATGAAGTGCCTTCCACCCAACCGTGGAGGGTGTTGTCAGCCTATGGTCTCCAACCATCATCTCCTTTAATGGTCTGTCTCTGCTGCAGAGATCCCCTTCACCCAAAGTTATACTTTTCTTAGGGCCAGTTTAGGCGACTAAACAAGATGGAAATATAATTGCCATTTGGGCTCCAGGCAAGACACTGCAAAGGGCAATCCTTGCTCCTTATCTCCCTGCCCATGCAGGCGTAGCTCCGTCAGATCTGAATCACAGTGGCCACTTGCTCTTCCCAATCCCACTTCATTTCTTCTTGCTTAACCCATGATGGTCCCTAAAATATTTTCCATCTAAAACTCCATTTCCCCTTGGCTTCTGGAGGACCTGACCAATGACACTTCTTACTGGGAGTAGTCTGAGAAAGCACACAGTAGAATGACTACCCAGCTGGCCAAGAGGACCCATCACTGGTGACAGATGGAGCTCAGACAGCCACTGGCATAGGTGGTGGCCCAATTGTAAAAACTTTTCTGGTGGAAGAGAATGCATACAGACCCACAATGTATCAGGTGTTTCATATATAGAAAGAAAATAGTAACTGTAGGGATATTGTGGTGGGATGGGATGGGATGGGATGGGATGGGATGGGATGGGATGGGATGGGATAGGATGAGTGATACTCTGTGAGAGATAATGAACAGCTGCTGGGGAGTTACAAGTTGTAAAAACACAGGGTCTTGTTGGTTGTACATAAGGAAGTGCCCCTCTCCTTCAATTAACAGAAGGGAAGGCTGAGAACCAATCTCAGGATGCAACAGGACAAGTGGCTGAACTTCAAATATGATTAACACCCCCAATGAAGGCAGATCTGTTATGCCAGTATCAGGATAAAATCCTAAGCATCCAACAGGGAAGATGAAGATATCTGGGTAGATAACCCACAGATTTGGGTCCCTGCCTCCTCTGAACCCTCTTAGTCTGTAGGAACGTTTCACCTCTCCCTTTTAAGAGATAATGAGCCCCCTACACTGGAAGACAATGCAGAATCTTATCCCCTGAAAAAGCAACGTTGTCTCTCTCTGTAACTGCCACCACTTGCACTCTTAACTATTGGTCTTTATGTTAGGTTGAGTCAGCTGGGGACGTTCTGTGTCTGATAAGAGAAGGATTAGACTATATTCCAAGAGAGCATAAGGCCTAGTGTGTTTGTAGGGAAGAGCTAGGATAGACAGTGTATAAGGAACTGAATCATTTACTTGAAAAATTGTTCACTGGGGAAAAGGAAACACTCTAACACTTTGGGGATTGCTGGACCCCCTATACACAGAGAAATGTATTCAAGTGGTGCAAAGAATTCTATTGTAGACACAAAGATGTATCTTCCAGGTGTCCACTCAAAAAAGAATTGCTTTAAGCATACTGCAGCTGTCAGATTTTTTAGGGTCCACCACAGCTGTCTTGCTCAAGATCATGCTGTTTCAAGGTCAGCCTATCACTGGAAACTGAGCAAGACCACAGTAGTGTTTCTTGCTAGTTGGAGTAAAGCTGTGTAGAAATATTTCTTCAACCACTACCACTATTCCAGCAGAGGTCCTATGAGTTGAGCGAGAAGGGCCTTATAAACTTAATTGTACCATACGTTGGCTCCAGCTTTTAGTCCCTATTATTTCTGTGCAGCTAAGGACAGACACAGAGATTAGAATCAAGGGTTCTCTGACATTGCAGATCTGTATTCCTAGTGACTACAAAATAGCTCTGCCAATAGCCTTTGCTTTTACAGCTCTGTGGGGAAAAGAAAATAACACTAAGAGAAATTGGAAAGTTGTGATAGAGAGCGTCTTAGGCTGTATAGAAAGTCCCATCAGTCTATAAAAGTCTATAAAAGAAATATACATATGTGTTCAGAACAAAACCATTCTTGTCAACAACAATAAAAGGAGTTTTGAAGGGACTGTATGTTGGCATTTAGCTGGATACAATTGAATGATTTCAGGTGCTGATTTGTAAACAACTTTAAAAAAGCTCTTTGTTGCTTTACAAAACTGAAGTGGTGTGATTCATCTGGGAATTCTGAACAAGCAAATATTTTTGTTAGACATGGCAGTGTTTTACAGGAATATGTTATCATCGTTGATTTCAGTGCAAGTCCTGAGATGCTTTTACTTAGCATATGAAGGGCTTGGCAAAGCATCCCACCTGAGGTACGCAAATCGGGCCTATTAATATGAGAATTATATACAAACCCTCCAAGGTGTGGACAAGAGAACAAACTTCACACTCTGCATATGCAGCAGCTATATTAACATGATAGATTTTCAATGCTCTGCAGGACCCATTACTGTGTTTTGGGCCAATAGTCCATGAATTTGAAGGATTTATACAATGGACCATAACAGCTCCTTAGGTATGATTATGTCCCATCAGATGAAAAAATGTCTTTTTAAAACCTTCCTATTAACCTGTTTGCTCCATAGACCATAATCTTTTGAAGGTTAAATTATATACATAGCAAAATGAGCCAAATCACCTCATTTTGTATTTTAAAATGTATTTATGGTGAAAAAGCTCTCCAAAATGTGAGAGTGGATATTGTACCCAAAAGTACCATCAAATCAAGGTGAATTTTAAATGTGAGCAACAGACACTACTTGTAATCTCTGCTAAGGAGAGAAATCTTGATAATCCAAATATAACACTTACTCCTTTCTGTACCATTTACATTCAGATCTTATAAAAATAGATCAACAAATATAATGTGAGTAGTCAAATAACATGATATAGTTCTCAAGGCTTTGGCAGGCACAAAGAATCATGATAAAGGTATAAGCTACAAATGGAAAACATTGTTAAAAACACTTTATATTCTCTATGTGTTATAAATAGTTGGTGTTTATTATATGAGAAAAATTAGATCACATGAATTTTGAATTACTGATATAATTTTTTCCTTTCACAAATACTGTTGTACCTAATAATCTGCAGAATACATACTAAGTGTTCAATGCATTTTAATTAATGTATCAATAGGACCTAAATTTAATATCTCTCTCAGGTAACAAGAGTCTTCTGGTAATACTCTAAACCATAAAAGTAACCAGAGTAAGGACTTGCTGGGGAGAAGGGCTTGCTGATCGAGGTACTGCTGTGCTCCTAATGGCGAACCACAAGTCAGCCTCTCACCCCCAGCTACCTAGAACCAGTCCTGGTAGAGAAATATGTTCTCTTTTCAAAGTTAAGTACTGATGGCATATAAATGTTTTTAAGGTTGGAGTGTATAAGCTGAATTGTTCCATTAAAAATTGAGATAAGAATAGTAAATGGGTTAATGCAGAGAAAAGATTATGTATTTTTTCAGTCAAGTACCTTGGTGAATGTCTTTCTACTACTTTCCTCACATGCTTTTCTCCGCCTTCCTTTGAATTCCTGTTAGTGGTGTTCATTATTTTTTCATAAGTTTTGGAAAAGTGCTTTTAAATTTGGGGGAAAATGACAACAAAAATCTCAAGAGAAATAGAAAATATAGTATAAATCTAAAGAGTAATAGAAAATAAACACTGTGAGCTCTCCCTAATTCATCTTCTCATTAACAAATATAGATGTAGAAAGAATGAACAAAAATGACTAGTATAATTATACCCTTTAGTTAAAAAAAAATCTTACTTTTC
Organism: Trachops cirrhosus; assembly: GCA_028533065.1. Classification (NCBI taxonomy): domain Eukaryota; kingdom Metazoa; phylum Chordata; class Mammalia; order Chiroptera; family Phyllostomidae; genus Trachops; species Trachops cirrhosus. The sequence continues at coordinate 52,722,465 of CM052541.1, read as the reverse complement.
TTATTTGAATCTTTCCTACACCACACTGAATCTTTATCAGCATGTGGAGTGTGGCAGTACAATCTTTACCATCTCATGGTATAAGTCTCCTTCAGATAGAGATCAGGAAATGGATTTGATTATAATATGGATCCCTTCTAATCTGTATGCTATGCTAGCTATTTGCAAGCCTATGCATTATTAACTTTGTTGTGATAATTAGAAAGGCTACACTATTAAAGAGATTCTTACCTAACCTAAATATAAACAATGAGTGCATTCTTTCTAGACAAGCAGCCAATAATAGCAAAATTAAAACAGGAAAAACCCAAGTAATGTTTTCCCTTCTTTTTTCCATACCTGGCATAAAAGAGACCCACCTTTATTCAACTCAGCTATTTTCTTTAAAGATAGTAGGAGAGAGGCAGGATAAATTGCTCTTGTGTAGATCTCCAAGACAGCTTCCACAGGGGGCCTCATGTCACAACTTGGTGTGAAGATGCTCTCAAACACGCTGCCTCCTTGGGGCATTTATGACCTGCTCTAGGGAAGCAGATATGGATAGGCAAGGCTGCATGGGTAAAATGCCTTGTAGGTCTACTCTTTGGTTCACAAACTCTAATTGAGATTATGTAGAGACTGATACAAGCAGCATGAAGCTTCTAGAAAGAAGCCACACAAATTCCTTTTCCTCTCTTATTTTGGAGGTCTACATTAGTGCCTTCCAAAAGGGAAAGAGAAAGTTACATTTAATATTATTCCAACCTGCATTCTAACATTTGGGTAATATTCTTATTTCCTCTGCAAATGACCACTCATATGATGAGGCAGTATAGTTGTATTGGATTTTTGCTTTTGTTTGTTTGCTTGTTTTCTTAATATTCAGTTATGACTACTTGGTAAGGAAATGTCAATGGGCACAAATCTATGAATATTAAAGTGTTCTATTTTGACATTTGGCCTGAAACCATCTGCAAAGGGAAAGCTCTGCCGAAGAGATTTTAATCCCCTTGTAAGGCATTAATGGCAAACAATTAATGGATTAATTTCCTAAAAGATATAATAAAATATGAGCTTTGTGTACTACTTGCTACACCTTTTTGCCATTTTATTTCTAAGATTTGACTTTATTAAAGGGAAATGATATTGAGAGTTTGATACCAAAAAAATCTCTCAAAATTTGTATTCTAGACATCCATGATTGTGACCTAATGAGCTCTGTGCACTAAACCTGCATATGGGTTGTGCACAGTACTGTGGAGGAGAGCATATTAGAGAAAGAGAGCTAACCTTCCTTCCCCACCTTCTTCCAGGCAAAATCAAGCACTGGTCACTATTCTGAGCATTAGGAAAACTTGATATTGCCCTTGGTGGGAGAAAGAATATCAGGTTCATTAATATTATAAATAATATAATCAATTGGGAATACAATGTGTTAACCATGCATTAGACACATTTTCCTTTATAACCTCTCCTAGCAATTACCCAACTGGTATTTATAAATTGCAATCACACACAAAGATCAAGGAATCTCACTGGAGCAATTACCTATGCATAAATGATTTCACCTTATAGGACATTAGTAAAAGAAAGACATCAAAACTAGTTTATCTTTCTCTGTGGCTTGAAGATTGAAAGATATTCATGCTTGGAAACTGGCATTAGTGATCCAAGTTAAAGTTCTATGCCAATCCCAGTAATTTACAGGAAAGGAGAGGGGAGGGGAGGGGACGAGAGTGGAGGGGAGGGGAGAAGAAAGGAATTAAGAAAAGAATAGAATAAAATGAAATATTAAACTAAAAGAAGGCAGCCAGCATACATTGGTTTAGGAAACATTTAAACAAATACCAAAACTTGGCATGCATTTTTCACAGTCTAGATTATAAAAATCATTGGCAACCAGCCTACCTGGAACTACTTTCCCAACTAGAGTCTGAAGACATTGTGTGTATGCCAAAAAATAGCTATTCCATATAACTATATAACACATAAGTCCACAATCCCATATAACACAAATATGCCAACCATCTTTAAGGGTTCCAATACACCCTGGTTCTAATGAAATGCCAATTTCATTGTTTATATCAGGTTAGACAGTGGTGAGGATTGTGGAGGAAGGAGGAGAAGGTATGGGAAGGTACTGGATCTTTTGGGAAAGTATTGATTCACTTCACCAGATAATTCCATTGATTAGAGTGTCATCCAGAAATACCAAGATTGCAAATTATATCCCAGTCAGGGCACATACCAATGAATGCATAATTAAGTCAAACAATAAATCTCTCTCTCCCTTTTCTCCTTCTCCTTCTTCTTCTTCTCTCTTTCTCTCTCAAATCAATTTTTAAAAAGTACTCATACAAATATCCTATGATGACCTGCCCAATTTCACATTTCAAATTCTCTGGGAATCTTCTATTGGTATGATTGCAATCATAGTAAAGCATAAATGATTAAAAGTTACATAACAATGTTGAAGTGGCAAGCCACCCAATAATTACCTTAAGTAGCTTATGCAGCTGGGTGATAAAAATGCTTTTAAAGAGCCATATCACCACTTAATCTAATTCCCTACAAAGCCATACCTTTACAATATTGTCTATATGCTGTCTTTTGCTTGACTCTCAGGCTATTTCTATAAAGAGAAGCCCAGTGGATCAAAATAAAGGATGCAAAGTGTTAGGCCACTCTAATGGCTCATTTAGGTTCATAAATGATGAAGCAATTGATTGTGAGACATTTCTTCTGCTCAGTCAACTCTTAGCCCGGCTATATTGAGCTTCTATAAACCTGTGAAACTCATGACCTCCCGAAGCCTTTGTTCTTGCTCTTTATTTCACCCAATATGTCCCCTGCCCCATATTTTCCCATGGCTCATTCATATCTCTTTCTAAAATTCCACTTCCTGATGATTTGTCCTTCTCCTCCACCACACCCACCACTCCATTCTCTTACCATGTGATATGTTTCTCTATGGCATTTATCATTCTCTGAATTTATCTTAACCATTTATTCATGTGCTAGAATATAAGTTGCATGAGAGCTGGACTTTGCCTCTTCTGTCTATGGCTTTTATCCCCAGAATCTGGCATATGGAAGACATGCAATATATAAACAGTAAATGAATGCATTCACTTGTTACCCATACAGAGTAAAAAATCTGGTATCTAGTTATTGACTCAATGGTTGGTTGTCTTTCTGGTTACAGTTCTAAAATATTAGGACTTTTGTAGTTCTACTGGTATTATTATTTCAATGAACTACATACAGCAGCAGCAAGATCTTTAACACTGGATATTTAAAAATAATTATCTAAAAGAAAATAATGAGAGAAACAAAACACTGCCCTCTATAATGTAGTTGGTTGGCTTTGACCCAAGATAATCAAACTCCTACCACAACCCTTCTAATCAAAGATGTACTTTCTTTCCATTCTTGTAAAAATTCTTAATGTATTTATTTAATCACACAGTACCAGAATTGAAAGGAGTCCTATTTTCAAATTTCATCAGTTTGTGACATAACCATTCTGTTACTTAAAGGTATGTCTTTAGGAGAATCAATTTAAGATATAAATAATTACTTAAAAATTGTGTCTATATTTTAGAATTTTGGAAATGCCATCAGGGTAGACAGCTACTACTTTGTGTTACAAATCTGAATGTGAAATTTCGGAAATACTCCTTGCATTAAAAATGAATTAACTGTGTGATTATTAATTGTGCATATTCCAATCCCTTTGTGCTATACTGCATGTTTCTTGAATCTCATTTGAATCCTTTGGCTAAGTAATGTGTCAAGGGGGGTACAAGCCTGAATGCCTGAGTTATTTAAAAGGCAGGACACACTTCCAGATTAGAATACCAATGAGTGGGGTTAAAAAGGCTCTACTGTAGTTGGAGGGCAGCTCTCAGTCTGAGAAGTACCTGAAAAGGACCTCTATGGACTAATTTTCAGAATCACATTGTAATGTAGGCTCATGTCAATCATCAGAACAGACAGCTTCATCCCATGATATAAACTAGTTATACATTCAGGAGCTGCCAGAAGATCTTCATTAAAAAGGGACTTAGCATTAAAGGAAGGAGATTGTTTTATTATAATACTTCAAACACAGTTTTTTGTTTTATATGTTCTAAGAATTTTTTTGCTCTTTGCTACAATATCAAAAAAGTACCACAGAAGAAGGAAAACATTAAATATTCTATTTTTTAATAGGAATCAAGGAGGCTTTCTGGTTTAAGGCATTAAAATCATATACATTTTCCTAAATTTATTCATGGCTTTGAATAACAAAAAGAAATCTCTAGATGTAATAGGAGGATGTTTTTAATCTTTTGTGAGAAGGGATTTGCAGAGCTGACTACTCAAGGTAAAATATCTACTGGCAAAGTATATCAGTGAGAGCTTTATACATATAAATTTGTATAAAACCTTTGGGCTCTCCACAAGCGTCCAGATACCAGTTAGATATTACAATTGATGTTATTAAAATTTAATATAATTGTGTTAGGAGAAAAACAGGAACAGTATCCATGTAAGTAAATCATTGACACTGTAATCTAGTACTTAAAGAAAACTTAACAGGGCTTTAATAAAACAGATAACTATCTTTTTACCTATATTCAAAGTCTCATATCAAACCTTAATTTAAATATATTTGTACAAGTCAGGTAACCTCTTCAAAATATTTAGCAATGTACTTATTTACCTAAATCATCTCATTTCTCTCATGAAAAATGTCAAAGCAAATGGCTTGGTAAGTAAAATTAAAACAATGACATAGCATCTTGCAAATAAAGTTTTTGCCTTCTAGGCTGCACTAAGCTTTTTTTTTTCTGTCATTCACGTTCAATGAGGAAGATGCAATTTTGTGAATAATTTTCTCTCCTGAAACTAAAAATGCAAATTTCAGAACACATCCTCTCAGGTTGGTCTCATTGTTTAAAATCGTTCCTAACAGTCATATGGGTCTTTATTTACAGATAAGTCATTACAAACCACAATTTACAACTTTTCCTTATGACACGATCATGCTGTATGTTCATTTTTAGTGCTTCGCCTCAGGAGTCCACCTGGAAGCAAAATCATTAAAACTACTTGTGAAAGCCAGGGCACTGTCCTGGTGGGGATGTTCCCCACCACCAGGAGGAATAGAGCATAATTAAAGGTCTTCGGATGTTCAAAGACCAAGTGCTCATGATAAAAGAGTATGTCTGAAGCCTCTGTCTTCACTCTATTTCTCCCATGAAATCACTTATTATGCACGATTACTCACTTCTTTCCATCTTCCTCCTATAAGCAGGCTCCAAAATTCACAGCATAGAAAGGACTAAGCATCCTTTCAATGCTTTTACTGCTTGTGGCGTTCAGAGCATTGCAGGTGGTAATTTCAGCAGCCAAAGGTTGAAAGAGATTGTAAGTCAAATTTTTGACTGATTACCACAGCATTATACTGAGATGCAAGATGAAAGGAGAAAAAGAAAAAAAATATTTCACAGGTATATATATAGTGTTTGTACATTTGTTCCCCTGCCTATTTCTCCACTTTGTATGGAAATGTAGCTTGACGCCACTGAATAGATTCATTTTTCATCTACACTTGTAATATCTAGCAAATGACAAGAACTCAAAAGTACCTTTTACCAAGTAAATAAAAATATCAAAGAAATAATGTCATGTGATTCCTAAGTACCAATTTCATAGTAGTTAACAAAAATTTGGCTGAAAACCTGCAGAATGAAGCTGCATGTAAACTGGCTTTAAATTTACTGCCTCTTGTTCCTGGATTCAGAATGAAAGAGTTAGCTCATGCAATTTTGTTGTTTGTTTACATTGTTTCAGTGCACAATTCACTAAAAGATTAAATCCTGTTTGTAAGTTAAAAGGCTGGGATTTATAGCTAAGACTTACTAGCTGTGAATACTTAATTCAATTAAACTGTATTTGTCTTTATTTAGTTTAGAATATCATAGGAAAAGTCTATGTTATCCATATTACAGTTAGATTTTCATGTCCATGAAAGTGTATTTTATGAATTTTAAAATTAATCTTTGTCTTTATAGTTAGAATAAGTGAAATTAAATTATGACCAAATATTCACAGTGGTCTGAATAAAATATTTTCTTAAATTATTATATTATTTTACATTTAAATAATTTAAGTTAAAAATTAACTGTTTATTGACATATTTTAAATTTTATTTTGTTTATTTTTCCCATCTACATTTCTGAAAAAACCTGAGTTAAAAAACAATGCAGCTTTAATAATCGACTCAGTTCTATATCCCATCCGCATATGAGCCTCACCGAAACTGTAAACCAAGATACATGACCCTGATAGGAACACTTTTGCTTACTAAGGAAATGTATTTCTTGAAAGACAGTCATTTTTATCATTAATATACATATTGGTAAACTAGATATTTTAATAAGCTGGTAAAGGATATTGTCTTAAACATATGAAATGACCAAATTATAGGAATAAAAATTTCTTATTATGGAATAAAAGCTGCAACAGGTATGACTCTATTTACTTCATAATTGTTTAAATAATACAGCCAACACTGGGCTGGATGGAAAAATAATGCAGCTGTGTTCTTTAAATATTTGGGGTGGTAGTACCTGCCCAGTTTTGACTCTATTGGGGTTTATGAAACTTATACAAATGTATTGAAATATATGCTTGGTTCAGTAGAAGTTAAAATTCCAACTGGAGAAAGTAAGGACTTCAATGTGGATATATGTATATATTTATGCTGTATATATATTTCATAATCTTGCTGTTTAATCACTTTATTCATATTTAGTAGAGATAAATAAAATCATATTCTTTCTACAATGGAAAATATATACATATATACATACATATATACACATTTATTTTAGGTAAAACATGAATATATTTTTAAAAATATATAAATTATATATATAAACATATATAGATGTTTGAATAAAGTGAATATATTTGATGATTATGGTGCTCAAAAAAGCAACAGTAATTTACAGAAATTAGATTATAGAACCCAAAAGAGAGTATATTCATATTTGTTCAAATATTTCCTCTGAGCCTATTATAGAAATACTACCAACAATTTCATTGTCGCATATTTAAAAGGAAGGGAAAATAGTGCACAGAAGCAAGGAAGGAGAGAAAGACACCGAGGCAAAGAAACAAAAATATTGTTGACCCAAACTGACAATACTTTACTGAGCTTCAGGAAGCTTTCAATGATAGTATTCAAAAAAGGCTTCCGTGTAACAGCAGTAAAGACACCTGCAACAGCCACTTCAGACAGTTCAGATAAAGCTTTTCTCTGAGGATGGAAAGAAGTGATAAGTGAAATGCTGCTGTAAGCATCAGGACTTAGAAAGATTTCTCTACTTTATATATTGATGGCCAAGTTGAAAGAATGTGCAGCAAGGTGAGAATCTTGCTGGTGAAACAAAAAGCAAGGAAAGGTGGTCAATAATGAGGTGGGTAGCAGTGCAGTTGCACGATTAGAAACCTTGAAGTTAAATGGCATTTTGTAATTCATTGTGAAAGAAAGAACTAAAACCCCTGAGACCGAGAAAGTAGAATCTCCAAAGAATTCTCCATTTACAAACGTGCCTAGAGAAAAACCGAACATTTAAAAGGTAACAGGCTTCAGACCCGATTAGCCTTCATCACAGCCTCCAGATGAAGAGTGAAACATTGTTTAATCTTCTACAGCTATTTTTTGGCATGTGTGTGAAAAATAAGGTGGAAAACAGTGTGCTGGTTCTTAAAATCTAAAATCTAGTACAGTGTCAAATTTTCCTTAGGTCAAACAACAGCATGTAATTCTAATAAGCTCTTTTAGAATTATTATCTTTATGGCTAACCTTTCTCACCTAAGGACAGATGAAGTGAAATCAAGGTGAATGTCATGTTTCTAGAGTTTCTCTTTTGTCCTAAGTGACAGACATAAACTGCGGTTTATTTATTTATTTATTTTTGGGGGTGTGTGAATGTACATATTTGTAATTTATCTGGAATATGCCAACACAATGCTATTTAAAATACACGTAAATACTATTTTATAAAAATAAATAGCTAAATTGTTTCAGTTTTTGTTTTTTTACCTTTTATGTGGTTGCCAGATTTACTATTTGAGAGAAGTTGTGTTATTTACATAATCAGTGAAATTGATCACACTAACCAGATACAGAGAGAAAATAAACAACATTTCCTTTTGTATTTCCTTGCAGAAGCATGGTCATACTCTACTTCCTCTTAGCAGTGAAACACAATAAAATATATGTCTCAAATATTTAAGTCAATTAGGACAATGTACTTTGAGGTGGAATATTCTTTAAATTATAGTATTATAGTTCACCATAATTCTACTGGGACAGGGCTGCTATTTAAAGAAAATCTGTGGTTTAAGAAATGACGATATGACAAAGAAATGTACACAATCCTGAAGGGAACCAAAAGGACAGATGCTGCAGGCTATCTGAGCTTCTGTTAAATATGAGAACCAAGGGGCATGAACTTAAACTAGAGAATGGCCTACCACTGAAAAGTGCTTCTAACTCTTTTGGAATTGCCCTTTGCGGAATAAACAGCACAGAAAAAAATATAACAAGTAACATACACAACAAGGAGCTGGGCAAGTGGCTCTGGACAGTGCAGTGGGCAATTAAAAGAGTAGAAATGCTCAGTGTTCTATTTTCAGGTTAAGCATGTATATGGATGTTCCTAACATCAGCATTTTTATTACAGTTAAAAATTATACCAAAATTTTAGTTTAAAATTATTATATTAAAGGCCAAATATTCCTCTATTAAAAATGCATAGCTAAAGAAATGCTTTTTGGAAATTACTAAAAAATAAAAAAAATGTTTCTATATTGTTAAATTGTTTTTACACATATATAATTTTACAGTTTTTATAAAGAATTAGTACATTTTTAGTTCCCCAATTTAATCCATCTGTTAAAAATGATGTTCATTTCTTTAAGTCGTCTGTTATTCGATCCTTTTTCTCTTCACAGGTATCCACAGAACAGAGAAAGAGAGTTAACAGTATTAGGTATTAAACTTTTTCTCATGAAGCACTTAGGAAAACATCACTTATCACAATTTTGTAGATCTGTTAGGGCAGGAAAGGACTTCAGAGTGAACTTTTTTCATTTTGAATACTTAAAACATAGATACGAATTGATCTACCTCTAGTTTTGTGATTAGAACAGCAGTTCCTCAGTCCACCATTCCTTTTCCTTTATTAAGCAGGATGAGGTATATAAAGTGCCTGCACACGGCTTGAACAGAGGTAGCACTTAATACTTGTGGCTAAAGCTGTAGAGAGAACGAAGATGTACACACGTGAATTCACACACAAACTTTGACGGTAAGATAAGAGACCAAACAGAGGTATGGGGTAAGGCTAAGGAGTTTTAGGCTGCTTTTCAAAAATATTTAGACTTTTCTATGGGAAAGTCACCTAGCAAATACTCTTTTTGGTAGTTCAATACTCACTCAGCTTGTGACTAATTCTTCCAGGTTGGTGAGAGGAAAATTTCCTTCACTGCCTACTTATTATTATGCACCAGACTAGGTATTTCTCTACAGAAGAGATTGTGTCTTTCATCTTTGTACGCCAAGCACCTCTCACATAATAGGTTCCCATTTAAAGGGCTTCGTAATGGATGGATAAAATGATAACAATCATGAAGTATCAGGAAAATTCTAACTCAGAAACTCAAATATAAATAATTGAAATACTAATTTTGCAGATGAAGAAATGCATGTTGCACTCCTCACTCCCTTGCAGAGGTTTTGCCCGAGGAGTTATGAGCACATGCGTGCTATTCCTGATTGTTTTGAGAGCCAAAATATATCTTCCGGTGCAAATAAACATGTTTGTGGGCGGGTTCTCCCTGGTCTCTCATTAGTTGTCAAAAGTGGCCTAAAGGTTTTTAACCTTAAGAGCGGTTTTTCATTTGCATAGTTTTATCCTGATCTCTGTCCTCATACAGTTCATCTTGTTTGACTAACCTGCCTGCCTGAGAGTATAGGGAGCAGGGGGAAAACCTAATTAAGCTAGTTTATACATTTTAACATGTCTGGAAAAATGGTAGAATTAACGGGTGCAAACCATTTTCGATACTTTAGTCAAGGAATCACTTTTTTTTTTCATTTTCAAAATGTGCTTATGGAAAGGAGGGAAAAGAAGAGGCCTGTGAATTCGGCCTGTCATCTGCCTTTGTGGTAGCTTTTAAGCCAGTGCATTAGTAGGAAGGAGAAAGGATAATAGGGCTAGTAATTGGCAGGGCAGTCCAAGTACACCTTTCCTCTCTCCTACCACTTGGCCCTGCCCAATTTATCTCTTCCAAAGCCCCTTGGTGCCTCATCTCTTCACCAAACTTTTAAAAAGTTGCCCCCCTGAATCTGGTAGCTTGTTATGTCAGGATTTTTATCAAAGCTTCCACCTGAATGTTCTTCCACTTGTTAAATCAATATTAAAACAAGAAAGAACCCCTAGTTTAAAGCATCTGTGTTGCCGGTCCCCCAGCTGGATGGCCACTGCCAATGGTAAGTGGTGAGGGAAAAGTATAATTAAAACTTAACTTTCAAATAGATCTCATAGTTTATACCCAGTAAGAAGCTCTTCTCCCCATGTTAACTTTCAGGTGGCTGTTCTGAATAAAATAGGTGCCGATTCCTTTTATGTAAAACCCTTTAAGATAACTTGAACATGGTCCTCTGCAGTTTAATTTATCATAAATTCTGGCACCATTTATCACTAAATGCAAAATGATGAAGAAATGGCTCTATTAAATCTGAATAACTACTGAATTAAAAAGCTGTTAAATGAGTTGAAGCACATAGCACTGTTAACAATATGTGGAACTGTGTTTGGCTGGAATAAATTACTTTCACAGTCATTATTTGAAGAGTCTACCTTTGGAGAAATATGCTCAAAATTTCACATCTTGATTCCCTGACTAAATCCACATGCACTGCTAATGTGCTTTTAAATTGACTTCACAGAGAATGTGCGAAAATGCCTGGGTTGAGATTCGTAGGTATCAAAACAAAATTCTTCTATTTAAAAATTGTAGAAAGAAGACTTTAAAATAGTCATGTAAAATATAACAGATTCCAATTAAGGTACATTTTATTTTCCCAACATTCATATTTCTAGAATTGGTTTTGCAATATTTTTGTGTAATCTAGCACAATAACTTTTAACAATAGCCCTCCCAAAACAAATATTTTAGCATAGCCTATACATAATATTTTTAATAATAGTGATAATAATAGGATCAGCTCCAACACCTAATGGATTTTTATTTTGAGAAGTTGGTTGGTAATTATAAACAGAAGGATTTTTAAAAGAAAGGCTCTATCACACAATAAGTATGTATTTATATTCTGAATAACATTAACAAAAAAAGGCTTAAATAGCAACATATATCAACTTCGGAATATACTATCTGGATTCTAGACTATTACAAAAAAGCATTCCTGGAGTCTGTGCTGATAGAGCACTTTTCCCCAAGTATGTCTCCTTCTGGTGTTTTAGCGTAGTGAGGGGTTCTTAATCCTCACCCGCATGAGGGCACTTTCTACTGTCTTTAATTATCACCCTGGCACTGTGATTAGAAACAAAGACTTTCAATAATAGTGTCCTATTGCATGTTGAGAGATATTTCTGTATGAAATCTTTAGTACAGAGGATTTGTGATTGAACTTAATTAGCCCTGTTATAAAACATCCAGCAGACAGCACTCTCCTGTCCACAGAGAGGGCTGTGTCATGGCACCAGGCTGACTCTTTGGAGAAACTCTTTTTCTGTGAAAAGCAAAAAAGCACAAGCTTTATTTCTATGTTTACCAAATACAAAATTTGGTTTATAAAAAGCAGTTTATTCAACTGTTGTCAAAGCTTATTAGGTACGTTGTTTTACAGGGTTTACAAAAATATGTACACAATGTTAATTTACACACACACACACACAAAGTCATATTTGTGAATTCCAAAGTGGTTGGGACATAACATTTTCTTTGTTTCTTCTATGTTTGAAAGGAAACCATATAACTACGTAGAAAAAGCACATATCAATAATATCTAGCATTGATCAAATCATATATCAAATCAATTATACAGCATTGATTTCTTCCTTATTTTCTTCTCATGAACCCCTCTTCACTCTCCATTTTGCCAGACCATCTACTCCAAGATCAGGGTGAGAGACACCACAGAAATCAGAAGATTGAGTAGAAGGAGTAAAATACTTACCTTATGACAAAAAGGATAGGGAATCTTTCTCTAGGAGCTATAAGAAACTCTAGTAGGCTTTCGTAACTGCTGGCTTTGGGACACTGAGGAACTTTGAATCTGATGCCCACCCAATTTTCTTCTGTCCAATTTGATTTTCTCTGGGAGTGCTTTCTTGTTCAGGTGGGCCTTTAAGTGTAAAAAGCTAAAGAGTCTACAGAGAGGGGCCAGAGGAGAGAAAGCTATTGAGTTGGCTACTAAGATTAAAAACCTTTATTTACATATTTGTTTTCTTAGATTTATGTTGTGGCTTCCCTGTCAGTTTAACAGGAAAAAAAACAGGTAATAATTCAAAGTAGTAATCTACCCAGAATTTAAAATTTTGCATTTAGCCAATATCTTTCTCAGTGACAGAGACACTTGAGTTTTAGGTTGTCCTGACTCACGAAATCTTTTCTGGTCTAGCCATCAACAATTCCTTGGACCAACGATATGTGCTTTGATGTGCTTATAGTCAACATGCCATACCTCTCCAGGTCCTACCTGCAAATATAAAAGCAAGACCTGGAAGAATCAAACTGTTTCCAAATAGCTTCATTCTAGAACAAAGTCCAAATAAGCTGAAAAGGACTAAATATATATAAATAATGGGCAGTTATTGCAATTTTACTTTTTTGCAAAATATATATTATAAAAAAGGTGAAAATATGTTTTTATATGATCTATATAGTTCAAATGTATGATTTATATATAATATATGTTTTGTATGCACATATATTTATCACACATAAAAGGTATAAAAATTATAATATCTGCCATCTAGACAATAGAAAAAACTACCAGGTATGCAAATAAGAAGAAAAACACAACATAATAAGGAGAAAAATCAGTCAACTGGAACTGCTCCCCAGATGACACAGCATATAAAATGAGTAGACAAGGACATTTAAAAAAGACTAAAACTGTATTTTATATATTCAACAAACTAGAAGAAAGATTAAAAATGTTAGGTAGAGGCATGGATGATATAAAAAAAGTCTCAAATCAAGCCTCTAGACACAGAAATTATAAAGCCTGAAGTAGAAAATGTACTGCAGAATAGTTTCTTTCAAATCATTGAGAAATGAAAAATCATATGAAATACCACTAGCAGAAATAATCACAGTTACCTTGTTGGGACATCCTGTGAGTAATTACACAATAAACATATACATGTAAATATATGTGCAAGTAATTCTACATAAAATGGTTCTCACAATACATTTAAATAGCATCTAACAGATGATAAAGTACAAAAGTATGGAGTCAAGAAGATAGGGAAACTATGGCAGCTAAAACGTTCTTAAGGAAATCAAAGTATTAACTACTGCTGAAGGAACAGCCAGGCCCAAATATAAATATTTTGCTTAAATTGTTGTAGAAAGCTGGTGCCCAAAATAGTGACATATTGTTATTGGTGTGATGTAAAAAACGGGGGTGATATAAATAATCATCATCTATTATAGCAGGTAGTAACCAATAATATCTAAGGTAGCTCAATCAAGAAGCAAATCTATTAAACATATTATTCAGAAACATAACAAGCACCAGAAAAATGGAAAATATAAAAGATTCCCTCTAGGGATTAAATACAGATGATGAAAATTAAACATCTAACCTAAACAAAAGGCACTGCAACACTGCCTAAAATCAACTACAGTGTGTTGATGGTACATGAAGGGTAAATGATAATAATGTTTTCACTTATTTTTCATATTTGTACCTAGCATTTCATTCTCTCGACTAACTGCTTTGGACAGTAGTGGTAACCAGCATTGTCCCTGAGTTGAAGGAAAACCTTTCACTCTTGTACTCATGCATGAGCATGATATTCAGTGGTGTGTGTGTGTGTTTGTGTGGTGTTAATAAAGATGCCAACTATTTTAATAAGGGGTTTGTCATGGATAAGTTACAATTCTATCACCTATTTACTTCATAAAATAATATAATTGCTGGAAAGAAGTGTCATAATGTTATAAATAATTAGCTAAGAAATTATTGACAATTGTCTTTATCCGTCAACACTTTGTTGTATATTAGTCCTTCTGAAGCAGCCAATCAGAAAACCCTGCTTCTGAGAATAAGAACTTGTTATATAATGAAGAGTAACACCCAAGAAGGCTTATAATTAAGCTTTCGTTCTTTAAGCAGCATATTGGCATATTGGACAAGTGACCTAGAAGTGAAAATCTCTAAATAGTTACAAATAAGCTTAAAATTAATTTCCAAGTAAAATGAATGGGAGTTTTTAAACATGACATCTGGGTTAATGCCATGGTTTTGTAGCAATGCAGACTCAAACAAGAGAGTTGGTAACAGCTTCGTCAGAGAGGTAGCTTATCGAGACAATCAGAGGAGATTTAATAAGTTCTAATGAAACATTAGTTTGCTCTGTTAATTCTGTGAAAATCATTTATTTAAAAAATTGCTACCATTATTGGTTTCTTAAAGAGGAGTAACATACTTGCTTTATAAATTTATTTTGGTTTATAATTCTTACATTTCATAAAATGATTTGAAAATTATTGAAATTTTCAAAAGGAAAACAACTGTGGAAAGGTAGTACAATCACATATTGCTGTAAGATTAATAAAGCTAAAACAGGAGATTGATAAGAACGGAAAAAGAGGAAATAAATACACCAGTGCACAGGAATATTGTAATTTGCATATATTTTAATTATGAACTCCTGGGAAGCAAGGGCAAAAAGAGAAATACATTGATTCAATATAACACAGAAGAATGTTAAATTTATAGGAAATAACTTTTTGCATTAAGTTCTGAAAAATTCTTACACAGACCCTTTAAGTTGG
This sequence comes from Trachops cirrhosus, assembly GCA_028533065.1. Taxonomy (NCBI): domain Eukaryota; kingdom Metazoa; phylum Chordata; class Mammalia; order Chiroptera; family Phyllostomidae; genus Trachops; species Trachops cirrhosus. The sequence continues at coordinate 52,707,389 of CM052541.1, read as the reverse complement.
CATTGGCAATAACTTATAAAAATGTGGAAATAATTTTTATCTGTTTCTTTCTTATTAAGAACTCCATAAAAGTCCAAGAAAATACTAAACTACAACTAAGTGACCATGATTTTGTAAGACTAAATTAATATAGAACTGTAGTAATACACAATGTTAGTTTTCTAGTAAATAAACTTTACGCAGGGATAGAATTTAGAAAACTGATGTTCAATGGCAAATACTGTTTGATATGTCCTTTTGTACTACACCTATTGATTCTGGTCTTGAAGAATCCCAGAGATCTACCAAATTATTTAAATTGTGTAATTATCTTCCTCCACAATCATTTTTAAGCATCTGTAATATTCAAGGTTTATCACTGCTTCTGGAGACTGTAGAAGCAGAAGACCCAGTTCATTTGGTGTTCAATATACCAGGATGTGTGTTTGCACATGTATGCTCTCACAGGGTTGGGCAGATAGGCAGGTGGAAGCAGGGTCAGGGGACAAACATCCCATATCTAGAAGTATTGACTCTGGGATACTCACTATTACACAATATTAAACTTATCCTCTCGATAAATTTACATGAAGTTTTGCTTTTTAACACTGGGCATGTTGTAACAGAGCACATTCTACTAGGTTGGGGTCATTGATCTCTCACGACTGAGATTATCCTGATTTACTGAGAAGTGCTAACTTAAAGTTTGAAAATATACAGATATTTTCTTTTCTGTTCTTACCTGTCATTATATAAGTCAATAGAGGCTACAGTTGTATCAGTGCTAGTTCAAGTCAAAATTACAGAAGTAGAAAAAAAAACAATTAAACATCTCCACAATTATTGCTCTCTAGCCCTGAGGGCTATCCCCTGTACTCCAAAATAACTGCTGCACTCCCCTCAACCTTCCCTAATGTGGGGTAGGCTAAGGAGAAGGGATGTGTCACACCTCTCAAAGCCAGTGGGTTCAGAATTTCATCTACTGTTCCCAGGTTGCTGTTGTTTCATTCCTGATTGCTTTGAGTACCAGACTACTTCTAGCATAATCTCAAAAAGTTTTATTTCTACCTGTTCAGTGGTTACCCTTCCCCCCTAATCAACCTTTCCCCCCAGTCTTAAAATGAACCTAACACTCTAACTCACCCACTTCCAAGTCTTCCTGGGTATGTGCCATTGTTGTGCAACTACTAAATTATCTCATAAAATTCCTGACATTTTCCCCCTGATCCAAAGGAGTAGATTAAATGAGTTTTGGGAATTTAGAGACAAGGGGCCAGAATCTCTAAGATTTAGTAAAAAAAAAAAAAAAAAATTAAAGAATAAAAAAATCAATTAGTAGGACATATTGTAGAAAAATCACTAGTGGAGTAAGATATTGAGGGAAACCAGACTAAGAAGAATTCATGTTGTAATTAACATGCATTTGGTAGAAAGCTATTTATAAAGATATAGAAGCCTATTGAAGGTACATAGGACATAAAATAAGCTGCTCCTGTTCCTTCTGTAACAGGGAAAATAGAATGAAATCACACCTTGGGTACTGAGTGCAAATACATGGGGGAAAAGGTATTATTACAGATACAGTAAACTCAAGGGGTTGGCAGTAAAAACTTCATGAGAATTATAATATGTCATTATTTAAGAATTAATTTAATAAAAATCTACAAATCATGAATAGATCACTCGTTTATAGAAATAAAGATCACAATGACTAAGGAGTACACTTGGAAAAATTTGATGAATGGCATTTCCAGGTCAATACATGTTTTAATATATATTTTACCTTTCTGGGGTGGCTGAGATTGCTTAGAAGTATACTCTAAGCAAAGATTTGAGTGCAAGTTTGAATCCTTCAAAAAATTATCAAGAATAGGTCAGCACATTTTCAGCATCATCTAACTCATAATTGTCTTTGACAAGTCTTGACCACGTAGAGGGAAGTATCCCATTAATTCTTAAGATGGTCCAACTAAAGTCTCTTGCTCTAAATTCATATTTCCGGTAATTATGATTTGACATTTTATGGACTTGCCGACAGGTTAAGAGGATTCAGAATTCTAGTCATGGTCAAAGTTTTTTTCTTTATTGTATTTGAGTATGTAGACATCCTAGATGATACATCCCTATTTTTTATTTTGTTTAATTCTAGTTAGTTATTCTGACTATAAACACCTCTGGAGCTCTTATTAATCCAATATCTGGATCTGCTACTATGAAGATTAGGACCAAGAATGTGGGGATTTTACTGAGGATTTATTACCCTTTCAGTAACTTTCTAGACATAACAGTCTAGTAAGAACATGTAGAATATAGCAATTTTCAGTGTGGGAGGGGAGTATGTATCTGTTCATGCACAGGTCCTCACACCCAAGCCCATAGTTTTCCTTAGTGTTAGGACAGACTTTATCCTTCTTAGGGACTTCTGGGGCCATTTGTGATAGGCTTATGTGAAAGCACCTCAAGTATTTTGGTTTCACCATGGTATGGACATCACCATAACCAGTATGTGTTGACTAGGAAGATTTTGTTGCCTAAATTATCTGAGAGCTAAATATTTTAATGTCATTCCAAAGTGGCCCCAGGTTTCTCCTTTTGTTTCAATCAATATAAAAGAAGTCACATGAAGTTTCCAAGAGTATTTGAACATTTTCAGTTCTTTAAATTTTCCCTCTAATGTTGCAAGTGATATATACCCAAGGATTCAGTGGACAACATTTTAATTATCAATAGTAATAATCATCTTCATTTGGTTCCCATTAAATAAATTACTATAATATTAGAAATTTAAAATGCGTAGGACCTCGATTTCTGATGTCGTTAAATCTTTGATAATGGAATATGCATAGTAACACACAATCTTCATTCTCTCTATCTTCTCATTTAATTAAAAGGAAGACTAAAAGCCTAAGGAATTGAACTGGCAGCAGATATAAATAGTCTGGCACCAAATACAACAGGTATTTGAACAGATTTTTAAAAAAGAGAATTTGAAGCTTAAGAGGAAAGTAGGTAGGTAATAAAAAGATGAATTTCACTGAACACTAGCTGTCAGGTGGGAAAATGAGTAGGAAAAAGTTGCTCTGGGATGTAATTTCTCTTCCTTTCCTAGCTCTACTACCATTTTGGACTTCAGTCTCACACCTCTGAAATAGAGATGACCATGATTTACCTGAAAGTGGTAGACTCAAGCAGTCAGTAATTTCAAGTCTGATAGACCAAGGACTTTATTATTATAAGACAATTAAGTTGATAGACCCCTATGGGTAATTAAAAAATACTCACTTGAAGTATTCATTTGAAGTTTTGAAAAGAGACAAATATTGAAAATTATGAAATAAAAAATCACACTGTGCTAAACTGATCATGTTAGTCTCTGGTAATAAGAGAAGCAAAGGAGATTAAACACCAAATATACTAAAATTGTCATAATTGAATAGCATCCCTGTTACTATATAGCCATTAAAAATCATGCAGAGCATGTAGCTTTTTTATTGGCTTGGAATTTAGCCATCGCTCTTATTTTAAAATTTTAATGATTGTGTTTTAAGCCTTTCTATAAGGCGCAGAGAACTTTTTTCCTGTAACAACAGGAATATTCTGTGAGTAAAATTAGAGGCATATTTGGCACATTCATGGCTGGGGAAAAGTTGGCTACAGTTGGTCAATTCATATCTTGAATTTGTTGTTATAGATAAAATTAAAGGAAATTAAAATAAAAGGAAAATAACTCTTGGAGAAATTTCACTGGAATAAATATTACTCTTAGAGCATGCAATCATTCATTCTGTTCTATGTGTTATAGAACACAGATTGTAGAATATAAATTAAAGTACATATTCTATGTAGAAGTGGAGAATAACACACTCTGACAATCAGAACAATGCGAATGTGGTCATGACACACAACATGCATGTCATGCACATGACATGACAATATGCATCATCTTACATACAGAAATTATTTCTAAGTAATGGTTTATTTAGATACTAATACAGAATTGGAAAATTTATCTGGAAACCAGGAATTATTATAAACATTTTTTAATCCCCAACATTATGCTATAAGTTTTGCCAAGTGCTAAAATACAGTGATGAATATGATTCATCCACACATCCTGGCTGGGGAAGCAGGCAATCCAGAATAATGATACAATGTTCTACATGCAAAGATACAGACTTACACCTAACTGCAAGCATGCAAGTCTCTCTCCTGGTGCCATCAGGCATGAGGGCACCCAGACCTTTCATGAACAGTGTCAACCTTTCTGTTTCTAAGGGATTCCAGAAAGGGGCACTCAGGGTGGGGTGGATTCACAGTCTCCTATGGAAATGGATTCCCATATGAAATGTGCTCCACTGATGGGTTAGTTTTCTTTTTATTCCCTGGAGATCATTTTTATTCTCAACAGGGGAGTTGATTCAGTGATCTAATTAATAGCATATTTTCATGTTGGAAAGGATAAGTACAATGGTTGCCAACTAAAAGATGTAATTTGGCAGCAATGCACAAGAGATCATGATCTTCAAATTATGTTACTTCTTTGAATTAGTTAGAAGACAATGGTAATAAATGAAGGTCTAAGTATAAGGCCTAACTGCCACCTTCAAGAATGCAAAATTAAGTGTATAATGTAGGTTGTTATTTTGTTCTATATATATACTAGAGTTGGGTTAATGGGACAAATTATTTTAAATTTTTTTCTTATAAATAGGATCCCAAATTAGAGTAATAATGCAAAATCTAGTGACTTGTTTATAGTAAAATCCTCTTTATGGAAAATTTATTTTTAAATTTTGGAAAACAAATATTTGGGACTATGCATTATCAGAGTCTGCTGAAAATTTGCACTACTTATTATTAGCACTCCTTTGTCCTGCAAATAATCTCTCTCTTTTTTTTAAGTTTTTAACCTAAGATAAGTTAGCAGTTGTTGCTTATGAATTTCACACAGAATTGGCAATAATTTCCCACTGTTCTCAATTTCTTCCTATTGTTTCACAGCAAAACATGAAAATCTCATTGGTTAGTATATCACCCATTTCACAGTAAATGACTTTGCCTTGATGTCACAGGCATTCCAGGTGGGTGGTTTTTATTCAAACATATTGTATAGTTTCAGTAAAATGGAACAATAAGATATTAAATTATATTCTTCTTTTTTAACATGTATATGACACTGTAACTTTATTTTGCAAAAGTATACATTTGTTTTTGATAATCTGTTGACTAGAATATTTCTTTTCTCAGTTTAGGTAGATATTTTATTTGTGCTGTTTTAACAACTTAGATTTCATTTCTGATGGCATTATCTGAATGCTGTCAATTGTTATTTAACATTATTATTTATACAATAAAAGGTCTTCTACCCAAAAATATATTACAAGCTCCTGAAGACAGGAATTATTTGTTAGAACCATCAGTACCCAGCTAGATGTTTACACCCAGTCAGTGTAAAATCAAATACTTAATTATGCTAATAACTAAAAGGAAATTGAGATTATTACAAATAAGATTCTTTCCAAGAATCATAAGAGCTCAGTAAAACAGGTCCAGATGTGTTTAATATGGGCAAAATTGAGTCATTAATCTAAAAATTTCTAAGCAATAATATTAATTAAGTTTCTAAACATCTTGCTGAAGTATAATTAACCACACTTTGTAGAGAAGGGAAAGAGGCAGATGGCAATAATGCAGTAGGCCCTACTCAAATACTTTTATTTTACCTTAAGAAAATGGAAATCAGGTATTCTGTCTGCAAGAAAATGCCTACATTATCTTTTTGGACCTGTCTCTAAGTGTTGGCTCCATGAAAACCCTGATAAAGTGACATTTTTGCAAGATTATTGTTTTCCTTTCCAATAGAGTAGAAAAAAGTTAAGAGTGTGATCTACTGAGTTTATCAGATTTAGACTCAAAATCTTGTTCTACTGTTTAGTAGATGGAAGACCTAAGCAGATCACTAAACCTCTGGGTAGATCAGTTCCTTCATCTGTAAAATGGGGAATATAATAATTGTGCCTGCCTAAATTGGTCATTGTAAGGGCTAGAAAAAATCATGTGCAAGGAGCGCCTGGAGTATGATACGTAATTGATAAAGGACAATTCACTTTATTATGAGCTAAATCTGCTTTCTTTCTAAAATTATCTTTCTATTCTTGAAATTTATCTGCAAGTTGATTTCAGAGAACATTTTAGAAAACCTAATCCTTCTCCAGATGCCTTATTTCACCAGTTGCACTGAGTCAACTGTAACGCTTAATAACATGAAAAAAAGTTCTCAGGTTCTATGGATGCCATTTCCTTAACTGTAAAATAATATACTTAATTTGGACAATGTCTAAAATTTCTTCTCCAAATACACTCATATACTCAGAGTATTTTGAATATTTTCTGCCACCCTCTCCCCAGCTGTCTGTTTGATGAAATTTTTATGCTTAGAGTCATAAGCATAATATGATTATTAGCCAATATTTATAGTTTACACTGCACCAGAAACTGGGGTGTTTTACATAGATTCATGTAATCCTAGTAATCACTTTATTTCATAGAAAATAGAGGCTCGAGAATGTTAATTTGCCCAAGCACAAACATTTAAGAAGCACATGGCAGATTAAAATGTAACTCCAAAGTCACTGCATTTTTCTCTTCCTAATAAATTGTTTTTCTCAATCTAATGCTTTCTATTAAACTTCTGACCATCAAATTTTCCTCACTTCAAAGTTAAGAAATATTTCTACCACCTCTCAAACTATTTACTGTGTTTTTCAAATTTTAATGTCCTAAATCTATCTTAACCACGAAAATCTAGTTTAAAGCAATTGTGATATATAATAATCTTGGGCTCATATCAATAAAGACCATATGCACCAAAACAGAAGAATAAAAATATTTTAACAGGCTGGTGTGATGAAAGAACTCCAGCCTGTTCCCATTAAATTAGACCCATAGTTATTTTTCTTATAGAAAAATTGAGATACATCATGTAAAAGTATGTTGTGCTAGTTTTCTTCAAAATATCAAAATACCTCTTATTCATACTTTCATTTCTTTGTCAATCCAATTTAGACTTCTCATTTAAGTATTAATCTAAGTCTATTTTAAATTTATTTGTATTTTCAGCACCAGGATACTAAATCCCTTAAACTGCCTTCATTTTATTTTTTCTAAACATATTTCTTTTAAGCTTCAAGAAGTGCACTCCTCTCTCTCTTCCTTAAAATGGGTTTGGAGATTTCAGTTACTGTTTTGTCTTGATCACTGAAATGGTCAGTGCACACTCATCTGTTTCAAGTCTTTTCCTAACCCATGGCCTCAGTGGCTCACTTTCACTGATAATTTCTGTTCTTCTTACCTGTGTCTCTTAGGATTTTATTATGTCTTTCCTGAGATACAGTAACAACAATTGCAAGCAGTACCTCAGATGCTAAGTACCAGGATCTCTACAACTGAATTTTATTTTTGTTGCCAATGTCCTTCTATACTATAGTCATCATTCCATTGGACATTTTAATGACAGTAATGAATTAAATTAAATTTGATTTTTAACTGAATCTTAATAACTCTTGAGGCTCATCATGAGTCCAGAACCCTGCAAATCTAGTTTGGATTATTTTACTCTCAAAGTTTTACCTTGCATTACTCCATATTGAAAAACTTTTATCTTATTCATCTATTCATCTTATTATTCAGTTGGAGATTCTTATAAGAACTTTCTGAAAGTTATATCTATTGACTTATCAGATTGCTATCTTTTGAATCATGTCCTGCCATCATATTAAATCATTTAACAAGACAATTTCTAGGTATTCAATATCAGCAAAACTAAACTAACTCTCCAAGATGTTTAAATTCTCAAACATGAGATGCGTAGGGAAGCAGAGAAAATCAGTGTGACACAGGCCAAATGGCCAGGCTGCCTGCTTCATTTTAGTTTACATACAAATGGAATTTGGAAATGAGCAGCTCTAATAACTATCAAATAATTTCCAAACCCACATTTGACCAAAGAGCTTGAGAGCATAATATTATTAAAGGTTTATGAGTCAGCTTGGACTTTTCTCCACACTGACCCCTACTTACCCTCTGTCCTTTACTTCTGGGCAAAGATAAATTCTGCTTTTCACATAACATTTTATTATTTGTAATAACAACAATATTGTCACAAAATATTAAATCACAGCAGTAGGGTTATTTTCATGTTTGGCCCTATAGCTTATTAGTTTGGAGAAAAAGCAACTTAAAGGAACTAAACAGTAATACTAAAAAATTAACTCATAATAATTGAACTTTTAATTTACAAGACTCTTTCTATCTTATAAAATTCTTTAAAAAACATGATGACATGGTGGATTAGAACACAGACAGCCTAGGTTGAAGAACTGGCTCCATGGCTTATGCCCTGGGTGACTTTGGGGAAACAGATGGATGTGCTTTGGTTTCCTCATCTGTGAAATGACTCTGATGGTAGCTGTGCATAACACAAAGGGTTGTCAAGAAGATTAAATGAGCCAAATTTTGTAAAATTCTTAGGGCAGTGTCTGGTATGTGGAAGTGCTATGTAATTACAACAATGATTAAAAGAATAATACTCGAGTTTACACTTTAAGGCAGCTGTTATCTTTATCTTTCCAGAGCTAAGAATTTGTAGCTTGGGAAGATAAAGCACTGGTCGAATCTCATGACCACTAAGGTTTATAAGGCTGATTTAAATCCAGCTATTCTACTCCATGTCTAACCTCCCTTTCTTCTCCAAGGATATTAAATTCTGTAAACTAAATCTTCAGATTTTGCATGTCTAATCAGTCACCTCATTTATGCACTATGAAGCTAAGTGTGATACAGAGTTTCTGTATAATGAGGTACCTTTATCGAGCAACCTTCCATGAACATTTAATCAAGTATAAGATCACATACTTTCAATACATTATGGACTTCACATCTGGGTTCTGAACCCACTTCATCAGCAGCACTTGAAAACTTTTTTCAAACAAGATCTCCTCTAACGAGAACCAGGATAACAGTTAAAAGTCAGTATTATTATAGCTGTATCTTTTATGGTCTGGGAAAAAAAGAAGACTGGCTATTGAAAGTCCTTCTGTAATAGCTCCAGAATAACCTTCACACATCAATAGTCAGGCTCTTCTCTGGGGCAGTGGTCTTAACAAGCATGGCCTCTCTGGTCTCATTACCAAGCATTTATTTAGGCTTTTTGTGTGCCAAGTGTTGTCTTAGGGGCTGGGGAAGAAGAAAAGACACAGCTTGTTCTCAAGATGCTCACGCTCTGGTGATAGAGATACACGTGTATTTCCAAAACTACAACAGAATATGATTTCTTGAGTATTAGAGATGTGATTCAGATTCCAAATATTTTTAGTCATTAACACTGCATGTAGATGTACACAGTTTTTTTAAACTATTTGCTTTTAACTGATATCTTTTTGTACTTAAAAAGCATATATTACTTTATAATTTAAACATTTTTTAAAGTGCAAAAATGAAAATTAAAACTGAATTTAATACAAAAATCTGGGCAGAGGAGAGCAAGAGAATGAGTGGGAACTTTACTGAGAATGTGATGCTCATGTATGTATCTGTAGGATTTGAGAATGTTAGTTCTTTCCTAGACAGATGATATGGGAGAGATATTTCAGGCTTTGAGAGAAGCACATATGAAGTTGCAGAGGAATAAAGCCATGTGGGATGGACAAGGAATCACTATATTTCTTCCTTTGGCAGTACCATAAAATGCAATACAGGGATTGGTGGCAAAAGATAAGCCTAGAGAAGTAGGCAGTGCCCAAAACTTGATGGGCTCTATACAACCTGCTGAAAATATTATATTCTTATATTCTAAAGCATTTTAAGCAGAGAGCTATAGTGGCAAGGTTTATGTTTTTTACTGATTACTTTGAGATCACTTCCTAAGATCCACTCAATCATTCAAAAAATATAAAATGTCTGTTAAGTGGTAGGCACGGTTTTATGTACTAGGGACATCTAAGAGCAACACAGAAATCTAGTAGTATGCTGAAGCCTGCTTGTACCAGTTTGTGAAAGCTTATTTTTACATTTTGAGCAATTCTGCAAGCTGGCCATTAAACTTTGGTAGCTTGATATGGGTGTGATGGAAACATTTGTACCACAGACTGCTCTACCAGTCAGGGTCTCCCTTCCCAGAGAGCTGATTGTTCAACATTTACCAGCCCACCCCTGCAGAGATTTGAAACCTCATAGGGCTTATATTTAGTGTAAATATATAGTTATATCTATTACAATGTATTTAAAAGAAATAGATTACATTTTATATGAATTAAAGGTGTTATGGGAAAAAATGGAATGGGGCATGGTTGATAAAAGCCTTGTGGATGGTGAAGGGGATAAACCACTCTGTGCAGGGCCCTGAGAGAGAGGTGAGCCTGGTGTGATGCTGGGAGGGCGAGGCAGGCAGTCAGTGAAGTTGGGGCAAAAGGAGTGAGGGGAGGAGTACTTAGGAGGTTATAGTGGAGATATAAAGGGCCAGCATGAAAATGGGAAGCATCCCTTGTTGTATGTACTTTACCTTTTAGGCTGCATTAAATGGGGAGTTGCTGGAGAATTTCAAACACAGGGAATGACATGTACAACAAGTGTCATTTGATAATTCTGCTCAGCATCCAAACTCTAGTTGCATGGCTTTATAAATAGCAACTGCACTTCAAAAAACTGCAGTATAACCTTCACCTAAATGTAGCTTTGGGGTTATGATATTAACAAACCTGTCTCTTAAAATTCTTGACCTCTCTGATTTGCTCACAAATAAGCTGATCTTCATCACCTCTGAATAGTGCAGGTGAAAACCTGGCCAGTGAAAAGGGGGGTCAACAACACTTACCAGGCAAATAGCCTCTCCTTCTCTAACATTACCAGGGGGATCTGCAGTTCCAGGCTGGACCGAACCACTGCCTTACACAAGAATGTCCACAACCAAGTCCGAAGAATCCTTCCCTGTCAAAGGAGGCCACTTATATGTCCTCCTTTCATATTTCACAGTGTGAAGCCCATGAATACTAACCCATGAAGACAGGGCAAAGTCTAGGTTGTCCTAGACTTCCAGGTTTTTCCTCTTACACCTAAATGTGTAAGAAGAAAACCCCAAGTATGGGCTTTCCTCTTACACCTACTCTTAGCAAATTGCAAAGGTATAAGTCTTTATTTATGCACATTGATTTTTTAAGTAGTAAATTTGTACAGGTCAGAGGCTGTGTTTCACTTATTTTGAGAACTATATAAGATTGTCATAAGCAAGGAACTATTTAATAAATACTATATTTCTAATGATGCTGATAGTGATTGAATAAATGTCACAAATGAATAATGAAAGTTATCTTAAACCTGATTATCAGAGGACTTTTTTCTCATTCTCATAAAAGAATGAACTGAGACAGTTTTAGGAATCCTAGCAGAAACAATTCAGAACTGGGACATTGGTGTAAGTAAGTGTGTATTCAACACCCAGAACCAAAGGGAAGATCAAGAGCATGTAAGAGTACAAAGTTACAGTCTGCATGGCTTCTTCAAGTGTCATAGGCAGTTGGTTCTACCTCTAGCTTTCCAACCACTATACCACACTAGTGACAGTGGAGTCTAGCTTGAAACAAGAAGATAACTCAAATGTGCATTATGAACTATATAAGAGTAAAATTAAACAAAATGTTTCCAAGCCCTTGATTACTCAGCTATGTTATGCAAAGAACATGATGATAAAAACCAATTATGTCTCAAAGGTCTCACCCTTGTAGCCATTGCATTTAGTAGTAAGATAATCAAAATACTTTAAAGCACAACTAAGTCATGGAAATAATTTTGATATCTATAAAGCATTTCTATAGGCATATCTATGTTTCACATTTTTATTTCTGAAAATGAATGTGTAAGCTAAATAAACTAGAGCCATTTTATTTTAGTCAACACTGTATTATCTAAGCTGAATTTTCCTTATTTCTATTTAGTTCATGGTCTCTACAGTCTGAATACAAGCTCAGTGACTAAAATATAGGTATTGTATAGTTCCAAGATACAGAAAACATGTTAATGTTCTCTGTGAATTCTGAACAATTTAATTAATAGATGAAACAGTTAACAAATGCAATTTGGAGACTTCTCGAGGTACAGATTATTGATAACATACAATGTCAATAGAATGAATATATGCCACTTGCTCTTCATTCTGTTTCAATTCTTTGATAGGTATAGCAGCAATCAATACAATAAGACTCAGCACTTCTCCATCAAATTTGTATTTGGTAAAAACATTGAAAAATAGTACCTCTTACTTGCTTAATATAGAAATATATATGATACAAAAATACATACATTCCAGTCATTCTGTAAATGCAATATGCTTTGCATCTTCAGGTCTGTTTGGACGACTAATATTGAAAATATAATTGCATTAGTTATATTTTCCTGCATTGATAAAATAAGATGATAGTTATTCAATACTCTGTTAAATTTGTGTGCAAATAATAAAGCAAAGTTGAAAAATGAGTAAGTTAATGCATTTGTATAAGCTACTTCTTCAAGTAATTTAGTGGATTCACGCAGTTACTTAACTGGTTAATAAATATGGTAAAAATTAGAAACTGTGAGAAAGCACCCTATCACATGAAAAAGACTATTTTTCTAAAGACAGTTTTTTAAAAACAACTTACAAATTGTCAGATCTCACAGAAAACTAGAAGCAATTTTTATTTATATTTTAATGAAAAATCAGCCTTTTCTAACCTATGTTTCTTAAATAGAATTCTTTCTATATCAATGTTTCTTTTGTTTCCAGATTTCTCAGGTTTCAAAAGCTAAAACATCTCCAAAATAAACCCATATTTCAAATATTATAAAAATCCTATCATTATCTAGTTATAATGTCTGTATTTAAACAGTTATGGCTTTGTAATAGTTAATATTCCATCCATTTAATATCACTAATTATTTTCCCTTTGCAGCTTTGATGGGTTAGTTATAGCCTGGAATAAAAAACACTGTGTAAGGACAACCGTATAGCAAGGTTAAGTGCCTTCTTGTCTTCGGTACCAATAATTACCTTTAAACAAAAAAAGGCTGTTTTCAGATTTGACAGTTAATTTACTAATGAGTATGTGGACCCAATTTATAATAACATAATATTGACCAGAAATAATCCTACATTGATACTTATCTGAATTATTTCATTGTTCACGTCCCCTATTAAATAAATTGGAAAGGATTAATTTTGTAAGATGGGATTGTCAGAGACTGCTGCATAAACTAGATGCATGTCAGCACTAAATTTAATTATTGATCACAATACAATAATGCTGAGTGTTCCAATCCCCAAACAGCTTCCAGTAACTATCAGCAAATTCCAAATATGGAGACTGAAGTAAAAATTTGATTGCAGTTGACTACATTTTTAATAAATAAATATTTCATCAGCACTAAATAAAATTTTAATTTTCCAGTGCTATTTAGATCATTCATTGAACCATGGAGCAAATCAACGATGAATGAGGGTGAGTCTCTTCAAGATACAAATTTTATTTTAATAGTTTAATGGTCTTGGTATCCATGGGATTATTTTGTTCCCTTCATTTTGGCAGAGAAGTAAAACTTGTATATAGAAGGCCATTCAGAGCATACACTTATGTTGTTGAAAAGCATAAAGTGGCATCTCACTGGCTTGGATTCATATCTAGAATTCTGGATCATTTCTTCCTGTTACACATTATACTGGTATACTACAAAAATCAGTATTGGAATATAAGTTGAATAGTGACATGTTAAAAACAGTTGAAAATTGAGAAATTTATTGTGTTAATTGGCAGTAAAATATGAAATAAATAAGTAATGGTTTTAAATTGAAATCGTGTAAGTGAATTGGTTGCATTTTTTAGCAGCCTTTACTAATCATAATGCACATATATCTTTACTGATAAATCATTTTGACATACTGTAAAATATTCCTTAGGCTCAGCAATCAAACAGATTTGGAGTTGCTCTTCCTAGGATCTTGACTACAGAATTAGTGAGTGTGTATTGACATACAATACATCTGGAAGAACTGAATTAGAGGATGAGTTCTGTTACTAAGAAAATAGGTAAGATCTTAGTTTCAGGGTGAAACTAAGAATACTCTTAGAAACTCAGAATACTCTGTGAAAACTTGAATACTCAGTGCAGTCAAGATTTTAATATATAATCATAAAAATTTATTTCTAATGAGAGAATAAAAGATATATTAACATTGCTATTACTGTTTGTATGACAGAATATTTATTCTATGGCTAATGTTCAAATAAAATCATAATATTGTTTAATACCATGTAAAATATATTGTGAGAGTAGAAATTACTTTATTTTAAATCATAAAAAAGCAGAAAAAAATGCCTTACTAAATAAATTTTAAGGGAGAAAAATATGCCAATAGCTTTTAGCAAGAATTTATAGAGTGAAATTCAAGCAAATGTTGATTAGATGATTTGATTCATTCAACCTGGTTTTAACTTTATATAAAACTTTAGACATTAATATACTCTTTTAATTTTGATAAGCATTTGTGGGGAAAAAGTCATCATTATTTTAATAAATTTTTAACATGTATCTTGACAACTTTTCAATTTCTTTTGACCTTTTGAACAAAAATGCCATACATAATTTTTTATTCTAAAATCCATCAGTTTGGTTTGAAGTAGAATTTACTCTTCTCTATCTTGAATTTGCATCCAGTTATCTTTCTTGGATTACTATAATAAATTAGTAAATAAAAGGCTTAGTTTCATCTCAGAACTTATTCATTTATGCAACAGCATAGTGCATGAAGAACTGGACTTCAGGGCCAAGCAGACAGCAGCTCAAAACCATTGAAATGCAACATCATCCCAATAATTCACTTAACTCCTCTGAGTCTCAATTTATCTGAATTTTAAAAATTACTTTTATTAAATAATAGTCTAATGTTGAATATGTCTTTAAGACTTAAAAGCTAGTTTTGTTAAGTATATAATCTTTATTATATTTTTCCATTACCATGTAGTCCTCCTACATCCCCTACCCCCAACATCAACACCCTGTTGTCTATGTCCATGAGTCCATTAAAAGCTAGTTTTAAGAAGATTCCATTGATAGCTAAACTCATTGTTATTTCACTAGTCTTCACTTTTAATAGAGTAAGTGGCATCTCATCAAATACTGCAAGTAATATTAAGTTCATTAGGTACAATAAACATCAATATAAGAACGTTACAATGAAATAAACAGGATGCTGTTTTGTGTAAAGTAAGACAATTTATACAAGTAAAGGAAAATCCAAATTAAACTGGCTTAAACAAGGAAAGTTGTTTATTAAACAATGTAACTGAGAAGAGTAGGAAGGAAGTAGCCTACAGACCCAACCCAATAATGGCTTGAAGTTCATTTGTCTGCAAGTCTCTCTTCTTGGTCCATTTCTGAAAGTTACCTTCACTTTATGCTATGTCCTCTCATGAATGAAAGATATTTGCTTCTTTCTTGTGTCTAAGATGATAGATCAGGAGACTGCAAATCAAAACTTCAGGAAAAGGCTGGTTCATTGCCTGTTTTTGTATGGCCCGCAAGCTAAGAATGGTTTATACATTTTAAATGATTGAAAAAAATCACAAGAAGTGTAAATGCTTTTTACTTCATGGAAATTATGTGTCACTTAAATGATCCCCCAATAGCCTCAATGATTTTGAGAAAGAAGAACAAAGTGGGAGGGATCACAATACATGATATCAAACTATTCAAGAAGGCCACTGTCATCAAAATAGTCTGGTACTGGCACAAGAACAGACACATAGATCAATGGAACAGAATAGAGAGCCCAGAAATAAACCTATGTCTCCACGGTCAATTAATATTTGACAAAGAGAGAAGTTGCATAAAATGGAGTAAAAATAGCCTATTCAATAAATCGTGTTGGGAGATCTATACAGCTACATGCAAAAAAAATTAAACTCGACCACCAATTTGCACCATACACAAAAGTAAACTCAAGATGGATAAAAGACTTAAAAATAAGTTGCAAAGCAATAAAAGTTCTAAAGGAAAACATAGGCAGGAAAATCTCAAATATTTCATGCAGCAATATTTTCATTGATATATCCCCTAGAGCAAGGAACATAAAGGAAAGAATAAACCAATAGGACTTCATCAAATTAAAAATCTTCTGCATGGCTAAAGAAAACATCAACACAATAAAAGGGAACCAAGCGTATGGGAAAATATATTTGACAATGTTAACTCAGAAAAGGGTTTGATTCTCCAAAATATATAAAGAACTCACACAACTCCACACCAGGAAGACAAACAATCCAATTAAAAAATGGGCAAAGGACCTGAACAAACACTTCTCCAAGGAGGACATACAGAGGGCCCAGAGACATATGAAAGGATGCTCAGCATCACTAGCCATCAGAGAGCTGAAAATTAAAACTACAATGAGTTACCACTTCCCACCAGTCAGAATGGCCATCATAAACAAATCAACAAACAAGTGCTGGTGAGGCTGTGGAGAAAAGGGAACCCTTGTATATCCCACCATTGGTGGGAATGCAGACTGATGCAGCTAGTGTGAAAAACAGTGTGGAAGTTCCTTAAACAACTAAAAATGGAATGGAGTTTGGACCCAGCAATTCCACTGCTGGGATTATACCCTAAGAATCCTGAAACACCAATTCAAAAGAACCTATGCACCGCAATGTTCATAGCAGCGCTATTTAAAATAGCCAAGTTCTGGAAGCAACCTAAGTGCCCTTCAGTTAATGATGGATCCAAAAACTATGGTACATTTACACAATGGAATACTATGCAGCAGAAAGGAAGAAGGAGCTCCCACCTTTCACAACAGCATGGGTAGAACTAGAGAGCATTATGCTAAGTGAAATAAGCCAGGTAGTAAAAGACAAATACCACCATATGATCTCACCTATAAGTGGAACCTAATCAACAAAACAAACATGCAAGCAAAATAGAACCAGAGACATGGATATAAATAACAAACTGACAGTGGTGGTGGAGGAGGAGGATGGGAGAAAGAAGGGAAATGGTCAAGTCAAGAACTTGTATAAAAGACTCAGGAACAAAGACAATGGGGGGATAGGATTGAAGGTGTGAGTTGTGGGGTGGGTAGGGCAGGAGAGAGTAATGGGGGGAAAATAGGAACTACAATTGAACAATATTAATTAATTAATTAACTAAAATACATTTTTCCAATGCCCAAAAAATACAATTTTGTGGAAACACAGCTATCTTCATCCATATAATTATCATCTGTTGCTGCTGCCACAGTATAATGGCAGGCAGAAGTGAGTAGCTGCAGCAGACACAGTGTGACTTGACAAACTATAGAACATACACACTGAGTTCAACTTTGAGGGATGACTATGAAACAATACTATAGGAAGGGAAATGCCACACACACTGATGATCTGATTGATTAATGTGGATTTCTGCAAGAAAGAAAAAAACAAAAAACAATGAGGCAAAGGGAATGGGCTTAATTTCTCTTTGCTATCCAATATGAAAGCCACTAGCCGCTTGTGCAAGGATGATGGAGAACTGATTTTTTCTATTTTATTTCATTTAAATTCATTTCTATTTTCATTTTAAAACATATTAAATCAATATATTTAAATATTTTTAAAATGACAGTATGTTAATTTATTTTTTATGGTAAACTGTATGAAATCTAAACACAGAACTAGTATTTCAGGTGATAGCATCCACCTGAACTGTGCTTTTGTTGTAAAATACATACTAGATTTTGAGGACTTAGTAACAATAAAAAAGATGTAAAATATTTTGTATTTTTATATTTCTTACATATTAAAATGATAATCTTTTGAATTTACTGAGCTAAGTGAAACGTATACAATAGATCTCATCTAGTTACCTACTTTTTACTTTTTCAAATATGATTACTTCAACATTTTGGATTTTATATGTGGCTTGCATTATACTTCTATTGGATAGCATTAGCTTCCATTTCTTCTGTCGCCCAGGGAAGACCTATGTGTTATGTGCTGGTGGAGAGGGGCTCAGTGCTGAGTGGACAATAACACTTTCACTGTTAAAGCAACTGTTATAAAGAATCAAGAAGGCACTTAATATGATTATTTTAATTTGATAATATTAGGCACACTGAAGTGCTTCTAAAAATCAGACAAAAGTACATTTTTCTAATTAACAAAACAGCTAATTTACACAATTTAAGAAATAAAATGGCAAAAATATTTTTCTGTTACAAATTAAATATAGTAGATACATGTATTAGGGCACAAGGGAAATTACTCTAACAAAGAGTCCTTAAAATATACTGGTTGCAAAAAGACAGGAATTGATTTCTTCTAATAAAACAGTTAAAAACAAGGTACCATACTTATTTTTAAGTATGGGGTGGGAAGGCAGCTTTGCTCCTTAGTCACAAGGGATCCAAAGTCTGTCTTTGAGTGGCAATGAAGTTGTACTACTCAAATATCCTACAGTGAGAAGCGCAGTCGACCAACAGTGGATCCACCATGACTGAGGCTGCACCTACCCCAGGATGCTGCCAACCAATATCTGTGTACAACTGAGGCGGCCAATGCAAGGCCTTTTCTGCAGAGCACAGCCCGGCAGGTATCTTTAGCAAAAGAACTGCCTGTAACCTTGGCTGGAATATATTTTTAAAGATTTTATTTATTATTTGAGGGAGGAAAAGAGAGGGAGAAGAGAGGGAGAGAAACATGGATGTGTGAGAGAAACATCGATTAGTTGCCTCTCTGTCACCAACAACTGGGGACCTGGCCAGCAACCCAGGCATGTGCCCTGACCTGGAAGTGAACCAGTGACCTTTCAGTTTGTGGGACTGTGCACAACCCACTGAACCACACCAATCAGGGCTGAAATGTTCTAATAACATACTGCCATTTCTCAGATGAGTCTCACTTTTCCTGTCCAGTCCTGCTTTGTTCAGGATTCCTTTATCCTTCAGAATTATTTTCCCCAATAAATCTCTGACACAATTCGTCCACTCTAGATGTCGGCTTTCAGGAGGAACTGGACGAAGACATTTCTATTCTGCTCTTATCCTATCCCCAGGCAGAGTCCTTGTATGCATGGTCAAACCTAGCTGGCCAGTAAGCATCCACAATCCAGCCTGCAGGAAGTGGGAAAAGGACCAAGAAGAGTTCACACTCCATGATATTACAAGGGAGATACCCAGAAGTTACACAAATCATGTCCATTCATTTCCCAGGCAAGAACTTAGTCACATGGTCACACCTAGTTGTGAGAAAGGAAAGAAAATCTAGTGTCTAGTTGGGAGCATATGACCAGGTAAAAATTGTGGGTTGCTACTTCTAAAATGAAAATAGAAACAGTTAAGCCTAGGGGACATTTAGAAGTTTCTGCCGAAATATACTGTAAAAGATTTTATGTTTGAAAGATTGTTTACTCTTTTCTCCTACCAATAATAAAGTATATGTCCCTCCTTTTGTAGACACTGCCATTCAAAAAATAGAAATTTATTTTAAGTGAATCATTTGGAAAGACTCTCTTGAAATTACCAATAAAATGAATAATATTTGGGTATTGAATAAAATCAGCTGAAAATGTTAATCCTACATTGTTTCCATTTTGACATCTCAATTCGTAAATGATATTCACAATATCATTTCTAGCACAGGTGAAATAAATACTTCAGCTGTCAGACAGACTGTATTTACACTGCTCCTTAAGGGCCAAGGGATAGAACAACTCCCCACTCTCACTTGCCCTGGATTCCTTGACACACCATGTCTGTGTCCTTTCTGAACAAACATATTACACCCATATTCCTATCAACTGTCTTTTCATTAGAAAAGTAGCTCAGAAATTCTGCATTTAAATACACATGCGTGCACAAACACACACATATGTATTCAACCAAAGTTTCCTATACATCCACACAGTATGCTGGCTATATGCCAAAACATGTTGAACACCTTGTTTTTTTGGCAGGTTTAATTTATTTTTATGCAATATAACTTACAAAATAACAATTAATTTTAATTTCCCAAATAGTTCATATCTGTGTCCAGCATTCTTTAAGAATACATCTGTGTCTTTTTTCAGTGTATATGTGTTTTCTCACTCACATAAACATATAAAATAGAGGTACACCCAAATGTGTTATTCTTGAAACTATGGGTGATTATCTTATTCAGTATATTTTTCTGTATTTTATTTATCTACAATAATTTTGCATTGTTTAAATAGTATGAAAATGTTACCAAAAACATATTTACAACTTCACTGCACAAATATTTTAATATTATATTTCATCTATTGGATGCTTTTGGATTTAACGACAAAGAAGAGAATTCTTCTTTGCTCTGGTCAAAACAAGGCACAGGCCTAGAATTCCTAGTCACCCTGTTTCCCTGAAGGGAGCCAGCTTAATGACAAAGCCGACACATGGGGACAGTAAACCTAGGAAAAACCACAGAGAACAGAAGTGAGAGACCTCATCAAGTTTTACTTGAAGACTCTCTAAATAATATTGAAATTGCATTCAACTGCTAGTAATAGAAACTTAAAAATTATAAGTTTAATTTCATTTCTATTAAGAAAATCTGTACATGACTAATTCAAAGCTGGAACAAAGACTTATTTCTTATACAATAAGTAACCAAAAACTCAAACTCCTAATAGACTCCATTATTCTGTTTTCAAGATGGCTGCCAGAGTTCCACTTATTCCCTCCTCTTTTCTAGCAGGAGGAAGGGAAAGAGCAAAAAGTGCAAATGAAGGATACAGGGCTGCTCAAGCTGAGTCCTAAAAGCCTCACCCAGGTGTTTCCACACTCCCCTCCTTGACCATAACTATGATAATTGACCAGACCTAACAATAAGAGAAGTAGAATATGCAGTGTTGTTGTTGCTGCTGATTTTAATATAAATATATCACCTCACTGAATAAAATCAACGTTCTGATAATAGGGAAGAATAGAAAAGGATATTTTGGCTATGTAATAGTCTCAGAAAACCTACCAAAACTTGGACACTTCAGTTAAGTGTGCCAATTAATTATTTTATCTATGAAACAAACAGAAAAAAAAAGTCAAAGAGTTACTTTTTTGTTTATTTATTTGGTTGATAGGTTGGGTGGAAATTTTGGGTTTGTTCCTATACAGAAATGCTTTATTTTTCCCCCAATTCTGCAATGGAGGGTTCAGGATATTAAAAAAATACCACTTGATGATATCTTTAATACTTCCTGGTATGCCAGCTTTTAATTAATGTACAGTTCTTTAATATTTAATGTGTTCTCAACCAATTCAATTTTCAATACAGTGATTGACTTTGATTTAAAGTCCTAATCTTTTCTATATTTGTTTCACCTGTTTTATAAGACCTTGCTTTCCTTGGAACATATTTGAGATTGTGTTTCACAAATAACAACACTCATGAACTGTAATAAAATTATCTTATAAATGTATTTATTTTTCATTCATGTTATCCCTGAGTATGATTACATTCAAGCCTATGAGCATGCTTAATGTGGGTATAAGCAAAACTGAAAACCTTAAATAGGAAAGAGATTAAAATATATTGAGTCAGTGTTATAATAAGTATGATGTATTAGAACTGGTATTACAATACTCTGTATTGACTGCATTTATTTTATTTAGTTCCTTTTATATAATTTTAACTATCTGTCAACCTAAAAATAAATGTCTGTTTCAACTTTCCTTTTAATTCTTTCTGCTTCAGAAATTTCTGCTCTCTTCACTATTCCTCATCTTTCCAAATGGGACCTATGAAAAAACACATTTTCACTCATTTCACTATTTACATCACTTATATTCATCTCTAATATATTTCATACCACTTCACTAAGTGTTATGTAAACACATTATTAATGTAAAAGAGGCAACAGTTAAATTGCTTTTATTTGGCTCAATGATACTGAGAAGCTGATAAAATTCCAATATGCATCAAGCATAATTTCCTGAATATATCTTCGCTCAAAAACTTCCAGTATTTTAGACAATAAAATCCATAATTTCTGCCTTAGCTCACAATCAGATTTCAGATAACCATGATCAGCTTCAAAAAAACCACAAGCCCAATGTAAGGCAATAGAAGGCTCCTAGGCGTCAGAGAATGTAGTTGTCACAAAGATCCTGCACTATGGGTGAGGCACGGAATTATTCTCGGGACAGAACAAATTGATTTAGTGTGTGTGCTTAACTAAAGTAAACAGTAATGGGTAAATAGTACAAATCCAAAAGAGTCTGTGGGTAGATTAGAAAAAGAACACTTCTCAAGAAGGACCTAGCAAATAATTGGGAGACCCAAAGGCCATTATCCATCCAGCCATTGATCCCACACGTATGTATTGAGTAATGTTAAGTGTTAAGCTCTACTCCAGGTATTAAAGATATAAAGCAAAGAAGACAAATGAAGCTCCTGCTCTCAAGAGGCTTACATTCTTTTTGGATAAGGATGGCAGAACTCCAAGAGATTTCTCAGAGATACACACAAAATGAACAAAATAATGTGTATTGGAGTCTGATGAGATTAAATAGGAAAGAGTGTCCATGACTTTTTACTAGGGTGGTCAGGGAGGGACACTAATAGGGTGGCATGTGTGCTTACATTAGGGAGAAAGCGAGCTGTGGACATAGAGGAAAACAAGCATTGGGGTAGAAGAAAGTACAGCAAGCACAAAAGATGTATTACTCTGCCTGAGGAACAGCAAGGAGGCCAATGTGCCTTCATCAGAGTGGGATGTGGATGGGTGGCAGAAAATGAGATTGCAGACAAACCAAATAACCAGATTACACAACACCTTATGGGCCATGCCAGTGGTTCTTTATTTTTTTTTAACTCATGAGAAATCAGCCTAGTGTGGGAAAAGAGGTGTGCATGACATAATCTGGAGTTTCACTTTTTAAAGGTCATTTTGGTTTCTGGGAGGACACCAGGGACTCAAGAATCATGGAGATCAGCTGGTGGCCTAGGAGATAAGGAACTTTAAACCAGGGTGTGAAGAGTGAGAGAGCCAGTCAGGCTGCAGATATTTTTCTAAGGTAGAGCTCACAGGATTTGCTAAAGAATTGGTTATGGAGTGAAAGAAAGAAAATAATGATCGCATTCTCCAACCTTTTAGGCCAAAGCAACTGAAAGAAGGGGGTGGTTATTTCCTGAGATGAAGAGGGTGGAGGAGGCTTTCATGAAGGAAAATCAACAGGTTGTTTCAAGACCTATTAAGTCAGGAGGTACCTTTTGGGCATCCAAGCAGAGATGATGAATAAACACTTAATATTCAGGACTGGGTTTGAGATACCAGTTTGTTGTTATCAGCATATAAATGCTATTTCAATCTACAGGGCTGGAATAAGTCACCAAAGGATTCAGTATAAACAGAGGAGAGGTCCAATGTAAGAATGCTGAGATATTTTAATGTTTCAAATTCTGGAGGAGAAAGTAGAACCAACAAAAGAGACATCATTGTAAAAGTCCTTACAAGTGGAAGAAAAGCAAAACATGAGAAGGTCCTAGAAGCCAAGGGAAGAAAGGTGTTTCAAAGAAAAAGGAGTGATGGACATGGTCACATGCTGTGGACAAAGAGCAGGCTCCAGGTCCTGTGGCTTGTGGATTTCAGGAAAGCCAGAGTAAATGGGAGGAGGGGACACCTAATGCAGCCAGGGGAAATGGTAATGTAGATGAATAGAACTGAAAGGTTATTGTTGGCTATTGTGTATATCATATCTAAGAACTAATGTTGGAAAATAGCAGTACATCCCCCCCAAAAATCTCATATATACATTTGAAAGGAATGGCAAGAATAAATAGGTTGAACACCAAAGCAAGGACTCTTTTACAAACACTCACACTCTCTTCCATATCAGCCCAGGAAAGAAATGCACCATTGATGTTTATGAGGGAAAAGATCATACAGAAACTCTCAATGTCTATTGGAAGCTACAAACATCATTCACATGTAACTTATGTACTAACTACTGTTAATTAAATATCTCATTAAAACTTTTAAAAGGAGTTTTCTCATTTCAGATATTTCTAGGAGTTCTAGGAAAGGGGAATATGCCAATTGACAGTATTCTATGAAATCAATCACCTGGGAAAATCCATGTAACAAATGCAATGGTTTGGGTGTTACATTGTCTAAAATTAAGATTTCCGTTTTAACAAATGTGGTTTTCTGGTTTCCCTAGCAACTGAGAGTGACAGGTGACAGAAGAAAAGCAGTAGAGAACAGAAGACTAACCAGGAAAATACAGCAATTTCAATCCATTAGACATTATATGAAAACTGTTCTGCCTATTTCAATGGTCCCTAAAGCCAGCATTGTTTTGCTATAAAGTACAATGATTAATGCTTATTATAATGGATCTGAGTCATTGTGAAATGGTTAAATTAATTCAACCTTATTCTCTTATCTGCAGATGTAATACAATTATGAATAATGTTTATCAAAAGTGGTTAAAATCAAGGAGTTTTACAGATTAGCTTTGGTTGACTGAAACATTCATTTATCCAGAAAGAATGCTCTGATGCCACATATAGAAGGCATTAACCAAAGTAGCCAAATAACTATAAGATCTGAAAAAATGAATAATTGCATTAATAAATAATACATATTGATCAATGTATTCAACAAAAATTTATTAACTGCAAATTCATTGTTCTTAGTGATGGGAGAAGAAGTAAGACCAATCTGCTATCACTTAGGAGCTAATACTCTAGCTGTGAGAAAAGAATTAATGTCATCCAAATTTCTCAACTATTTTTCAGGCCCAATGGAAAGAAGTTGTTTGCATGGTTATAATCAAGATATTGTTGGAAGATAGTAATGAGTGTGGAATTCTTAATAATGAAATGCTAAAAGTTACTGCACACAATGTACCAGTAAGTCTAAAATTGGAATCAAAAACGAGTAAACAACATTTCTGGTTTCTGTAGCTGTTTCCCAAATTGAGTTGATTAGGCAAATCTGCAATACAATCCTGAGACTTTTGATAACAGGAACTACACTGAAATGGTTTTTCCTACCACAGCTATAGGAGAACTACAGTCCAAAAATATGATTAGATATCTCTCATTAAACAATAAAGTGTTAGATACTAGAAGGTTTAGAAATCTGTATAATTTGTATTGGATTTGAACTTAAGACCTAGGACTATCACAGGTCTCTCAGATGCTCCAAGCTGTTTCTATCTGTCTATTCAAAGATTATATAAGATTGCCTTATCACTTTAAACTTAAAGGGATTCTGCATATTGGATCAATTTTTTACACATACATACAGGTAAAATAATAACATAAATAGTCATACCACATACTCAGTGTATCTGAGTCAAACTTCAAATTTCTTGCCACAATTCAAACTAAAACGGCTCTTTGGATCTTTTTTTCCCTTTTAATGGTACCATAAATCTCTCAGTTACACAGACATATCTACACTTATGATGAGTTTCCAATTTTTCAAACCACTAATCTGGTCAATTCTTCCCTTTTTTCCCCATCTGCACTGCCATGCTTGTAGTCTTCCTACCTTTAAATTATAGCAGGTCTTCAAATAAGTTTGTTTTGTTCAATGCTTCATTATAATGTTGATGAGATACTGTAGACACTTAACTGTTGTTTATAAATTAGCCCATGGTAAAGCTGGTTTCATTAGACATCATTTCACTTAAAGTTGCAGAACCTATCAGTGATGTTAAGTGAGCATGTGCTGTATTAGCCATGCTGTAGTTAAAATGGTCTAATATGTAACTATTACCTTAAAACACCTAGCATCCCTGCCTCCTCAGCCTGGCTTCCAAACATGCAAAGCCTTGGCCCTTTCAATGAGCTCTAAGCTTATCTAATACATTTTCCATTGTATTCCATATGCTCTGAAGGTACTGAATTGCTCACGTTCTATGTCTCATCTTACTCATTCTGGCCCTTCTGCTTAAGAGGCCCTTCCCAATTTTTTAAACTATGCTGGCTTCTATGTAGGTTTTTGAGTTTATCCCAGACATCATTACCCTCTGCAACATTTCTTTAAATTATCTATTCTCTGTATTCTCATTCTTTGGCAGAGCACATTTCTGTATTCATGGCTACCATTTTGAACTGAAATTATGTTCATTTGCCTATCCCTTCCACAGGGTTGCACACTTCTTAAAAATAAAGATATGTTTTATGCAGCATTGTCCCAAGATCATTTTCCTATGGAGAGCACTTAATAGGTATGTAATACATATTCGCTAAGTTATATTTCATAAAATTAAGTAAGTATCCAAGTTCTTCCACACTCTGGACCTACTTTGTGTTTTGATACACTTCCCTCATCAAACTTGTTCCTGTTCCTAAGTGTTCTACTCATCAGTACTTTAAAGGCCTTGTGCTTTCTTTCCTCTAAGGTTTGATCATTCCTTTGAATTAGCTCATTCTTTACTCCTCTCATTGGTCCCATTTTCATGACCAAGGTGTGTAATCATGGAAGGGATGCTTGGGTCAGGAGTCTTCCTAGACTTCTGCATTAAGCCCATGACTGCCTTCAGTAAATTATCCAAAGCCTCATTGGTTATCCTATAAGAGTCTACCTTAAATATTATTCCACACTCTTTTAAAACTTACTTTCCTCACTGTAGAGTTTATAGAAACATCTAATGAAGCCTTTGTTACACTTTTAGATGTCTTCATGTGTCTGCTATGTACTAACATTTATAACACCTCTACACAGATGCAAGTACCCAAACAGAATCTGTTTTTACAAAAGAGCAATAGAAAACAACAAAGGAAAAATGTAAATGGAGGGGAGGAGGAACTGAGAAGACGATGACTGAAGGAAAGCTCCTTTAAAAGTGATAATAATTCACTATGAGTTAAATCAAGTTATATTATCATTTGGGGCAAGATATGATGGGAGCAGGAGAATGTCCATCTAAGAAAATCTGTCATGCACTTGGGCTTAGATTGTCAGCATTTTTTTTCAAGTTGGCAATAGTACAATTTTTCTTCCCTAATCTTATTTTTTCATGAGAGAGAGAGAGAGATCAATTCTTTGTTCCATTTATTTATGCATTCATTGGTTGCATCTTGTATGTGCCCCATCTAGGGATCAAACCTTCATCCTTGGAATTTTGGGGCAGTGCTCTAGTGAACTGAGCTATTTGGTTAGGGCCTAATCCTATTCTTAAACTAGTGTTAACTATATTGTTATTTCTGCTTTTTACCCCAACATATTGAAAAATGTGCATTAAAGAATAACAGACATACTGATGTAGAATCTATTCTTGTAACAGAAAGCTCAGGAGCTGTGTGTCTATGGCAATAAAGTCCAAGTACCTGCAGTAACTTAGTTGAACTCGTGATTGGCAAGTTCCCTATTACTTTTACAATGCACTCCAAATATGACATACTAATGTTTCAACTTTGGACTTTCATGATTGCTTCACATGAGATATCTTTTTTTCTTTCCAAAAGAAATTTCCTTACTATATTCATTTGTCTATAGGTCCCCAAATGCAGTGATATTCACCTAAATGACTGCTGATTTCAAGGGAACTAAGGTCTTTTCTGTGAGTGTCCATCAAGCTTCCAGTTCTCAAGGAGCCATAAAAACAGGATCCTTTGAGCTACTGAGTAAATGGAAATTCTTCACACTACATTATTGTTTCAGCAGCTCAAGCAAGGACTTTTATCCTTTGTCTGCTCCTTATTTCTCAAAGAACAGAAATAGAACTGCCAGAATGCCACAAGGGAAGCTATTCTCATTGTCAGGTCAAACTGTAGTCCTATTAATAATGTTAGTGGAAGTAAGAGATATCATACAATTAGAAAAATGATTGTTCTTGGTAGAATTTCACTCTCTTGATTTGAAGTAACCACTTTTTCCTACTATGAGGGAGTTTAATTTGTTGTTGCACTCTTATTTTTAAAGAAACTTGGAGATTGTGTTCTTTCTTCCAGTCTGGTATTATCTTTAGATAATTGATTTCAATGACAAGTAAACACATCCTCTAATTACAAATTATGAACACTGTTTTGAGCAATTCAGAGGATCAGTTTATGGTCTAGTTCATGTTTTTCTATCTGTGCATTCTTTAAGTTCTGAATTAACAAGATTTCTCCACATTTATAATAGAAAAAACAAGTAGAAGAGTAAATCAAACCTCTTCCTCATCCTTTTCATGTCCTAAAATTTTTCTGAAAAGAACCAGGTAACTAACATTTTAGGTTTTGTGGGCTATACAGTTTCTGTTGCAACTATGCAACTATGACATCATAGTGTGAAAGCAGTGATAGATGATGCATAAATGAATAGATGTGGCTATACTCCAGTTAAACTTTGTGTAAAAATGGGAAATGGACTGGATGCCTGTCCTAGAAGAACCACTCTGTCAATGAATCAGAGAATACAGTCATTGTGGTCTGGAAAATACTAGGGACAATTGTATGTTTGGGCAGTAAGGGCCCTACAAGGGGTCTGCTATCTACATCTAACTTAGAATTCATCTTACTTTTGGTAAAAAAGCATATTCATACTCTCTCACAGGTTAAGCTTATATAAGGAAGGCCTCAAAATTGAATGGTTGAAATAAGTTTGAAATATATATCTTTTGCAAGTGTTACAGATTGAATTGTGTTCCCCAAAAGATATATTGAAGTCCTAACCCTCAGTATCTGTAAATGTAACCTTATTTGGAAATAGGGTCTTTGCAGATATAATTTGTTACAATAAGGTCATACTAAAGTGGGATGTGCCATTAATCCAATATGACTGGTGTCCTTATTAAAAGAGGGAAGGCAATGTGAATGCATAGATGCACAGGGAGAACAAGTGAAGAGAAAGGCAAAGATTAGAAGGACACATGTACAAGCCAACGAAGGTCTGGGAGCTACCAGAAGCTGGAAGAGGCAGAAAAGATTCTCATTTAGGAGCTTCAGAGGGAGCATGGCTCAGTCAACACCTTAATTTTTGACTTCTAGCCTCCAGAGTTATGACATAATAAATTCTTTGAAGCCACCCAATTAAACTTATAGGCCTAGGGAGGAATTATACTGTTTGCCTTAAGTTTTGTTTTATACCAGATTCTGCTTTAATACAAAGAAAGAAGGTTAGAAGATATAAGCAAATTTCACAGTTGTTCAGATCTGCTTTTCAAAACACCTCTTAGGAGTCTATACATCTCTTCCTACATTTATTTTAAATCACCTTTGCTGCCCAGGTTACAATAACTGGCAGTCAAATCATATCAGTCTGGTTCTGATAATTAGTTGAACAATGGATCTGTTCAGAATTTTGACTAATGATAAAATAAATATTCTTGAATATCATAACCACTGAAGATAATATGGTCCTGTTATTCTATGGAGAGTACCTTTCTACAGGTAAAAATAAGCAAAACCTGGAGATTGGAATCATAATTATTTGGACTTCTGGATCCAGCCATAACTAGGTTAGACACACCCATTGACCAGTTGCATAAGTTGATTAACTTCCCTTTAGGGAGTTAATGAACTAGAGGGAGTAACTGCCTTCAACCTTCTTCTGTTTGAATCACAGTAATAGTTTTCATACACTTTAAAAATTTGGTCTGATTCAAACTACCTGCCATAAGCTCTACACGTAAAATCTTACATGGGGGTAGTTAACAGCAGTTTTACAGTTGTGCTTATGTGAAAGTTTGTTTTGTGTTATTATTTATTTATTATTGCACTATTTATTTGTATTACAACTGTAAACTTACTTTGCCCACCCCTGAAATTTGATCCTCTCTGATGCTTTTCTTCAATTTGACCACTTTTCTTACTCCATTTTGAGCAAAATTGAATGGAAGCCTGCATGATTCTATCCTCTGTAACCCACTAGGTGTATTGGCTACCATAAATATATTTTTATTCTCATAATTGTAAAATTATAATTTGGTAAGTTACTATCAGCCTGAGTGATAGCATAAGAAATAGCCATATGAAACTGGTGGCTCCACACCCTGTAAGTTGCAAATACAGTAAATAGCCCCTAAGTTAGTGCTTGATGGAAACTCAGAAGGAGCTTGTCTTCTTTGTTATCAGTATTTTGTGTTGTTGAGAAAACTAGATTATTTTCAAATTATGGATATTATGAATTATGTAATTCATAATATTTTCTTTTTCCATAGAGGTTACTAGGAAGCTTAAAGACAATGTGTGAACTCTCTCTACTATGACAGCAAACATCCTGAATTTTGTGAACCGACCTCACCTACAGATTACTTTTTTTCTTTACCCCATTTTACTCAACCTAAAAGTTCTTTCATATTTTGTTGTATGGATCTTCACATATAGCTTTAAATTCTTCTTTTGAAAACAATAAAAAGTAAATAAATATTTTCTCATACTATCTTGTTAGTTGCAGTAGTAAACTATTACAATTACTTATGTAAATGAATGATGTCAATAAAGTAGTCAGGACTTATCCAGGATTAGATATCATCAATGCCTCTATTGGTATCTTTATTAATTTATAACTTTGTATTTTGGGTTTACTATTCCAAGCAAATAGCTTATGTCTTATTATGATTTACCATAACAAGAGTAAAAGAGAGCAATGAAAATTTGATTATTAAATTTTTATTAGGGATTCAATGCAAGTTTTAAGGCTTGGTTGTACTGGATGGACACAATGCTTAATACAATACAATGAATTGTCACTAAACAGAGGATGAAAAATTTAAAGACATGGGGTTAGCAATGAAATTTGTCTTTAATTGGAAAAGGAAATCACAGGCCACTGTCAAACAGAAGAATGATGTAGAGTGTTATAGCAAGTTATTCTGAAATTGGCATCTAAATTATTAAATATACAAGTTTCCCCTGACTGTGTTATTTTTTCTTATTTCTCCAAGTAAGACACATCTGGTAAAACTGAAAAAAAAAAGACAATTTTTGCATAGCACATACATATTTTCTATTATACGTTTACTAACTTTCCAGTTGGTTTGCATTTTCCCATTTCTGATTGCTTAATTCTATAACATACATTGACAACAATACTGAAAGTAACCTGACATTTACAAAATGCAAATAAGAATAGCAACTCATGCCTTAATTAGAGCTAAATCAATTAATATTTATTTGGATGACCTTATCATTAGTTTGTTTACACAACAGCAAAATCAGGTAGGGACAAGTTGTGTTCACCAGACAATACTGATCCAAAATAAGTTAAAATAGGGTGGACATATACCTGAAATTAAAGTCACTGACCAAAATTTTCACTTTATTTTGCATTGCTTTCATGCAGCTGGTGTCTTGAAGCATAAGCATTACTGGAAATACAACCAAATTATTATCTCCTGGAAGTATCTTATCTGGAGTAGAGAAAAGATATATGATACAAAGACGACATAAACAAAAAAAAATTGTAATGCCCCTCCACCTCAATCATTCTTCATAAGTAATGCACAAAACTATTTTTGGTAAGCCCCTTGAAGGCAGTACTACTGCAGTATTCTATTTTGCAAGCTGTAATAGTACATATCACAGTGGTTCGTACATCCTAGTTAACAAGATATAGAACATCTAAACTCCAAGAAAAAATACATCTTCTGGAAGTTCCTCCTTTTATTGAATATTACTAACAAAGCACTTTGGATGTGTCAGACATAGATGCTACCATTATGACATGGCAGGTGAGACTCCAACCATCACAGGATTTACATGCTTTGTGACAAAGCAATGCTAAAAAGAATGTTGAGGTTTGGGCTATGAGAAAGAGAAGGGATCTTTATTTTCTAGGGAAATTTTAGCTATGGTGAGTATTTGGTGGGTGGGAATACAACCAAATAAAATAAAGATAATAATACCTAAAGGATAATTTATAATGAGAAAAAGAGGTGATATAAAATGCTGAAATAGCTTAAAATATGGAAAGCATAAATATATTATGTCTAACTGCATTCAGATTCTTTAATTAATCTTGGATCTTATTCATAATCAAAATACTATACAATTACATAATGTTCAGGAATAGATTGTATACTCTCTATATAATCAACAATGGATAGAAATGTTGAGAATATTATGAGTGTTAATGATAAAATTTTTAATGATAAAAAGAAACAAAACTGTATTCTACCACACTCTCCATTTTATGAGATTTAATGTAAATAAATTCCAGCTATTTAGAAAAAGCTATAGGTTTCCCTTTCTAATAGTATTCTGTTATTTCCCTACAAAGCTATAAATATTTCCAAAATTTTTAATATTTTCTCAATACAAAATACAATAATGACATACTCAAATTCTTGGTAATAAGCAAACGAATTAATGGTAAAAAAAGATGCCAGTCCTATTCTTGCCAAACCATACTTCCAGCTCCTGGGAATAGTAACAATTCAATCATTGAGCTACTTCAATGTCATTGAAAAGAAGTAATGAAATCATTCTACTTCTTCATAATTCAATAATGTAATTCATATCAGAGAATTTAAAATGTATTTCACACATTTAAAAATACATTTTCTTTCTATTAAATGTATTTTATATATGACCAGAGGGAGAAGCTAAACAGCTCTGATAGTATTGTAACTGACTGAAAGCCTGAACTCCAGCAAAAGGGAAAGAAAAGCAAATTTCAAACTCTATTTTGTATTTTAATAAGATCAGTTAGCAAGTTTAAATTCCCTCTGCTCATTGTACTTTCAGGTTATAAATGAGATCTAAAACCATAAAGTAAAAGCAGGAAGAAATTATTTTTGGATTCTCTGATGCTGGAGAAAATATATACAATGGGTTATATAAAGAAATGACCTTTATCTGCTAAAGTAATCTGAATATATTTCATATACATTTTGAATAGTCTACAAGAAAGCACATTATATGAGATAAAGTTGTTAAAATAAAAGTTAAGTGAGACAGATGTCATTTGATTTAAAATGTAATGTTTCAGAAATAAATTAATGCAGTGTAACCTGTTACAAAAATGCAATAAGAACTTTTTTATTTTTTTATTTTCTGACTATTAGGAAGAAGCACAGAGTACTGCTTATTGTACCATAAGATACCCCAGTATCATCATATATAAAACCTACAGATTTAACCTGACCTCCTCAGGATGGATATCACACTATAGTACATTTGGGGACCTTTTTGATACACTGATAATTCTTTGCAGACCTCCATTAGAAGCAGAGGAAAGCCACTTCGAGTGTGCACTTACAGCTTACTGTTTACCTATACACTCATAAGATCAAAACCCCTGGTCTTACTGTTTTTTGTTAACAAGGAGCAGTAAAAGTCTTCCCACATACTGAGTTTTGGTTTCCATTTTACAATCTGAGATGACAGACTGCACAAAAATGATGAGAAAACTGTGGGGAAGCTTCCAGAAGATTGATTCTCTCATCAGCTGATTCTTTTCTAGTTAGTCTTTTATTGACTACAAAGATATAACCAATGCAGAAAAGTAAAACCAGACTGCCCTGTTTAATCCTGAGGGCATTGGCAAGAGGTGATCACTTTTTGAGAAAACAGAGGCCTACAAGGAAATCAGCACACTGTATGAACCGCTAAGCTGATTTAAACACACAAGGGATGCCTGGGGTTGAGCACAAGATCTCTGAGGTGTGGGAGAGAATGAAACCATTCCACAGACTGATATTACTGAGCTTTAGTAGCAGGTGGTACAGTTGATCAGTCAGGAACCTGTCATTTGGAGAACAAGCCAATATATCTGAGAAACACAAAAAATCCTTCATTTTTTCCCCCTTCCCACCAAGAGTAAAAATATTGCAATTTTGAATTTTTGGCAATTATCAACTATAAGTTTTGACAATTTAGGCACCCCTAAGGAGTGAGCGAAACCAAAATGTAGCTAAATTTTCTGATATTTGTCTAAGATCACAAACTGTAGTAAGTAATGGTGATAAGAACAGATATTTAATTGTTTTTTCAATAAAATGTCTTTACATTAATTTTTATTTGTTGATTTTAGAGAGACAGAAAGACAGAGAGAGAAACACTGACTCGGTGCCCCACCTGTCCATGCACTCCTAGGTTGATTCTCAAACGCTCCCTGACTGGGAACCTGCAACCTTGTCATATTAGGATGACACTCTAACCCATTTCTGCTTTAATTCCATCCAGAATGAACCTTTATGTGCTGTCAGCATAACCTGCAGTCCCGACAACCCAGAAAAACCCATGTGGAGTTTTGTTGGCTAGAGAGAGAAGACTCACATTTCCCTTCTTGTTTTTCTGATTTGCCAGTTGGGTGGTCAGTTTTCTTAGGGCATGCTATTAGTTAAACAACTGCAAAGAAAAGCCTGCATTTTGACAATATCCACTTGCAAATTGGAATCTTAGAGGGTAAAATGTTAAAATGTGGTATTAACTTTTATCTATTATGGCCATATATAATTCTCTTACATGTCATTTGTTAATTGTTGCAGACAATTCAACACCACTAGAAGACTGAAGAAACAAGTTAAATAAAACATAAAAATTGGAAAGAAAATAAATAAATAAATAAATAAATAAATAAATGAAATATTGCGTGGTTTAAAAAGGTATTTTCACTGCAACCAATTCTGTACCATGAACATTTAGATTTACAATATAACTTAATAAGAATGTTATTAAAGTATATTATTAAAATTAAGATACCATCAATTTAAAATGTATTTAATCTCAAATATATAATGTCTTGAATTAAGGAATGTGATATTTGATTTTGCTTTTATTTACAATGCATTAGCCATAGAATTCCTAGCTATAGAAGTGCATATTATTAATGATTATACCAACAATTATCTTTGAATGTCCACTCAGATGTTGTGTAATTTCCTTCATTCCAGTAGATTGTGGGGTGGTATGTTTTCTTATAGTTTACAATTAATAATCAGACAGAAAATTTGCCTCAACTTATTTATTTATCTCTTTACTGAATTCTTTTCAATAATATAACCCAGAAATAGTATACCAAAAAAAATACCAGAAAGAAATGTAAACCAGAAATAACTATGCCTCTCTCACCTGTTATATTTGCTTATTTCATTATATTGCCCCTAGTCCTTTAATACATGCCTGTTGTAAAAACCCACCAGCTTCCTTCTGCTCTCATTTATCTCCCTATTTTAGGTTAGCTATGCACAAGATCTGTCCTTCATGCTAGAAATGATATTGCCAGACTTTTTGATTGTCAGAAAATGGCCAAGCAAATGATAGACTGTATTTCCAAGGCAAAATCAAGGAGCAGGCATGTGACAGGTGCCCATTCCCACTGGCCCCATTGCACACTGGGAGGAAAAAGGAAATCTATCAGAACCAGACTTCAGACTCCTGATGAGGATCACAGACCTTTGGGCTGTGGAACCTTTAAACTGCAAGATCAGGGAGGCACCCGCCTCCACTGGCACAATCAGGAGTCAGAATACAACAATCAAATGTTGTGACAGTACTGAGTCCATCCTCATCCTTGCAGTACAAGCCTTTCCCCTGCCCAGGGAGGAAGAAGCTATGCAGTTGAACTTGTATTACGTGACAAGTACAGTATATCAGCCTTTGCAAGCAAGGAAATACCAGTGCCTTCATTGGTGGGGTAATGAAGCCGGACTCCAAGTCTTTTAAAGGAACCTTCTGAGATAGACTGAGCCTCTCCTAGATAAGACTGGAATTTTCCTGGTTTCACTTCAAACCCTGTACCTAATTAGCGCCAAAAAGGGGCTTCAGGTACGACTTTATCCTGCAAAGAGGTTTTCTCAACCCTAAGGCATGCACAGTTACGCACAGGAAAGACTGCTGCTTGGCCTTACTCTCTTTGTAATAGTAAAAAACACACCCTTGGGTGGAGAAATTAACATGCTAATGAGACATAGGAAGCTTGAAAAAGCATCCGGTCCACTTCCAGGTGATAAAAATCCCGGCCTCGGCATACATAGACATCGCACTTAGATATGAGCTTTCCTGCCTCAACTCTTTTAAAACTGTTTCCCCGGTTTTGTTTGTGGAGCATCAGCCATTTCTTTCTCCCTTTGGAGGCTGTTTCCCTGCTGCTCACGAGCTTTTTAATAAACCTTTTGCCCGAATATTTTTTGTGGTGAACTCTTGATTTTCATCTCAGGAGTTTCCCAAGAACCCAGGATGCTGGTAACACTTCCCCACTAGGACCCTCAGCATAACAGCCTTCACAAGTGATGAAGTACCAACCCCTCCCCAGGCACAATGAGGGGCTGAGATCTAAGCGTTGTCATTGACAAGGATCAATTGCCTGAAGCACTGGGTTTCCACTGAACATTGTGGGAAGCCAGTGCCTTCTCATAGTGGCCAGACCATAGAGGTTAAGTCTTAAGAAGTTTAGCATTTACTTCTCAGGGCTTAAAACATGAGAATGTAAAGGAAGCTCTAATAGTTTCTTATCACATCCCAGTTTTTATGTTCTCTAGAGTTCAAGTTTTCTCCAGCCATGGGCAAATGGTAACACCTGCGGTCTCAGCTCCTGTTTCCCCTCTGCCAGGCGTTGCTGGAAGTCACTAAACTGTGTCCACTCATTCCAATATCAGTTAGGTACATAACTGCCCCTTTAAGCAGCAATCCTTATTTAATTTCTATGCTGTTTCCTACAATATCAATTACAAACTTCCCCTCTCTTTGCAGGCTCTCATTCTCAGGAGAATCATTGCTGCTATAATTACAGAACCTTGAAAAGGAACATGTTTAATGTTTTTAATCCAACATTTAAATGTTTCTCCATATTCACTTCTTTTCTTTTTCCTGGTTTACGCTTTCTGTAGTAGAGCACACAATTCTCTTCACCCCAAGTCTATATTCTATTAGTTATCCATGATATCTCTCATGCCTTCAATTTCTTATTTACACATTTCCCCTCCATTCATAACATGTTTCAATGAATCAAAATATAATTTAATAAAACATTTCTATTTATCCTCCAGTTATCTTTGCTCAGTATCATTCTTTTCACTACACACTTCTTAAAAGATTTACCTTTGCCTTGATTTTTTACCTATTCACTCATCCCTTACTTCTTATTAACCAGGTTCCACAACCAAAAATTCTCTCTCTGACATCTACAATAACCTCACTTTCTAATAAGAGCAAACTCTGTTAAGCATTTTTATAACCGTGAGAGTTCATTCTTACCAAATGCCCTCAAATTTTCAGTTCTCTACCAGTCTGATTTCCCCTGGCTTATTAGCGGAACCTCTGACCACAGCAGTTCCTCCATCTTATCAATGATATTATCCCCTATCTTATCACAATTAGCCAGGACCATACCAAATAAAGGTACTGAAAGAAAACAAGTATATAAGCAAATTAAAATGTTGGAACCAATACATTCAATTTTAATAGCATAAAAATTACATGTCTACATGCTTATATTTATTCTAATATTTAATGTGCTTATTATGAGTCATATGAATCTGTCAAAAGAAAATATACACATACATATATATTTAAAACTATCTCTTTAAAAATAAGCTTCACCACCTGCATATTTGTCTTGCTTTTCATTAGGATTAATTCTTTATGGTGTTTTAGATGTTCTGTGAAATAAAGACTTTAAATAATTCTTCTCTAACACAGTGGCAGTTTTGCTTTCAGCTGTGCATATATTATATATGTCATGCATATTTAGTGTAAATATTTTACACATAGATGAAAAGGTATGGTTGCACAATTTACCACTTACCTTCAATGGTGGAGGTTAAGAGATACTTTATTTTTAAAAGAAATCACTTGAGTTTAAGATAAACATAACTTCTCACTACCAAACCAAATGCAATACCAAAAGAGGAAACTCCTAGAAAATGTAGACATACAATGGGATTGATAGATAAAATAATAGTCATGTTTATCTATATTACTAAAAGAAATCTTTCAATATTTCCCTTATCAAGTGGGGGGAGTAACCAGGGAGAATTTTATTTCTCAGTCTCTAAAGATAGAAAGGAAAATTCTGTCCAAGAATACATAAATTGTAAATGACATTTAACAGATATCACATGCGAAAATGCCTTCAGTGCACTATTTCCAATTTGCTTGGACTACCTGAATGTAAAAAACATCAAGATAAGTGCCCGTAACTTGCCCCAGAATGGCCAAGCTTTAAAGAAAAACCGCATTTTCTGATTTAACGTATTACTATTGATTCACAAGGGAGAAGTTGCATTCAAATATGTTTTTTCAAAGTAACACATCATATACTAAAAACATCAGAATATATCAAAGCAGTGTTTAAACAAAGAAAATGATGATAAAACTACCATAATTTACATGCAAACATATCCATTCCAGCTTATACTGGCAGTCTAAAACATGAATAATTTGTTTCTTTTAACATACACTTGTTAAAAATCCAATTAAACTCAATCGTGAGAAGAAAAAGAGTCTACCAAATATTTATTTTTACACTATATTAAAGATTCTTTTGTGTCTTGTTCCTGGTAACCTTCTCATTTAAACAGATCAATCACTAGCATATCACACAAGCGTAATTACTGGCTTATCTCATTCAATCTTGTTTTTCAGGCCCCACCTCAGTGCAGCTGGCACTGAACCATAGTTATATGCCAGGAAAACTACCAGCTGAAAGGACTGTGCCCTACATCTCACAGTGCAGTTTTTAATAGAATCCTTAATTTAGACAGTTACATAAGCATCACTAAGCACAGGGTTCAAGGAAGCCTGCACTATTACTCATTTTTGCATATCTTGTCTCCCAAACCTGGATGCACATCAGATTTGTGTTTAGTCTCCATGGTGTGAAACCAAGAGAAATGGGACAGTCTTTGAATAATTCACGGTGTAAACCCGAAAACCCTGCCTGCTAACTATCTGTAATATTCTAGTCAATCCATTTCTAAATAGATCGATTTCACCTACTTATATACTAAATTGGCTGGGTACATTTTTTTGGTAAAATATTTATATTATCTTTATAAGAAAAGAAATGAGCTCATGAAAAAGGTTTCAACAATATAAAAACTCTAAACCCAAAACACACTTAACAAAATATTTTAAATATAGAAAAGATAAAATAATATAATATTAAATGTCAACTGTAATTCAAAAAACTTTTAAAAGCATTCAATTTTAAAAAATAAATAAATATAGAAAAGATGAAAAATGTATAACACACATATGAATAAAAAATTTAGCAATCTTAATATTCGATTAAGTCAAACAAGGCAAAAGAATATAAAAAAGAAAAAACACTGCATTCTGATAAGGAACAATAAAAAAGGTACATAGCATTATGAACATATTAAACATATATAGAGTTAATTATATAGCCTCACAATTTATCAAGCAACATAAAAAGAATTACTATTACAGCTGGTATTTCAAAACACTTCATGCAGACACAAAGAAAGCAACCAGATGAAACTACATGCAGACATCAAAGCTCTGAATAAACAATTAATAATTTTGAGTTAATAGATTATATCTAGTGATGTAGACTCTGGCCTGCAGTGTCCACATCATTATGGATGAAATGAGACATTCACATGGACTACCAAGTCCAGTGGAGGAAAAGGGACAGCATGGCTTTTCTCTCAAGAGGAGCAAAAGCCTTGGTCCTTGCTGTGACCCGCCTTTATTGGGTTTCTCCACAAATTACATGATGGTCCTTAGTTGCTATGCACAGGTTCAATTTAGGTGGTTACCTTTTACAGGAAACAAAGGAGAGGATGCCAGTAATCACACCACAGAAGAGGGATATTTGCAAATGAATAGGCAAAAGTGGTTGAACCAGTTACACTCATCCTTGGAAGGTTTAGCATGGTTTTTAGGAAGCTACTTTGCAGTAAATGTCCTCAAATCAGGGTGAGGGAGTTTTTTAGCAAGTGGAAGACTCAAAGCGGCCTAGGCACATTGCAGGCTTGATTCCCCACGGGAGAACCTATCTGTGGGTGTGGGTCCTGTGCATCTCTGGGTGGGAGCTGAGCCCACGACACACGGAATGGTCTCCTACAATCTAGAACTCCATATCACAAAGAATGCCCATTAAATAACATACTATTAATACTTGGGTCAAAAGAAAATGATAAGTTAAGAAATGATCAAAGCAAACACACAAATTCCCTCTTTAGAAGAAACAATAAAATTATAATAAATGTATTATAATAAATTATAGTACATGTATTATAAAATGTATTATAAATGAAATGACTGTATTAGTCACTTCTGGGTACTATAATAAAATACCATTGACTGCTGGCTTAATTAATAGATATTTATTTCTCACAGTCCCAGAAGCTGAGAAGATCAAAATCCTGGGAAATTTGTTTCCTTGTGATAGCCCTCTTCCTGGCTGAAAGATGAATGCATTCTTGCTATATATTCTCATATGGCGTAGAAAGAGAAAGCTCTGGTCTGTATTCCTCTTTTTATAAGGATACTAATCCCATCACAGGGTCTCCAATTCCATGATATCATTTAAATCTGCCTCTTAAAGGCCAAACCTCCAAATACCACCATATTAGGTTTTGGGGCTTTCACATATGAATTCAGGGGGCAAAGGAGGGCACAAACATTCAGTCTAAGGATATTGATGTTTATGTGAATAAATGAAAAGAATTTCAAAGTCTCAAAAGGGGTTATTCTATATTGTTAAAAGATCAATTATAATTCCATTTGAATATTTTGAATAACTTAAAAAAGTTACTCTAAAATATACTGAATATGTAAAGATCTATTGAAACTAAGTCAACCTTATGAATGAGTAATAAGAATTATGTGTCCTCCCAAATATTAACTCATATAATAAATTCAAAACCATTAAAAGCAATATATTGACACAATATTGACAAAACCATAAAAAAGAAAGTTCAAAAATTATTCCTAGCGTATATAGGAATATTTTAGACCCACAAATAATCAAAGAATGTGTTCTTTGAGTGTTAAAACAATCTTACATTTCTGGGATTAACACTACTTGGTGATAATATAGGTCTTTTTTATGTATAGTTGGATTCAATGTGTTAGACTTTCATTTAGAATTTTGTATGTATGTTCTTTTCTTTGTAAATTTTTTATTGTTCAATTATAAGTGTCCCAAGTTTTCCCCCATTACTCTTCCCTCTCTGTCCTGCCCTACGCCCCCACATTCAATCCCCCCCACTATTGATGTTCTTGAGAGATATTAATCTGAAGTTGTTTTTTATTGCAATAATTTGTGTAGTTTTGGTATCAGGATAATGCTGGTTTCATAGAATGAGTAGGAAAGTTTTCCCTCCCTTTCTATTTTCTGGAAATATTCTGGAGAATTAACCTAATTTTTTTGCAAGGGAGAATGAAGTTGTCTTCATGAGAACATATTTAACTACAAATTTAGTGTCTTTTATAGGTGTAGGACTAATTATGTTATTCAGTTCTTGAATGAGCTTTAACAGATTCTTTCAAGAACTTTTTTTGCACTTTAAGTTGTCAAATTTATTGGTAGAGAATTTTTCAAAATTTTCCTAATTATTTTTAATATCTGTTAGTGATACCATTTCTCTCATTCCTGATGTTGTTAATCTGCATCCTCTTTCTTGCCCACTCTGTTAATTCACAGGTTTACCAATTTTATTGATTGCAAAATACTAGATTTTGTTTTTATTGATCTTTTCTTGTTCTCTTTTATTTTATTGATTTATGCTCTGATATTTATATTTTTCTTTCTCCTCTGTACATAGTATTTTATTTCTTATTTTGCTAGTTACTTAAAGCTGAAGCTAAGGTAATTAATTTGACACCTTTCCTGCTTTCTAGTACAGGCATTTGGTGCGGTAAATTTCCACCTAAGTAACACTTTAGTACCATGTCATAGATTTGATATATTCTTATTTTCATTCATCTAAAAATATTTCTAATGTATCTTTTTTGTTTTTTCTTTTACCTGTGAGTTATTTAGAAATTTGTTCTTTAATTTCCAAATGTGCAGCTAATTTCCAGAAACTTTATTTTTATCCATTTCTAAATTAATTCTACTGCAGCAAGAGAATATGTATTTTATGGCTTAAATTTTTTGTATTGATTGAGACTTTCTTTATGACTCAGAATATAATCTATCTTTGTGAGTGTTGTGCTTATGAAACAAATGTGTATTTTGTTGCTCTTGTACAGTATATTCTACAAATATCAATGACCTTAAGTAGATTCGCTATGTTGTTCAAATCTTCCACACCCTTACTGAATTTCTAAGGGTCACTCTGTCCACTACCTCTTGTATTTTGTTGTGCTGGTGAGGGCAGGTTGTGTTGAAGCTGGTTTACAAGGTTTTGAGAATTCTCTCTTGCTCTTGTTTAGTTTGTTCTCGGTAATTTCTCGACTATTCAGTTGTATTTCCAGATAGGTCCTGGACTAAGGTTAGTGTGGTTTCCACTCCCTCCTTCACCTTCTTCTGTTGTTATCTGTTGGTGGTTCCCTTGTTGGTGGGTTTCCGCTTCCAGCAGGTATCCTGGTATTCACAGCTTCCACCTACTATT
>CM052541.1:52641188-52664826 GCA_028533065.1 Trachops cirrhosus | reverse complement strand
CCCCTCCTCTTCCCACTCCCCTGTTGCTAACCTTCCATGTGTTCTCCATTTCTGTGTTTCTATTCCTGTTCTAGTTGTTTGCTTAGTTGTTTTTGTTTTTGGTGTGGTTGTTAATAATTGTGAGTTTCCTGTGAGTTTACTATACATGTTTTTTATCTTTTTTTTCTTAGATAAGTCCCTTTAACATTTCATAAAATAAGATCTTGGTGTTGATGAACTCCTTTAACTTCACTTTATCTGGGAAGCACTTGATCTGCCCTTCCATTCTAAATGAAAGCTTTGCTGGATAGAGCAATCTGTAATGTAGGTCCTTGTCTTTCATGACTTGGAATACTTCTTTCCAGCCCCTTCTTGCCTGTAAGGTCTCTTTTGAGAAATCAGCTGACAGTCTGATGGGAACTCCTTTGTAGGTGACTGTCTCCTGATCTCTTGCTGCTTCTAGGATTCTCTCCTTCATTTTTACCTTGGCTAATGTAATTATGATGTGCCTTGGTGTATTCCTCCTTGGGTCCAACTTCTTTGGGACTCTCTGAGCTTCCTGGACTTCCTGGAAGTCTATTTCCTTTGCCAGATTGGGGAAGTTCTCCTTTATTATTTGTTCAAATATCTTTTCCACTTGTTGTTTTTCCTCTTCTCCTTCTGGTACCCCTATAATTTGGATGTTGGAATGTTTGAAGATGTCCTGGAGGTTCCTAAGCCTCTCCTCATTTTTTTGAATTCTTATTTCTTCATTCTTTTCTGGTTGTATATATTTTTCTTCCTTCTGGCCCGCTCCAATGATGTGAGACTCATCTTTTATTCCATCACTATTGGTTTCCTGTGCATTTTTCTTCATTTCACTTATTGTAACCTGCATTTTTTCATCTA
Source organism: Trachops cirrhosus (assembly GCA_028533065.1). Classification (NCBI taxonomy): domain Eukaryota; kingdom Metazoa; phylum Chordata; class Mammalia; order Chiroptera; family Phyllostomidae; genus Trachops; species Trachops cirrhosus. The sequence goes on along the minus strand of CM052541.1, from coordinate 52,663,959 downwards.
GTTTGTGACCAAAACCAAGCAACTCTGTGAGTATCCTGATCACCAGTGCTTTGAACTGTGCATCTGATAGGTTGGCTATCTCTTGGTTGCTTAAAAGGATGGGTTCTGGGGCTTTCAATTCTTCTCCTGTTTGGGCCATCTCTTTGCTGTTTTTTTTTTTTTTTGTCTTGTTGAGCACCTGTAGTGAGGGGCAGGGCCTTAGGTGTTCACCAGGGCGGAGCACCCCAGTTGCTGGGTTGTGAAGCTGGGGTCTGAGAAGGAACAATCTGTAGGACCCCAGACCCCTCCGCTGCTTTCTGAGAGCCAACTGGGCCCCTCTGGCGCCGATTCCCATGTGGGTGGGCCTGTGCACCCAGCGAGACCTTCCTCCTCAGTCAGTGACCCAAAGCTCTATTTCCCAGTGCTGGGACCCTGAGTTGGGCGCAGTGCCTTGCTTCACAATGGCCACCTCGCTGGGTCTGTCAATCGCCAACCCCTGGCTGGGGCCCACCAGCCACCGCGGTTTGTGTGCACAGGGTCTGCCCGCTGCTGTCCTGTGCTTGCCGCCCTGTTTGCTCTGTTCTCAGCTCCACTTCCCTCGCCTGGCCTGACTCTGGCCCTCCTACCGGTCTGGATGAATGTGTCTAATTTTAACTCCTGGGGTGTCCGACTTCCATACACTTCAATTTTCTGTCATTCTGGTTGTTATTTTGTTTCTATATTGTTGTTGTCCTTATCTTGGTTGCGTGAGGAGGCACAGTGTGTCTACCTACACCTCCATCTTGGCTGGAAGCCTATTTACTTCTTCCATCAGTTATTGAGAGAGATGTTGAAATCTCCAACTATAATTGTAAATTTATGTATTTCTTCAAGCAATTTTCTCAGTTTTTGCTTCATATATTTGCCATTCTGCTATTTGATGCATACACATTTATGATTATGTTCTTTTAAAAACCTGATCCTTTTATCATTATGAAATGAACTTTTTATATCTGGGGAAAATTTTTTTGGCTCTGAAATCTAGTTTGCCTGATAATAATATACCTTTCTGGTTTCTTTGGGTAGGTATTAGCATAGCATAGCATTATTTTAAATTTTAACCTATTTGTGTATTTATGCTTAAAACCTATTTCTTGCAGGCAGCAGGTAGTTCTTGCATCTCGGTCCAAGCTAACAATCTCTGTCTTTTAATTGGTATATTTAGACCATTTATATTTAATTCAATTTAATTTAATTTATTAATATGGTTAAATTTAAGTCAAACGACTGTATTTGTTTTTAATTTGTCATATCTTTTGCTTCTTTACTCCTCTTTATAATGCCTTGTTAAGGCTATGTTGGTGTATGATAAAAGAAGTAAACAAGTGAGATGAGATTTCTTAAATATCTAAGTGGAGAGTTTGAGTAGAATATGAATGTGTAGGTCAGAAGAGTAGTCCAAAACTACTGGATAATAGTGATATTAATTTGAGAGCTGTCTGCTCATCCTTGGTATTTAAAAGCCTTGAGGCCAGATGTGATCACTTGGAATGGGAGAGTATAGGATTAAAGATACAACGGGAAAGAGTGCTAAGGAGGAACCTGTAAATGGTACTGGCAGGAAATCATAAGAGAAGTTGAAGAGATACACTATGTGTTGTCTTCATAGCCAGGTTGAGAAAGGTTTTAAAGTGAGACAGAAATCAATTGTTTAACATATTGTTTCAGGTCAATAAGGGTAAAGACTGAAAAGTGACGCACAGATGAAACAGTGTGGAAGTCTTTGACAACTTCCACACAAGCAGGTTTGGTGCACTGGGAAGGACAAAGCCAGATCTGGGTACCTTCAAAAGAGAATGGGAGGGAAAATATCAGAGACAGTGACTGTAGATAATTTTTTTCAGTAGTTTTCTTGGAAAAGGGTATATTTAAGATTAACTAAATAACAGCTGTTTCATTGCATAATAAAATGATGTAATAAAGAGGGAAAATTATTAGAAAATAGTGGAAAATGTTTCATTGCTCAACTCACTTTATGATGCCTGCATAATACAAATCCCAATCTGACAAAACATTATGGAAAAAAGCATATAGAATACCCCTCATGAATATAGACTAAAATATACTCTTATACACTCTTATAAGGAGATTTGGGGAAATGATGGACAGGGACAATCAGTGAGGAATTTATAGTTCAAAGACTATAAATTCTTAGTATATAAAAATCTAAAGATCCTTTTGTAAAAACCTTGGTATATATGAAAAAAGCTAAGAATTTTATTAAACAAGGTAATTTATAAGCAGCAGATGTCATAAAAGCTACAATTACAACACCACTATCACTGAAGAATCTCTTTTGAATAGTGTTACAAGAAAAAAAATTCCCAGTACCTGCAATGCTCAGAAAAATGAAGCAGCAGAGATTATTAGACGTGGGAGTAAAAAAAAAAATCTTTCAATTTAAAAATGAAGATCTTATGTAATTATGTAGTCATATGTATGATGAAATTCCCAAATGAATTATTACCTCTGAAGTATACACTGTCCCACTGCTCTACCTGTCTTGTCCTTAAGACCCAGCATGTTTCATCCAGCTACAGTCAGATCCTTCTTTCTGGTTCTCACTCTTCCTTTTTCTTCTTCCAGTTTTGAAACAGTAACAAGGGTATTTTTAAACCGCAAATTCTTCATTTCATTACTCTGTCTTCAAAATGGGCATTGTTAACTAGCTATAGATAGATGATATAGATGACAGATGATAGATACATAGATGATAGATGATAGATAGGTGATAGATATTCTTTAAATGATAGCAATTAGTCAGCTTAAAATACGTGAACAATGTTCTCATCACACAGAGTTGTGACCACTGCTTTTCATGCAGGCCACCAGCATTTTCATATATACATGAGATCAAACCATAGATTTTTGCCTTCCTACTTAACTGTGACTACTTTCTCTAGTTGATATCCAAATCTATATTTTCTTTTAAATTCCCTTTTGAATTTCTTCACTAGGGTAGAGTGAGACTTGGAAGAAGTGTTATATACAAAAGCCAATCTGCCAAAAACAAGATAGGACCCTTTCTACTAGAATTGTAGCTACTCTCCTTTTGACTCTAGTGCCAGACATCTCTTAAGTCATTTTTGTAATTACTTTTGAGGTGGGAACCTGCCTTAGAACAAATTTCTGGCTATGAATATGGGCAACAGAAAGGAATAAAGAATGGCTTACGAAGGGGCTCGGCTCTGGCACACTTCCATTTGAACTCGATGCAATCACTTATGTGGATTATACCCTGTGTTTCCAAGTTCTGGTGTGCTCCTCAGCTAGGTTATGGCTGGGGCTGCATGCTCTTCAGGTGATGCACAGTAGACAGTAATGCGTGATGTGTACTTGCCAATTTCCATGCCCCTGGATTTATTCGTGAAGCAATAATTATTTTACCACCAACCACCAACCCCCATAGGACATATTGTCCATGATGCTTTTTTGCTCTTTGCCACAGTCGCTGTGGTTAGACTTCGCTGTGGGTATTTCCTTAGATGGCTTTTCAGAAATGACCTTTGTTTTAAGACTCACGCATGCACACATGCACACACTGCTTAATCTCTGAAAAAGCATGGTAAAAAATCTAATGTAATAAAAATATGACAACTGCTTTAGTTTGAAGTTTGATAATGAAGTAAAATTCTTGACATGTCACTTAAAAATGTGTTTTTTAAAACATTCTCTTATCATGGATTTCCTACAACATAAACCAAAATATAAAGCTACTATTGCTATTAATTGTCCTTTTCCTCATAGGCCAGAATGCCATGGTTCTAAGCCATTTCATTTGTTTTATGATAAATCTGATGCTTCAAACTGTCACTTATTGGAGAAGGCCATCTGTGCTTCAATGTTGGCATTCCTCATTGCAAGCTAATAAATTTGTCATATAAATAACTATTGTAGCCAATAAATCCATCGATAGAAAATCTGATTTTAGGATGCATCACTAAAAAAAAACTGTTCCTTTAGATTGAAACAAACTCACCTGTTATTCAATTCTTAAAACCTATGTTTCTGTAAAATTATTCATTATTTTATTTCATCATTGTAATGAAGTCTACACACATGCACACACGCACACACACACATTGCTTATTTGTTAAAGACCCTATCCGCCTAAGGATAGTTTGGTTATCCAAAACTGCCATCATCTTTTACTAATGATGTATCACCATAGTAAACAATAATTAATTATTCAACAACATATGATTGCTTTGTAAAACACCCAGTATAATGGGGTCAATACAACTTAGCAACTAGTATAAAGCACAGTAATTTTGTGGAACAAAAGTGTTTATTTTAGAATTGATTTTTTATTTTGTTCTATTTTTTCATGTGTTATTTGGGCAAAAAATATTTTGCCAAAATTTTGCTCTCTATAAAATTTAGAATTTTAGTGATCAAATATTTTGTCATGTAGATTTTAGTTAGTTACTGATTTCAGTAAAGAGATTCTTTCACATAGTTTAAAATTACATAGTTCTGCAATTTTATTACAAAATAATGGTACTTAGAACCCCTTTCTCTGTTTCCTTTTCCTAAAGGCAGAAATTTCCAACCCTTTGTCCTGGTTAAGTTCATTATACATAGTCCTTAATTTTTTTTTAGTTATAGAAATTATTTCTTTATTTCCCAGTATGGAAAATAGAAATTTAGTCATCTGTCCAATACTATTCACCACCCCAACATAAACAAATTGTGTGTCTTCAAAATTATTTCTCTCTCTTAAATACATGAGGATCCACTCATCTTCTGAATATTTCTATATCATACTTTTAATTAGACCACTAATCATTGTTTATATTATTATGATTATGTGAATACTATTCCTAAGCAAAGTATGTACTAGATGAAGATCACTTTTTTGGAGCAGGGGACATATCGCAACATTTGATTTACAAATAAAGTAATATTATCTTGTTTCTACTTTTTGTGTTCCTCTCCCCACTAATTCAGCCCCAACCTTGCTTCAGGTTGTCTACATTTTATCTCATATGTTCACACACCTTATGGATCCCGTCAATTGCTTCATCCTGGAGTTTTCGACCTGCTTGCACCACCCGGAGCACAGCTCTCACCCTGACATCCTCTTAGACCACCACCCTGGAGCTTTACCTTGTTCCTTGAGTTGGAGCCATTACCGCCTGGATCCTATTATTTCTTCTTTCTTGGTTTACCCACACATTAAGTTTCTGAAAAAGGATATGTAAATGGTAATTTTTGAGAGTTCTCACATTACACATAACTAATTGTATATAAAATTCTAGGTTGGGTGTCTTTTTCTTGCAGAAGTTAAATGTTTTGCTCCATTGCTTTTTAGCTTGTAGTATCACAATGGAGAAATCCATTGGTATTTGGACTACTGATTCATTTATGTGACCCCTTTAGTATTTGCTTGGTTTTCTTCAACAAGCTTTTGCAATTATCCCATTTGCTCCAGTATTTTGATATTTCATGATATATTTTAATGTGGGTCATTTTTTCCACATTTAAGTGTTTTGTTAATTACAGAAACTTGCGTCCATTAATTCCATGAAAATCTTGAGTCATTTCTTGAATTTGAATCACTTAATGTTTTATAATCTCTCCTTCCAATACATCTTTCATTTGTTTTTTTGGTTTTCCTGGTCTGATAATCAAAGTACTTTTTCTTATATGTTTTTTTTATCTCTCTCTTTTGTGTCTAATGATTCCTGTTTATTCATACTTAAAGATGGAACATCAAAAAAGCTTATTTGAAGCTTTTTTGCTGCATTGGTCATAGTCAACTGAGAGCTTCACTGTAGCTCAGTCAGCTGGCAGGGCTATTTATTTCATGAGGGAAACTTGCATATGGGTGGATTGAGGTTTTTCTCTTTGGCTACTCAGATTTCTCACAGTGGGATAAGGCTATTTCCTGCATGGAGTGTAAGACTGGCTGTCAGACCCTGGCCTCAGTTGGATGGAGTGTCATCCAGAACACCAAAAGGTCATGGGTTCGATTCCCAGTCAGAGTACATGTGGGAGGCAACTGGTCAATGGCTCTCTCTCACATCTCTCTCTCCCTCCTGCCTCAAATCAATAAACGTATCCACATGTGAGGGTTAAAAAAAAAAGACTGGCTGTCAGCATTCCAGGATCCAAGCTAGAGAAGATAACTGGGCATTTCAATAAGAGAAACAATGGAAAAGAAAACCTGCTTGAAATGATTGCAGTGTCATAAAGAAGGCAGGCAGTTCAAAATAAGTTTTATAAATCAATAGATTGTTATGTAATAACAATAAGCAATTAGATCTTTTAAAACTCTGTTCATACTTTTTATCTCAGTAAATCTACTTTTTAAAATCTAATGGAAAAACATGGAAAATTGGCAAAGATAAGGTACTTAATCTTATTTATGATACAAAGAACTAGAAGACACCTAAATGCACCAAACATGATTAACTTTATTACATATTATGTATTGTGTATAATACATTATTAGAATATATTACATAACATATATTAGATCTTATATTTTATTACATATGTATGGTACCTGTTCTAGTATTAAACAAAAGGCATCAATCAGCTCTGTTTCTCATGATTCTTAATTTTTTATTACTTAAAAATAGAAAGAAAGACAGAAAGTGAGAGAGAGAAGAGGGTGTGAGAGAGAAAGAGAGAGAGAAGTGAGAAAGAGAATAATTTTTTCTAGATCTCCTTACAGTCTTAGACAGTAGAACAGAATGCTGGAATTTTGACCCTGTCTTTTATTTATTCTCAAAATGTTCGGCATTTTTGTTGGCTTAGTGAAAATCTCTTCATGCTGTAAGTGACCAAGGATATAGAGGACATTGATGACTAGTTAATCTAATTACACAGGATAGAAAATATTCTAAAGCTCCTCCCTGCTCATAGTCAGTGTTGTCTTCTGTCAAAGTGTTGTAAATGTTGCAGGACTGAAGAATAGATTCTAAAAACCATAAAAATAATGTAAAGTTAGCTCTAAGGTCATCTTAATGCCCTTTTCAAGGCTCTGGTCTTTGAATAAGCGGAGTCAGAAGTGCTGAACGTTTTTCTGGCTTGTAAAAGGCAATAGTAACCTGGCACAAGCCAGAACAGTGAAGCCAGAAAGCCTAAGAAGTTTCTTTTGTTACATAGAACAAAGAAATGAGCTATACAGTCTAAAACTTGTCAGGGTTTCTGGAATAAGTGAATTTCTTTGTTTGTTTCAGAACTGTTAAAAAAAATTTCCATCCACCAAAGGTTTTACAGTCAAAATAGGCTATGTTCATGGTAACTCTGGCAAAGGTTAATAACCTATTTAAAGAAAAATACCTTAAAAGTTAAAAAATAATATTAGATTACAATCATCATTAATATGCAAGAATATATGTAGACACAAATAGTATATAAAACTTTTTTCAGGTGCCAAATAAACACCTCTATTATATGACTACAATTTCATTGAAAATTAAAGTATTTTTAAATGACGTTCATTGACAATGAAATTCAGTCATTGAAGAAATGTAGTAAAACTGTTAATGAAAGTGTTTGCTAAGTACTTTTTTAATAAAGTGCTTAAATTATAGACAATAACTGAGTGTCAAACAATATGATATATGTGCATATTCAATAAACATGAATGATATAAAATTAAAATCCTAAATTAAAAATTAACCACACTTAGTTTAAAAGTAAATACATATAACCAACTATAGGATGCTCACAAGAAGGCAGTGAAACAAAAGAAGGTGAGAAAATATTAGAAATAAAAGAATAGGTAAAATGTAGAGTTTAATTTTCTTTCTCTGGGATAATATTAGGAAGGAAAGGAGGGATGGAGAAAGAGAGGAAAAGAGGCAGAAGAAAAAGCTGGTAAAGAAAAAAGAAAACATGTGAGAAAAAAGAGCAAACATTAATACAAAAAATTAACTCCAAAAAAGGAATTAAATAAAAATGATATAACTTTTTATAAGTAAAGGTTTATTTCCAAAATGAGTGTACAACATTTACAAACATATGAGCTGACTAACATGGCAAGGAAACATCTATAGGAAAACTGACTAGAAATGCAGGATAAAATTAATCAGACCAAATTCTTAAGAGTATCCAATACAATGCAGTCTTTTTTTATAGATCAAATACACAGAAAAATAAATATATAAAAATATATTAAACTACAGTGATAGATGTAAAACTGTGTGGCTTAAAAACCAAAAATTTATTTTTCTAATCTTCTACAAAAATGTATTAAATTAACCAAGTGGTTGTGTATAAAGACATAGAGAGATGATAGAAAGTTTACTAGCTAGATGGATATTATGCTCTAAATTATTGGTTTTTAATATACTTAAAAAATGGCAAAGGATCTAAATAGACACTTCTCAAAAAAGGACGTACAGATGGCCAATAGATAGATGAAAGGACGCTTAATGTCACTAATTGTCAGAGAAATGCAAATTAAACCACAATGAGGTACCACCTCACACTTGTCAGAATGGCTATCATCAATAAATCAACAAACAAGTGTTGGCAAGGATATGGAGCAAAAGGGTCCCTTGTGTATATTGGTGCAGCCACAGTGGAAAGCAGTATGGAGTCAACTCAAAAAATTAAAAATGGAGCTGCCTTATGCCCCAACCATTTCACTTCTGGGAATATATCCAAAGAAACCAAAAACACTAATTCAAAAGAATATATGTGCCCCTATGTTCCTTTAAGTGCCATGTACAAAAGCCAAGATTTGGGAGAAGTCCAAGTGTCCATCAGTAGGTAAGTGGATAAAAAGTCCTGGTACCTTTACACAATGGAATACTACTCAGTCATGAAAAAGAAAGAAATCTTACCCCTTGGGACAGCATGGATGGACCTGGAGAGTATTATGCTAAGTGAAATAAACCAGTCAGAAAAAGATCAGTACTATATGATTTTACTTTTATGTGAAATAAAATGTACAAAATAACAAAGTGGAAATAAATTCATGGACACAGAGAAGCAACTGACAGCTATCAGAGGGTAAAGTGGTTGGGAGTTGGGTGAGAAGGACGAGATTAAGCAAAGAAAAAAAAGAAACATTCATGGGTATAGAAAACAGCATGCAATTGCCAGAGGTAAGAGGGCAGTGGGGGGAGGTAGAATAGGCTAAAGAGGGGATAAACGGTGATAGAAAAAGACAATTTGGTGTGGTAAACACACAGTACAATATACAGGTGATATATTTTAGAGTTGTATATCTGAAACCTACAGAATTTTATTAACCAATGTCACTTCAATAAATTCAATTAAAAATGAGTAAGATAAATAAAATTTAAAACACCTTACTTTTTAAGTACCAAAAAAGATTGGTTTTTAACTTATACTTTGTAAAATTCTGTTTGTTTCTATTTCATATTTTTTCTCCACTTTATAACAGTCCTTTAGTTCAATATACAACATTTTAATCATTCTTTTTCTTGACTTATGTACAAGAAAGTCATCATAATTCTTTAGCATACATGGAAGTAGGAGATGATCTGCACATCATTATGAATCAGGGAATGAATTTCTTTGGAGTTTATGCTCTGGGATTGAATTTCTGTATTAAAGATTATAGGAATATTTTCTTTCCCAAAACATTGTTGACCATACTCCAAAATATCTTCACTTGTTTCTATTACCATAAATAGTGCATTTCTTCACATAAACCCCAGTAATATATGTTACTCAACTTTTTAATATTTGTCAAACTGATGGAAATAATATGCAGTTTCATCAGAGTTTTAATTTGCATTTCTTAAATTACTAATTGCAGATATACTAGCTCTTCATGTATTTGAAAAATATTTGTGTTTGGCATTTTAGAAATTGACTTTTCACATCCTTTGCTCATTTTTCTATTGGGTTTCTTTTATTTTTCACCCTGACTTACAGGCAATCATTGTATTGTATATTCTGACTAATCCATGTCAGTTGTAGATTATGAAAATATTTCCCCTAATTTAAATAATCTCTGATCACTTATTTTATTTTTTCCAACTTTACTGAGGTATGATTGACAAATAAAATTCTATATTAAGTTGTAGAATGTGATTTTTTGAAAGTATACAATGTGATGACTTAATATTTGCTATGAATATTTGCTAATACACTATGAAATAACTACCACAATCATCTGTTAAGATGATATTCATCACCTCACATAGTTTTGTGTATGTGGTGAGAACACTTAAGATCTCCTCCCTTCACAAATTTTTAGCATACAGCACAGTATTATCAACTGTAATCATCATGTTTTACATTATAATGGTGCTCAGAACTTTCTCAGCTTACAAATGAAAGCGTGTGCCCTTTGACTAACATCTTCCCACTTCTCTAACCCCAGCCCCAGCCCATGGTAACTACTATTCTAGACTCTGATTCCATGAGTTCAAGTTGTTTAGATTCAACATATAAGTAAGATCATGCAGTATTTATAAAAATTACTTTTTTATGCTAATCAAAATACTATATATTATAAAATGTTGTGTTAATATTTGATAATTATTGATTTTTTCATTTTATTTTTAAACTGCAGTTGACATTCAATATTACTTTATATTAGCTTCATGTTACAACATAGTAGTTGACAATTATATATGGTACTTTATGAAGTGATCCCCCTCATAATTCTAGTACCCACCTGGGAACATAAGTAGTTATTACAATTATTGACTATGTTCCCTATACTCCACATTCTTAGCATTTTCATGGTATCTTTTATTGATCAGCAAAATCTGTAAAACTTAGATTTTGTTGAACACATGTACTCCTGTAGATATGAATAGGTACAGACAGATACACTCATAGCTAGATAAATGATGGGTGTGAACAGATATCAATAGAACAGATATAGTTGGAGTATATCTATTATGTGCCCTACTCCCCAGCTTTATAGGTTCTGCTTTCAAGAGGCTCGTTTAAGAAGACTTTCCTCATCCTAAGGTCATAAATATATAATAATTCATTTATAAAACTGATTTTGTATACTGATTTTATACCCCCAAACTTGCTACATTATCTTAGAGATTTTACAAATATACATAGCAACAGATAATTATGTGTTATTCATGTATAAATTACATAACTTGAATAAAGGAAAATTTTGGTTCTGTCTTTACAAATTTCATGTACTTTTTCTTGCCTTAATTGACTAATTAGGGACCTTATTTCTATGATTAGTAGCAGTGGTGTTAGTGGGCATCTTTAACTTTTTAAAGATTTTCAAAAATATTTAGTGTTCTACAATTAGGTCTGATTTACTGTGTGTCTAAATAGAAAGTAAGTTCTTTTCCATTCCTACATTTCTGCATGCTTATTTCATAAATTAATGTTGTTTTATTTTTAATTTCTGTTTCTTCTAAAATTATAGCAATATATTTTTCCTTTAACCAGTTAATATGTGAATTGCAGGTTGGCTTACTAGTGCTAAAAAAATTTTCCTCCTAAAGTTTACTCAACTGGATCTTAATGTATTTTCATATCAATAGATTGTGAATTTAATTTGGTAATGTATGTTTTAATATTTTTTAATCCATGATCATGACAGATATTGGGCTAGAATTTCCATTTTTGTTACACACTTGCCACATTTTTGATGTTAAGTAATCCTAAGGAAAATAGAAAACAATCCTGAATAAGTTTATACAAATATCTTTAAAAATAAAATATATTAAAGCTGTCATGAAAAGAAATGTAATATGTGAATGGTCGTGTAGCTATTAAAAATTGAATAGCTTGTCAAAACATGTTCACAAAGAAAACCCCAAGTCCAAAGGGTTTCATTGGTGGGTTTTATCACAAAGAAGACATATTGCCAATTTTATGCAATATGTCTTTTAGGAAATAAAAGATACTCATTTAGGAAATAAAGGGAACATTTCTCAACTCAATTCATAAAGCTAATGTACATTAAAACAAAAACCTGACAAAAATTTACCAAAAAAAGAAAGAAAATTATTGAACAATACCCCCCAATGAATGTAGATGCAAAAAAATCTTTAAAATATTGGCAAAACAAATCCAGAAATACATAAAAAGATAACACATCATGTTCAAATACCATTTATTCCAAGAATGCAAGGTTGCTTTAGCATTTAAATAGTCTACTAATTTAATTCATCATATAATGGAATAAAAGTGTTCATTTTAATATATGCAGACAAATCACTTGACAAAGTTCAATATTTCATGATAAAAATTTCCAAACTCCCAGCAAACTATGAATGAAAGGAAACTATTTCAATTTGAGAAAATTTGTCCACCAAAAACAAATAAATAAGCAAACAAAGACCTTACAAGTGCTATTTTAGTTAAGGATGTAATATTAAATACTTTATCTTTAAAATGGGAAAAAAGACAAGGAAGCTCCTCTTACCACTCTGTCCAACATTACTACCCATAGTAACAAGGAAGAAAAACTTTACAAATAAAATGTCTCCATTTACATGATTGATTACATAGAAAATTCTGAAGAACCTGTAAAAGAACTATGGAAACTATTAAGTGATTTAGCAAAGTGACAATATAAAAGATCTAATAGTTAAAATAGCTTTTCATTTTCATGAAATTCAATTTATTTTTTTCATTTTAATATCATGCTTTCAGTGTCTAAGAACTGTTTACCCAAATCCCCGTTGATAAGTTTTTGTTTTCTTCTAAATTTTTTAAACTTGCATTGTACATTTAGATCTATGAACAATTTACATGTGATATTTGTACAGGTTTGGGGTTCTGGTTGTAGTTTTTCACATAGATTACGAATTGTTCCGACATCATTTTTTTAAAGTCTATTTTCTCTATTAAATTTCTTTAGTACCTTTGTCAAAAATCTAATGATCACATTTGTTTGGATATATTTCTTAACTCTATTCTGTTTCATTGATTTACATGTCTATTTCTTCACTAATATCACACTGTCAATATAGAGGTCATTCACATTTTTGCTAAACCTACTCCTCAGTATTTTGTATTGACAAGATTATAGGTAAATTTTTTGTTTCATTTTTCAGTTGCTTTCTAGCAGTGTATAAAATACAATGATTACTGTAGCCTGGTTGAAATGTTTAAAATCAGGTAGTGCCTCCTCCAGCCTAACTCTTATTTTATTTAACTATTTGGACTCCTTTGTCCATCCAAATAAAAGGGCATAGGGAAGACATAATCTAGCTTAGCTTTAAAAATATTATTCCAGTTTTTTTGTTGAGATTAGTTTGAAGGAGGCAAGAGTTTATCAGTACCATAACCTATTGTTATTGCATTTATACAAACAAGAGAAAATGGTAACTCAGAGTAGAACAGTTTATATAGAAGTGGTAAAAATCATGGTTGAATTGTAGTTAGTTAATGTTGAAAGGATTTGATGATAGAACTGAAATAAGGTAAGAAAGAAATAGAGGAGTCAAAGATGAATTCATTTTTGGCCTAAGCAATTGTAAAATATGGACTTAAATATCTGTACTGTATACTAAGAAAATCATATTATTTTTCAAAAATTAATGGATAAAAAATTTTATAAAGGAACTATTGGTAATAGCAATGAAAAAGAAATTGGCTACTTACATATCCATTATTATCAGAACAAATAAATACTATATGGCAAAAAATGAGAAAATAATATTTAAATGTAATAGTATTTCATAATTTTATAAAATATATTTAAAATATATTTAAAAATTTAATGATAGAATATTTTTATAAAAGAAAGTATTCTCATAACATAAATTAACACTAAAAATTAAAATAACTATAATGACAGTAGAAAGATAAGTGGTTGTCAGGACTCGAAGGGAGAGAAAGCGATTATTAGGCAGAACAGAGAGGACTCTTAGGGCAGGGAAACTAATCTGTAAGATACTATAATGGTGGATACATGTCATTACAGTTGTCAAAACCCACACAACATATATCAAGTGAACCCTATGTAAACTATAGACTAGAGGTAATAAGGATGTGTCGATGTATGTTCATCGATTTGTACAAATGCACCACTGCGGAGCCAAATGTTGAGAGTGGCAGGGGAGGTAATGCCTGTGTGGAGGTAGGCAGTGTAGGGGAAATTTCTGTACCTTATGCTCAATTTTGCTAGGAACCTAAAACCACTCTTAAAAAATAAACTCTTATGTTATCAGTGTATATGTACATATGCACTTATCAATACATACACATGTACATATCACATATGGGTATGAAAGAAAGATGTAACAGTAATTATCTCTATTTCTAGAATTATAGAATATTTTAAGTATTATATCAAATTGTTTATTATATAAAATTGTTTTAAGTATTTTATAAAATTGTTATAATGGGTGCTATGTTCATAATCAAAATATAAGTGATAGAAAGTTATTTTAAAACAAAATAACCATGTACATAAACTTATTCTAAATATATCAAAAAATCAAATTGAAAATAAAATTTATATATAAGGAATTAAATTACATAAAGTGTTATTTATTGTGAAAGTTTTATGTCTGTACAATTAAATATAACTAAAAGGTAGAATGTGTATTACAACTGAATGCCTAGTGAAAACAACATATAAGTGCTTTTTTCACTTTTTAGAAAGTGATAAATTCATTTTTATTATTCAAATGTAATGCTATCTTTTTCCAGATACTTTCCATTTATTAGAGTGGTTATTCAAGCTGGTAATGGGAATAAAACTTAATCACCCAAATAACACAATAAATGGGAAATTAATTAATTATATAAAGCATTTTATAGATTTACATATAAAATTTGGCTGGAAAACCATGATTAATATATCAAAATCATTTTTTGCAGTGTTTAATGCAAACAAGATTTTTTTCAGTATTTCAAAGGCCCTGTTCAGAAATTTGGAACATCTAGGTCAACAAGATTATTTTATAGGCTTACTATATTAATAAATACTAGAATTTAATTTAAAATATTTTCTTTTGTAGGATTTGTGGTCAAATATTGAAATATAAAAATCCTTTGTATTACTTAATTTTTTTAATTTCTCATCTGAGGATATGATTTTATTGATTTGAGGGAGAGAAATATTGATGGGCTTCCCGCCATATGCTCCTGGACTGAGAATCAAATCCTCAACCTTTTGGTGTACATGATGGTGCTCCAGTCAACTTAGCCATCTGGTCAGGGGTACATAATGTTCTTTATTCTCCCTGGTTTCAACAATAATTGTGTATTTTACTTACCCACATGGCAGTACATCATAGAAGTCAAGTGTGACTCAGTTGGAGCATCCTGTACACCAAAAGGCTGCAAGTTGATCCTGCTCAGGTCACATGCCTACATTGCAGGTTTGATACCCGGTCAGGGCATGTGCAAGAGGAAACCAATCAGTGTTTCTCTCTCACATCAATGCCTCTCTCTCTCTCACTGCCTCTCAAAGCAATGAAAAAAATGGCCTTGAGTTCTAAAAGCAGGGAAAAAATGTCCTTGAGTGAGGCTAAAAAAAGTGAGAACATCAATGACCTGGCTGATTTCACCAAATGTTTGCACTCCACTCACAGATGGTACATAAATACAGCATTCCAGATTAGCTGATGTAACATAGACAAGTATATTAATCCTTGAAATGCTTAGCTCAACAGGTTGCCTTGAAAATTAAATAAGATAATGCATATGCAACTCTGGAGCAAACTTCACAGTACAGTTAGTTGTGTAACAATGTTAACAATAGAAATGACAGCACTATTCAGGAGCAAAGTTTAAGTGGGAAAAACAATCAATTGAGCACCAATTGAGTTGAAAAATCCTGGGTGAAGGTTATGACAAAAAGCCATAATCATACCACCTACTCCCATCAGATATTTGCCATTCTAAAGCAGAGATACATACAGAGAAAAATTAAATTTAGAGTTGTAGACATAAAAACAACACATATCAGCATAAATGGGAAGATAAACAAAAGGTAATTATGGAACTGCCTTTAATTAGCAAAGTCTAAAATGTAGTGATATGCCATGCAAAATGGCATTAATGAGGAAGATCATCTCAAGTACTGTAGCCACTTGTTCTTTCCCTTCTATCATTTCACTAAAATGTCTTTAATCTCAAAAAGAAATAATTGTTTATGACAGGTCATGTACAAATGAATAAATATTTAAGAGTAGCTTTTGTAGATACTGAGACAAATGCTTTAAAGAAACTGATACCTTAATTCTTTAAAACTTCTTGAGATAGTATTAGTGCTGTTTCATAAACAGATTTATCTAGACAGTTAAATATATGTGTGTTTATGTGTGCATCAGACAGTAGTGTTCCAATAAAGTGTCCATATATTTTATTTAGTTAAATATACATGAGTATGGTTGAAAAATAGGCTGGAAGAGTTAACATGACCATCTATTTGTCCTAGACATTTCCACTCCTTCTTGACCAAGATAATAATGAGTTTTGATAGAAAAACTCATGGACAATTTAAAAAGTATTAAAAAGTTAAGTGTTTGATCCCTTTTTTTAGTCACATGAAAAAAATTAGCCAGTTTTAGATAGATCTCAGCCAATTATAGAAGTTACTAAAACAACAAACAAATGTCCATATGGTATTTTATGTGAAGCTGTCTCATTTTAGCAAGAGCTGAGGGTTGTTCTCTATATGAGTAAAGGCAGTCAGCCTCTTTTACAAAGTGTAGCAGGGGCTTTCCAGCTAACTCACAAATAAATTTGTAAAAATTTTAAAAAGGAGGAAGAAGAAAGGGAGAAAGGAAGGTAAAAAGGAAGGAGAGAAAATAGAAACATGCTTATACAGAGCTGAATCGGAGGCTTCAATGATCCGCTCACTGACTACGCCACATGTTAGATACTTTACTAAAGATGTTTCAGACACAAAATTCATCAGAGAGAAAGTTAACAGGATAATTACAGGAAGTTGAAATCAATCAAACACTGAGTTTTTAAGTCGCATTAATTTTTTAGAATGTCCAGATGCCATAGAATAAACTTATGGAGTAGTTATCACCTTATGTGAGTAATAGGTTCCCTCTTTTTTATGAGACATTGTTTATAAGAAAAACCTTTCCATCAATACAAGTATATGAAAAATACATTAATTTTAAATAATCTTTTAATTTCAAAAGATTGACATTTTGGGTAAACTTGAAATTAAAAATTTACACATGTATATGTATATAAAGATTTGCCATTTATATTATATGCAACTGGTTCCCTGATGCACATGGTTGCTTAGCAAGTTTTTGCCTTACCTACCCGGTAGTAATTACACTTCAGGAACAGAAGTTGAACATGTCTCAATGCTAATACAATGTCTGCTACGTATATAGTGTTACCATGGGAGTCATTTTCTTCTTTGTTTCCATAAGAAGGGGATAATAATACTTATCTTCCTACAGGGGTGCTGTAATATTAAATACTAATGCTGGTGATTTCCACAAGCTGAGCCTTATTAGAAACTTAACCAAATGATCTTACACATCAGGAAGAAGATCATAAATTTTTCATCTTGCAAATTTTGAAATGACATTGTGATTGTCAATATCCTCTCACAATTTTATAGCTTTTCTTCAAGATTTTAACAAATCTTGAAGATATGTTAAATCTTGAAGTATGTGTAAAAGATAATAACATCTCTTACAATAACAAGAGGGTGAAAATAGTATTCTCTGGCTGAAAGGAGTTTTGTGAATACTTGTGTTGGATTCTTCAGTCTTCAAAGGAGGTCATTCATATAAATTCAGTAAAGACAGTAATGTGTGAATCTGATACTACCTTGACCCCATGCACCTTAGAATGCAACTGTAACATCTCTAACAGTAAAATGCAGACCAAAAGTTACCACTCCTGCTGCCAAACAGATAGATAGCCTATACCCAAACTCAATTTACAAAACAGGGACATCACTATATGTTACCTAGTTTAATAGAGTCAAGTTTATTTTCAGAATATACATCTACCTTCTGCAGAGAATAAAGCAATTCAAGACCAAGAAAAAAAGTGCTGACAGGTCAATAAGACAGAGAAAAGAAAGCGTCAATTAACCTACAGTGATAGGCTCTTAAAAAAAAAAGAGTAGTGAATCAATTTATTCATCTTCAAATACAATTTCTGTGGTACTATTTCTCCTCTTCAAAAAGTTTCCAGATGTGGTAGACATATTTATGCACAGCATATTGTAGAAAGCTGTCAGTAGTTCTGATATAGTCACCCCAAGGTCTAATCCTATTATACTAGGTGAAAAAAATACAAGGATGTTCACAAGACCAGCCCTTCTTAAGAGACATCAAGAAACACATAAAATACTTTAGGTGTTTGGCCCCTAAGTGTTGCTAAAACAGTAACAGGCTACAAACAATCTATGAATCTAGAGATGGCAGTAAACAGGATTGCTTTCAGTTTATGAGCTGTTAAGCCTGTTTCATAAAGTAGTTCATGGTGACTGACAGTTAAAACATTGGGTCACTCACTGCTTCCTGTGTTATGGGCCAAGTGGAACAAGGCCATGAAAAATGATGGTGCTAGAAGGAAAATCTTACAACAAATGCTCTCCTCGTGTGGCCACCTATAGGGGAGATGAACAAAAGGTGGAGTAGTTCAAAGCTATAAAAATCTCAAAAAACAAAGTCTCAGACTGCTGCAAACAAGGTAAATAACCACAGATAGAAAAACAATTTCCAGTGACAACCCACCATTGTCAATATTACTGTATTATGTAGGGCAATGTGGGTGGAGAAGTTGGAACAACTTTATCTTGAAGAGCACACTTCCAAAACTGTGACAATGTACATCAATTATCTCAGTAGTGATTATAAAGATTCACTCTGCATATTGGTAAATTAACACCAAATGTACTATATGTTGTGAAAACAAATAGTTCCCTATGTGGTCTATGTCATAAGCACATAGATGCCAAACTTCTGGGTCCAGATTGTTGATTGAGCATGGAGCACACTGTAATTCTCCGCCCACTCAAAATAAATTGAAATACTTCATAACATATAAATAAATTGAGAGAGGGAAATACTTTTTCAGGTGCCAGAATCTGAGAGGGAATTCACAGCAGTAGTAAGTTAATCTGTGTAGCTACGGCGTCTCAGGACTAAGTAGAGGCCGCAGCACCCCTGGTTCCCACAGAAATTACGGAGAAGAAGCCAAAGCCAGGCCCCTTGCATGTCAGAGACGCAGGACTGCATGCTCTACGCCTGCCTACAAACTGGGGTTGGAAGTCACTGTTGGAATAAGTCCCTAACCTTGACAGTGGGAAGGAAAGTATCTCACAAACCAGAAACTCTAGTCTGCATTTTGAGGGTGCTGAGCCCAAATTCATGGTATCCACACAGTAGAAACCTGCTTAAAAGTAGAATAGGCAGACAGAGCCCAAGAAAAAGCAAAAAAACAAAACAGTACCCAGAAAGGCTTTATATTTCAGTATGAAGTTTCTCCTTTACGGCAATTCCCAAAGAAGATAAACTCACAGAAAACATTACAGAATATATGAGGAATGTCGTTTCTAAAAAGGAGAATTTATACCTGAAGAGAGACCTTAATAGAGGCATCTGAACTTTAAATTAATCATAAGAATCTTCAAATAAAAGTAAGGAATAATGTCCATATACCAGGAACAGAAAGTTAGGCAATAAAAGCAAGAATATAGAAAAATGTAAGAATCTTAGTAAATATAAACATAAAAGTGGGCAAGTAGTAGATAAGACATTGAAATGAATGGAGAATTAACAAATTAGAGAAATAGCTGAGAAAAGGCTTCTGAATATACCTCACAGAGATAAAGAGATACTAAAATATGACAGAAAATAAGAAACACTGAGAGAGCATGGACGCTTTAGAATCCATCCAGCAGCATAGGAGAGAGGCAACATCTAAAGAAATATTGTCAGAGAAATAACTAGCAAAGAGAAAAGCTGTGAAAATTCAGTCAAAAGGTACATCAAGTGATAAGATCAATAGATCAATTAAGAAAATGATACTCAGGTACATTATAACAAAACTGTAGAGCTCAAATATAAGGAGAAAATTCTAAAAATCACTGAAAGAAAAATATATGTACAAAGCATGCACAAAAAATTGGCATTTAATTGATAAAGTTTTCTTCATCAGGGGTCCTCAAACCTCTTCCCTCTGAGGTCCATGACTTACTAAGACTCAGAGCACATAGTTACAGTCATGGTTATGCTTTATCACAACAAAGGACAAAAAGCAAAATGAGCAAAGGGAAAGGCTTATGAGGTGAAGTCTGGAAGAAACCAGGAGCGAGCTTCTAAGAGTCCTGTCCCATTACAGTCACACAGAGTGTGCTTAACTCCTTCTTAATGCAAGTTGTGACAGCATGAATGAAGTGTGTCTACCAGAGAAGTTCATTAGAGACTCAGTGCCCACGGTTTTTGTCAGTGTTTGGACAGGTAGGTGCTTTCTGCCTCACATACTGAAATTTTCAGAAGGAAAGCAGGCAGTCAGCATAAACCACAATGTTTGTACAAACAGTTTAGGCATGACCCATCATTCTCATCAGGAAATGATGGAAACCTCCCAAATCCAAGTTCCCAAAGGCCAACTGGGCTAATCTTGCAAATAGGCCTTTCAAGGGATGAAAGTCTCAGGCTTCCTGGGCTCTTTTCTGCAAATTTTCTCATTACCAGGGCCAAATACAAAAAGACAACAGAGAGTAACATGTTCCACTGTCTGCCTTCAAATTTAAAGTATTTATGCAAATGATTGTTGCTAGGTGTTTGAAAAGGACAAAATGAGAACAAATTACGTCTACACCCCTCACAAATCTTTTTTTCTGATCTTCTCTCTTGCCCTTTTGCAAGTCTGATTCATCTCACTCATGTCCATGACTAGTTAGCAACACTATGCTGATGAACCTCCAAACTGCTATTTCTCAATCGAATGTCCTTAATGAGTCAGTTCTAGACCAGGATCTTCAGTGTGTATAGACAATGTCTACATGCACATCCCCAACGACACTGCACACCCGATAACCCCCAACGTTTATCCTCCGATATAAAAAAAAGCTTTTCCTTTTACTTTATATCTGCTAATGTCACCAATTATACAATCTAGATATTGCATGGAAAAATCCAAGAAAAATCTACCCCCAAAAGTTCCTAGAACCAGTAAGTATATTTAGCAAGGTCTCAGTATACAAGTATACAAAAGTTATCCACATTCCCGTATCTTAACAATGAATATTTGCAATTTGAAATTTAAAAATACCATATACAATGGCATCAAATATTAATCACAAAATATGTGCAGGCTCTGTACCTATTTTTCAGACTTAACTATAAAACTACTAGTGATTAAAAATGTTATGATATTGAGAAAGGAGAGAAACATATATCAGTGGAACTGAATAGAGAACCCAGAAACAAGTGGACCCACATTAGTGGAGCTAACTGATATTTGAAAAAGTAGATAGGTGATACAAGAGGGACCAAAGCCTTGTCTTTTCAACAAATGGTGCTGAAACAATTGGACCTCCATATGCAAAATAAAATAAATCTTGACACATGCCTCACAAAATACACTTATGCTTTTTATAAGTGTAAAGAACATAAAATTACAAAACTTCTAGAAGAATACAAGAGAGAATCTGCTTGATCTTGGGTTAGGTTATGAGTTTTTAGGTGTAAAAATAAAACTATGATTCATAAAAATAATTGATAAATTGGACATTATCAAGATTAGAAACCTTTTCTCCAGTAAGAGGGTAAAAGGACAAGCTATAAACAGGGGACACATCAAATCAGATATGGTAAATAATTTTTATCCAGAAATGCAAAGAATTCTTAATGCTCAATAATAATTAAACATGCAACTAAAACGCTGGGCACAATATTTGAACAGAAATAAAAATACATGTTCAGAATACCATATGAAAAGAGATGTGGACTCAGTTTCCAGTGAAACCAGCAAAACTTGTAAAAATTATTTAAAGAAACAATTATTTTAAGGCTCTGGCAATTGTCTTGAGGGCATACAACCAATGAAATGTTTATTCAAGAAAATCTACTACGATTTGGTAAAAACAGCAATAGTTCATGGTATCTGAACCATGACTCACTTCCTCCCTCCACTCCAGCTCAGCAGTGTAGAAACTCTACTCCAAGCCGATTTGGCCCAGAAGACAGAAGCTTGCTGTCCCCTAAGTTCCCAATCTAGGGTTACAGTTTTCAGCAGGAGCAGGTGACTGCCGGTATTTCTCACACCTTTCAGCCCTGTGTTGCAGCTGCTCCATTCCAGGCAGATACGGTTTAGAGGACCAAAACTCTTGTTCTCCATTCAGCCCTACCTCACCTAAAAAGTGGACTGGTAACTCCATGATACAAGCAAAAGGTCAGAACAGCCCAAAGTTTAATAGAGAAAACTAAGCAAAGAAGAATCCTCCTGAGGTCACAGTCAACCCTGAAAGGTTGGGAAGGCTGTTCCCGTGCACTAGAAAGTAAGCACTCAGAAGCAATCAGAGGAGGACATGAGAAAAACCTGAAACCATTTCCCAAGTTTCGCACATGTGCATGCATGCACATACATATGTCAGAAGGCTCATTGGGACAAAGGAACTTAAACACAACCTCTGACCAACATAAAAGGAACAATAAACTACTTTGACCTTGAGTGATTCCTGAAAAAGTAATCTTAAAAATAAAATCATACCTGTCCCTAGCATTCTGGAAGACAGTGTATGTGCATAAGGCTATATGCTCACAGAGAAATCAGGAGGGTAGCCCACCTTAAGAGTCCTAAAATGAACATGGGACATAAGAAGCTGTATTTCCTGAACTGTGATAGCAGCCTCTAAGCCACATACACTTTC